>RJVU01049301.1:1984235-1996046 GCA_003731715.1 Anabarilius grahami
TTTTTTTTGTGTAGTCGTGCTTGTTTCTGTCATGTGATTGTACTGTCTGTAAATCTGAAAATACTACAATAAATATAATATATATATTAAAAGAAAAGCGTGCTTGTGCTTTTCTTTGCAATAAATGCCACATTTTAATTCAATGATATTGGTACATTTTTAAACGTCCAACTGGGCATCTTGGATATACTTTTGCACGAGGGAAGTGGTCTTACTAGGAAGAAAATCTGAGCGCATCAGCGTCATTCTATCACTGCATTAGCTCTTTATAAGGGTCATAAAACTCTATTGATTACCTAAACAGCACAAAACCTGAAATGATTACTTAATCGACCCTTTTCACATTTCCATGTTTCTCAGAAGTGAAAGTCATCATAGTTGGGTAAACTTCTAGGCCTATAGCGGTGAATGAGAGACTACAATAAATATATTTTTTTGTGTGTTCCCATTTGCTAAAATAGCAAAAGAAAAACTCCACAATAGTGTTTTCACAACTTTCAAAAAGAGAGAAAAAATAGAGAGAGATTGATAATGGCAGTCGGAAGAGAGAAATAGCCAATTTTATGTCAAAAATGTCAATTTTATGGATACTCCCTCAGCCGCTGTATTATAAAGAACCTCACAGCAGCGTTAAGTGTTTTGTAGTTTGATGCAAAGGTAATATAATACAAAGGGTAGTGTTATAAACGTACATATATATAAAAAAAAAAGAAAAAAAAAGAAAATATAAAAACCTTTACAGGATTTACGATGCTGATGACCGTTAAAAGTCATTACTGTCTGTGAAAAGGGTCCATTGCCTGCTGCCCTTTGCGTTTTATGATCACTGTACACAAGCCTCTTATCAGTCACAATTACTGTAAAAGCATCTTCTCATGGAAGAGCTCCAGCTGTAAAGTGCTCTGTCGCTGCAGATAAATGGGAAATATGTCATAATTGCAACATTTAAACCCAGAATTTCTGCTCAGCACTTGGTGAGGTCAGTAAAACGGCTACTCAGCAACTACTATGTATGTAACTGCATGGCTCCCATATAGAGATAACCTTAGTTTACACTGTAACAAATGTAATTATTTTAAGTTTCTTTTCTTTGTATTTGTTTGCAAAATTAGTTATTTCAGAGTGAAAATTGTAATTCCTACACCATTCCCCCCCCCAGTGTAGTTTGATTAATAAAACAATGATTTAAATAAACTTTGTGTCCTTAATATTTTTAAGTTAACAGGCATTCAAGGATGTAGTTCCTAATAATAGCTTTAGCTGTAACTATACTCAGAATGTATATATAGAATGATTTCATGTTAAAATGTATTAAAACAAACATTTGCTGGGCGAGAATGTTTTGGCAACTGCAGCATGTGGTTTGTGCAGTGATGATGTCACGCTGCTCCTAAAACAGACATGCTGAAGCATTTTCCTAAGAGAAAGTAGAACCAGAGCACATTTCTAAAGCTCTTCTAATTATTGGTTTACAGGATTAAAGAGCCTAAACCAACTAAAACCACATGTGGCTTGTTTTATAAGGAACTGATGAGGAAAAGAGGATTTTATTATTGAGATACTATCATAGTTTTTATTAATATATTGAAATAGTTTTTTTATTTTTATATTTTATATATTATATTCCATTTTTATTTTAAATTTAGTTAAAGCTTTAGTCATTTTGTGTTTTTGTCATTTTTATTAAATAGGTCTAGTTTTATTTATTTTTAATTTGGTTTAAGTTATTTTAGTACATCAAGTTAAACTAAATGAAAATAAAATTTAAAAAAATATATTCAAAGTTTTTACTTTATGCTTACGTGATCTGGTATCATGGTTATTAACAGAATACATTGTTTCTAAATGCAAGAAGTCAAAGGAAATCTGACACTGAGGGCAGAAGGAAGTGACTTATAGCAAATCTCACATCAGATGGGCATTCTGGTACTTTCACTTCTCTATATTAGTCTCAATATTCAAATATTAGCAACTGGTAGTTTCATGCTCCATTAAAGCAGGTAAAGTAAAAAAAAAAAAAAAAAAAGCAGAACTCTTATTTGTTTAGAAAACCTTGTGTATTTTTGATTATTTTGATGTTCTTACTTCAAACAAACAAAAAAAGCTCAGTGATGACTAAATATAGTTTTTACCGAGGGTGCTAGTTTATTTAATGTGAGGTTAGTTAAGATCAAGAGAATGGACACATCAGAGGATTGCTTGCAAGTCTGTGATGCCCTGTGTCTTGAATGTCTGTGTCCCAATTTGCATCTGGCCTAAATATCAAGCAATATTAGGACTGTGTCTCCAAAATCATAGTACATTTGCAAAAATATAACAAAGGTCATTTGTCATTTTATTTATATAGCACCATATAATTACAATGTACACTGTCCATGGCGCTTTACAGTCATAGGTAAAACTAAATAGAGAGATGAAACAAAGTTCAAATAGCCAAAAAAAAATATATATAATTTTTTAGAGTAAATGACTTAAAAATAGAGAGAGTAGGTGCTGATCTGATGTGTAGTGGTAAACTATCCAAAGATTGGGACCGGCTGCCTCAAACGCTCTGTCACCCCTAAGTTTCAGTCTAGTTCTTGGCAACTTTAGGCGAATTTGATTCCCTGAGCTAATTGATCTAGGGGGCTGATGAACTGAAATGAGGTCAGAGAGATATGAGGGAGCAAGCTTACTAGTGTGAGTACCTTGTAATCAATTCTATATTTTACAGGCAACCAGTAAAGGGAAGCAAGTCTAGGCGTAATATGCTGCCGCTTACATGTACACGTCAACATCCTATAGCAGCAGAATTCTGTACTAATTGTAGCTGTGCAAGAACGGAGTGACTAAGGCCAAAATAGATCGAATTGCAGTAGTCCAAACGGGATAAAATAAAGGCATGAATGACCTTTTGTGTATCCTTAAAATTGAGAAAAGGCTTAATTTTTGAGATTTGGCAAAGATGGATAAAACTGGACCTGACAATTGAATTGACTTGCTTGTGCATTTTAAGGTCACTATTAATGATAAAACCCACGTTTTTAGTATATGGTTTAATGTTGGGTTTGAGATAAGAGAGCTTGGCTTTTTAAGTAGCTGAAGTGGATGTTGGACCAAAAACAATAATCTCAGTCTTCATTAAAATTTAGAGACATCCAATTCGTTAGGTCTTTCAAACAGGCATGCTAATGTCTCAAAATCGCTTGTGTCACAAACATTTTTACCTGCCGCAACAACTTAAAAGTAGCCCAATTCCGCGTTGCATTCTGGGGCGGTGCCATTATGGGAGGATCACCCTCTGCTACTTAGGCTATACTGAAATTAATACGGATACCTGCTTACATTTTGTTTAATTTTTGACTTTAAGTTAAATATTCACATTCTTCATGGTATGCGTCTTTAGAGTCATATGCTGCATGTGCTCACTTAATTTCGTGAAGTTCTGAGTTTTTTTTTAGGATTTATAGGCTTTTGAGTATTTTTGACACGCCCATTTCTTAAATGACCCTGTTATAGTGACCCAAAGGGTAAAGTTCAACTTTTTTTTGATAATTATTGATCTAGAGAGTCCAGACAATTGTCCTGCAACGGTTTTGTTCAGATCGGGTAAAAAACCTAGGACTAGTTCGCAAAAGTAGGTTTTACACATATTTGCGAATAATTAATGAACGATTTGATTGACAGCATTGGTTCTTGAGGAAATGTGGAGATCTATCCAATGATGTGCATATTGTGTGGATCTGTAAAACACCACGTGATTACTGAGGTGTAAAACTTGTTAGTGCCAACTAGTAGCTGCTTTCTTTCAAAATTCTTACAGACCTCTAGGACCATGAGTCGAACATGCTCACCGAGTTTCGTTCCGATCGGCCTCCGTTAACCTTGTCTAATAGGTGCTCAAACTTCAGTGGCTGATGTTTTTTGAGATATGCCAATGTCCTCATAGACAATGTCCATCATGCCCCCTTGGACCAAGACACTGCATGCCAAAAAAAACCTAGGAATTAGGTTTTGGACAAAATTCAAAATGGCGGAAGATTTTTCCAGGCGGAAATGAAATCAGATTACAATGAAGACACTTCAGTCTGCGACAAACGGTCTATGGCTGCATTCCACTCCAGTTTTAGACGCACTCGCGAACTTCCCCAAACACTTCCCCATGGGGAAATCCCTGCCACCATTTTGAAGTGCGTTCCACTTCGTGAAGTGGACGAGGGAAGTTTAATATGGACAGACCCTTGCTCCCTCGATTTTGACAGAGAGAGCTTCATATGTACACTTCAGGCAGCTCCATAACCCACAATGCAACACGATCGTGACGTCACCGCATATTACGTTTAATTTACCCACCACCTGACCCACCACAAACAACTCTATGATATAATAATTCATTTTTTAAATATTTAAAACACATATATACATATAGAATACTGCATTAAACAATTTTGTAAGGGGAAAAAATAAATAATAAATCAGCTCCATTGCGGATTCCAAGTGATCAAGGGCTTAGGACATTCCAATTCAGCCAATAGGTTGTTTGCAATCACGTGGTTCTGGTGACGCGCGAAATACCGGTGGAGGGCAAGCACTGAAAATTAGAATGGAAGAGATGGGGAAAAGTCTGCACTGTGCTGGTTTAGAAAGTTATAAACAGAAAATCACAACATATGTTGGATGTGATCTTTATGTTATGAAGATGAGTGACTTTTCCACTGAATTGAAAGACTTGATTGCCATCGAGGAGGTAGATATAGAGGATGCGAAGCTGCCGTCACGCCGCGTTCAGTTCTAGTTTGGTTTGTTTATATCGCGCTGCCTTTCTGCTAGTGACGTTAGTGCAGTATTTTTGACTTTCTGTCGAGATTGTGAAAAATATCGCCATTGTAGGTCATTTATGCTGAATCTAGTATTGCAACAGGAGCTCACATCATCGTTCAAAGAAAAAACTGAGGAGGTGACGGCCGACGACGTATAGCAAATGTAATGTCACTGATTGAACCCACTCCCTATTACTCAATAAAATAATCACATAGCTGAGTGTTTTTGAAAGTGTTGTCTTTGTTGTTGAATTGACTTCTGTCAGCTTGTTAAACATTTATTTATTTGGACATTTTCTACCATATGATGGCTGAAGCAGCAGCGCGTGACACTGTTCTCATGGTAACCAGATCAACATTGTGAACGGAATAGTAATATTACAAAACATCAAATTATCATTAAATGGGATAAAATAGCTTCTCTTCCCTGCAAACGATACCATGAAGAATGTGGATATTTAACCAAGTCAAAAACAAATAAGGTAAGCAGGTATCCATATTCATTTCAGTATCAGCAGACGCAAAACGCAATTAAAGGCGACAACTTTTAAAGTAAAAAAATGATATAAGTTACAAAAAACGGTTATGTAAACGATATAAACACATTCTGGGTTCTCGATTTTATCGATTTGAGCAACCATAAACGACGCAAAACATACGAATTTTGAGTTTTTGATAGGATTCCTATATAGAAAAATCACTCCCTGCCCTCCAGACTCATTCGCGCTGCTGCTGTGACGTCATGTGCAAACAACCTATTGCAAAAGTTTCGCCAGAAGTGGGCACTCATGCAACGTAAGCAATGACGTACATCCAAGTCAACGAGACTGAGGGAAGTTAGCAAGGGAAGGACATTTAAAAAACGAACTGGAACGCAGCCTTTGAGTTATGAGCAATTTTGGACTTTTGATCGCTGTAGCGCCACCTATTGGCCGATTGGGGTCATCTCTTGTGAGGTTTTCCCCAAATTGAGGACTATAATCTGGCCAAGTGTCAAGTCTCTAGGCCTTACGGTTTGGTCTGCACGATTCGTTTTACGGCACAAGAAAAATAATAAAAATCCTTACAATTACAATAGGGTTTCAGCACTAGGTGCTTGAACCTCTAATTATTAAACCAAACAAAATACAAAATGTGATTACTGAGAGATAGGCAGTGGGTTTAATCAGTGACATTATTAAAGATTTGCTATCCGGCATCTTCCCGTCACCTCCTCAACCTGCTGCTTTGGTGATTTTACATGTAGGATTGGCGAAAAAACGTATTCCACGGTCCAGTTTTCTCCTTGAACGATGATGTGAGTTATTACGGCAATTCTTGATACAGCATGAATGACCTACAATGGTGACATTTTTCACAGTCATGACAGAAAATCGAAATACTGCCCTGAACTCACTAGAAGAAAGCGATCCTCCCATTATGGCAGTTACCCAGAACTCAACATGGTGTGACGTCAGCTTCACATTCTCTATAAAAGACCACATCCCATCATAAAGTGCATATATTAAGTACACACTACACAGTAGAAGTATGTGAAACAGCACATAGCCATGTTCAGTTTTGGTCTGCCGCTCTGTGCATTGGTTAGTTTTGTGGAGTAAAACCATGACTTAGTTGTAAAGTAGTATAAAGATTCAAAAGCATTTCACTTTTACAATGATCCGCAGTAAACGTGAATTGATGCTGAATGGGAATTAGTTTGAGTGTATAAATGTAAGAGAACAAAATAGAAAAGAGCAGATGTTGATAAAAAATGTTTTATGGTTCTTCACAAAACACAAGGTTCTGTTTAGACTACTGAGAGATGTTATGGAAAAAGTCAGGACTGACACACAAACACACACAGATATAGTCTCTTAATGTGAGTCAGTGATGGCGTAATGGAACTGTCTCTTGAACACAAGTGATTTCTGCAGATGTCTGATCAGACACATTTTAAGGCAGTATTAAAAGTCCTGTATGTCAACATCTAGTGACCACAATCATTCCTGAGTTTAAAAGGGTCTCCTTCCTCTTCATCTCCCACCACCTCTTTTTTCCCTCTGAGAATGCAAGCGTCCAGCCGCCTGTCTGATCTTCCTTCTGTCCTCGTGATGGTCACGTTCAGCCTGCTGTTGAAATCGCTGCTTCTCTGTCTGTGCAAGTATGGAGAGATTTAGTGGTGAAACCAAAATGGTCCACAACATGTCAAATGGATTTATTATAATTTGTTTCTAAAAGGTTACTACTCTGATGAATCTTAGCAGCGTTGGATTGTGATGAACTATAGCTGCGACACAATAGATTTAACTCCAGTGTTCAGTAGCACAACAATACCTCAGCTATTTTAAAAATAGTTTTTTTCCCCCACTAACATGCAACCTTTTCAAAAAAGATCAGTGACAAAACTCACTCGACTGTAATCAGATGCGCTTGTTCATTCTGTCTCTCTTAAGAGGCACTGGGAAGCTTGATTCATTTGAGTGATTCATCAGCTTTCTTTAGTCATTCATTGGTTTGTTCAGACCGTTCATGGAAAGAAACAGTTCAAAGAAAGGTCCCTGTGTGGCATTTTAAATTATTTATAGTGAAATACTGTCTTTAAATAAGAGCTGCTGTCAATCAGTATAATTTTACTCTTTTTCATGTAAGCTGTATTTAATGTCATTTATCTGTTCAAGTTTATTAAAGGTAAACCTAATTAAAATTGACAGAAAAACAACTACTGCTTAAACTTGTCATAGAGGTGGAACTAGAGTCCAAACAAATCACAGCAGTCTAGTGCTTTAACTCTCCTTTACTGTCGTTCGGTTGAGATGGTCAAGAGCAGATTTTGTTTTATACCGTTCAAAAGTTTGAAAGATTTTTAATGTTTTTGAAAGAAGTCTCTTCTGCTCACCAAGGCTGCATTTATTTGATCAAAAATACAGTAAAATCTAATATTGTAAAATATGGTTAGTTTAAAATCTATTTGAATATATTGTAAAATGTAATTTATTCCTGTGATCCAAGCTGAATTTTCAGCATCATTACTCCAGTCTTCAGTGTCACATGATCCTTCAGAAATCATTCTATCATTCCCAAGAAACATTTCTTATAATCAATGTTGAAAACAGTTGTGTTTCAATGTTTTTGCAGAAACCATGATATATTTTTCTCAAGATTCTTTGAAGAATAGGAAGTTCAAAAGAAATCTTTTCTAAATGATGTTTTTTTTTTTTTGGTCGCTTTTGATCAATTTAAAGCTTCTTTGCTGGATGAAAGTATATATTTCTTAAAAAAAATGAATAAATCTCTCTGACCCCAAACTTTGAACGGTACTGTATACCTGTGTGATATTACTTTGAGAGCTACAGCAGAAGGTGTAGATAATCACTGAACAATTACAGAAAGCTATTAAATGACTTCAGAAGACTTGGATTATAGTGCATGAGTCAAATGAACTACTTTATTTTAAATGGTGCTTGACAGGCTGTGCTCACTATAACTGTCCTTCTATGGAAAATATCTGTGTGAAGATACTTTTTTGGGTTCCTTTGGAAAATCTATTGGTCTGTGAGTAAAGAGTTACATTATTTTCATTTACTCATTCCTTTAATGCAAATAACATTCATGTACTATATAAATTTAGATTTTGGAAGGATTAGATGACCTCAAACTATCCAGTTACTAAAATATTTCCAGGACCATCCAACATACCAGCAAAGTGACTTCACTGAATGAAGTGTACAACAGACAGGAGGAATATGGGAATTAAATAGGCGTGTGAGAGGTCAAAGGACAGAAAACAAAGGTGAGAATTTCAGGGCATACTGAAGCCATTCTTCAGTCTTTGGTGTGAGTCAGCAGAAATCTGAGCTGGGAATGTGTCTGACCCAGTTTTACCACACTATCATCTTCATTTAACCAAAGAGGGAGAGGTGAAGATGGGGAAAAAGTGAGAAACAAACATGACTAGGGCCAGGTTAAATGAAAAGGCTTTTAGCAAACCTGTAAGTGATGGCTGATGGCATCTGTTTTTACTCTTTCAGAAATTTCTAGGATTACAACATCACAACTGCGAGCTCATTAAAGAAAATTCGATGTATATGATCATACACATTTACATATTAACACCCACTCAGTAGCTGCGTTTACATGGACCCTAATAATCTGATTGTATTGAAATACTAGCACAGTTGGAATAAAAACAGTCACACGTAACCACATCCGATTAAAATTTCATTCGGCACATGTGCAATGAGTTAGAAATGGCGTAATGACGTATGACACATGGAACAAGCTGTTATTATTGTTGTACATAAAGTGTCATAAATGACTGATGCGTCATTCTAAAGTTCTCCTTCCACTCATCGTCTGTGAAGAGGAACAGGACAACTTACCATAAGTCCTTGTTGACAGACTCTCATCCACAGCGTTTTTATGATAAATATCAAGTCTGCACTTTAAAACAAAGAAAAGAAGCAATTTAAGAGAATAGTCAAGTCAAGTCACCTTTATTTATATAGCGCTTTTTACAATGTAGATTGTGTCAAAGCAGCTTTACATTGATAACTGGTACATAATTTTGGCTGCACAGCAGCTCTTAAAGAATAGTTTCAATGCAGGCAGATCAAAGCACTGTTGAATATCAAATGTCAAGTTAAATGTCAAGTGTCCCCAACTAAGCAAGCCAAAGGCGACAGCGGCAAGGAACCCAAACTCCAACAGGTGACATCAGGTGGCAAACAGGTGGCAAATAGGTGTTAAAATGGAGAGGAAAAAAAACCTTGGGAGAAACCAGGCTTAGTCGGGGGCCAGTTCTCCTCTGGCGAACAGTGCTTTGTTACGATTCAGATTGCTATCATAAGTCTGATAGGATCGCAACATTCAAAAGTATTTATTTCAGTTCCATCCAGTTGAGGATCGTATTCATCACGCTGGTACAATGGATGATTAGTATGCACAAACAGTGAACTCTGTATATTCGTGCAGTGTGCGCATGTCAAAAATCAATTCCGATTTGAAGCTTGTGACATATAAACGTGCACATCAACCCAGTCACTTTATTTAGTGTTCATGTAAACCCTACGTTCGGATGTTAACAGTATTTACATACATGTCAAACACATTTAACAGTACATTAGCAACATGCTAACGAAACATTTAGAAAGACAATTTACAAATATCACTAAAAATATCATGATATCATGGATCATGTCAGTTATTATCACNGGATCTGTGACAGCCTGTTTTTCAGTGGTCTTTTGCACAAATCAAACTTACATAAGAAGGAGGAAACAATGGTGTTTGAGACTCACTGTATGTGATTAGAAATGGCGTAATGACGTATGACTCATGGAACAAGCTGTTATTATTGTTGAATAAAGTGTCATAAATGACTGATGCGTCATTCTAAAGTTCTCCTTCCACTCATCGTCTGTGAAGAGGAACAGGACAACGTACCATCAGTCCTTGTTGATAGACTCTCATCCACAGATGCCTTAATTTGTGTGCAAGAAGGAGCGTTTTTAAGATAAATATCAAGTCTGCACTTTAAAACAAAGAAAAGAAGCAATTTCAGAGAATAGTCAAGTCAAGTCACCTTTATTTATATAGCGCTTTTTACAATGTAGATTGTGTCAAAGCAGCTTTACATTGATAACTGGTATATTATTTTGGCTGCACAGCAGCTCTTAAAGAATAGTGTCAATGCAGGCAGATCAAAGCACTGTTGAATATCAAATGTCAAGTTAAATGTCAAGTGTCCCCAACTAAGCAAGCCAAAGGCGACAGCGGCAAGGAACCCAAACTCCAACAGGTGACATCAGGTGGCAAACAGGTGGCAAATAGGTGTTAAAATGGAGAGGAAAAAAAACCTTGGGAGAAACCAGGCTTAGTCGGGGGCCAGTTCTCCTCTGGCGAACAGTGCTTTGTTACGATTCAGATTGCTATCATAAGTCTGATAGGATCGCAACATTCAAAAGTATTTATTTCAGTTCCATCCAGTTGAGGATCGTATTCATCACGCCGGTATGGACGGTTTGTTGAGGAACTGTGCTACTGGCTGTCGTGCCGATGAGGACTTCACAATGGATGATTAGTATGCACAAACAGTGAACTCTGTATATTCGTGCAGTGTGCGCATGTCAAAAATCAATTCCGATTTGAAGCTTGTGACATATAAACGTGCAAATCAACCCAGTCACTTTATTTAGTGTTCATGTAAACCCTACGTTCGGATGTTAACAGTATTTACATACATGTCAAACACATTTAACAGTACATTAGCAACATGCTAACGAAACATTTAGAAAGACAATTTACAAATATCACTAAAAATATCATGATATCATGGATCATGTCAGTTATTATCACTCCATCTGCCATTTTCGCTATTGTCCTTGCTTGCTTCACAATACCTTCAGAACGTCTAATGATTTGGCTGTGCAGCTCCAGATGTTAATACTGGCTTGTCTATTGCCTTGAACATGGGCTGGCATATGCAAATATTAGGGGCGTACATATTAATGATCCTGACTGTTGCATCACAGTCGGTGTTATGTTGAGATTCGCCTGTGTTACGGTAGCTGGTGTAGAGACGAGGCAGATACAGATTTCCACAATAACAGATACTACTTTAATAAATCAAAGGCAGGGAACACCAAACATACACGTAAACATAACAGAGAACGGACGAGGAGTGAAGGGAGTGAATGCAATATAAAGGGAGTGCAGATAATTGAGTCCAGGTGCAGGTGATCCGTGATGATGGGGAGATGACGAGGGAAGTGAGTGCAGGTGTGGAGATGATGGGGAGATGACGAGGGAAGTGAGTGCAGGTGTGGAGAACAGGAGGAACATGGGAAATGTAGTCCAGGGAAACAAGGGATCTGTGACATTACCCCCCCCTCCCGGTAGGCGTGACCTCACGCCGTAGATGTAACAACGGGGAGGGGGGGTGGGCACCCTGGAGACCTCATGCCGGTGCAGGGAGAGGCATGGGTTGGAGTGGAGGTCTCCAGGGCGAGTCCATGAGCCAAGGCGGGTCAGG
>RJVU01049301.1:1996299-2014287 GCA_003731715.1 Anabarilius grahami
GGAGACGCTGGCTCGTTGCCGTGAAGAGGGGTCCAATCCATCCCCTCATAGATGATTAAAATCCCGAGTGGAACGGCAGGCCCGGAGAGGGCTGGAGCGGCAGGCTCGGAGAGGGCTGGAGCGGCAGGCTCGGAGAGGGCTGGAGCGGCTTTCTTCCTCCTCCTCCACTTTCTGGACCCAGCGGAGGAGTGTGGGTCCAGCGTGGGACAGGCAGGGAGTTCACTGGAGGGGTATGCGGAGGAAGACGGAGGCGGACTAACTGGCCCGGCCAACCGTGTTTCTGGACGGACTGGACGAAACAAACACTCATCCTGAACCTCTTCAACGAGGAATTTGGAGCCATTTAAACACAAAATTAAATTGATAGTTTCGCTTAAGGAGAAACGATAATCAGGTTCATCTAAACGGATAGTGTCGTCATCCAGTCCGTCCAAAAACAGGGCGATTAAAGAAGCATCTGGCCAGTTAGTCAGAAAAGCAAGCTCAACGAACTCCTCCACATACCTCTCCAGCGAACGACCAACCTGTAGGAGCCCGATGAGACGATCTCCGGCTGTCATGGAAGTGGGAGGCATGGGAGAAGTTAGAGCCAGGGAGCAGAGGAAAGTATCCATCTCTTCTAGTGGAAATCCAGTCAGTATAGGTCCGTTCTTCTGTTACGGTAGCTGGTGTAGAGACGAGGCAGATACAGATTTCCACAATAACAGATACTACTTTAATAAATCAAAGGCAGGGAACACCAAACATACACGTAAACATAACAGAGAACGGACGAGGAGTGAAGGGAGTGAATGCAATATAAAGGGAGTGCAGATAATTGAGTCCAGGTGCAGGTGATCCATGATGATGGGGAGATGACGAGGGAAGTGAGTGCAGGTGTGGAGAACAGGAGGAACATGGGAAATGTAGTCCAGGGAAACAAGGGATCTGTGACAGCCTGTTTTTCAGTGGTCTTTTGCACAAATCAAACTTACATAAGAAGGAGGAAACAATGGTGTTTGAGACTCACTGTATGTGATTTCCATGTACAGAACTCTAATTATTTAACTATGCCAAACTTAAATTCAATTTTAAATTCTAGGGCACCTTTAAATAAATGTTTTCATTTAAATTGAATTTTTCAAATAATCTTACAATTAATGTAGTCCTGTGATTTACATAACTTTTGTGATGTGATGCTCTGTGTTGGCAATCTAGAAGTGATACTGGTTTCACCCAGAGCACTACCATAGTGATTGCTTTATTAATAAAATGATTTGAATTCTTGTTAGCAGGTCCTCAACCCAAGCACAAGCTCAACACTTCACCACAATGGTAACCCCAAAACCATTAACATAACAGAAACTTTTAAATACCAACATAATAGAACAGTAAACATTAAAAAGTCTCTCCATTTTCTCATCTTGCTAAAAAATGCTTAAAATAACACTTTATTTCAACATTTACTCTCCCAGTTCAGCCCATTTGCAAAGTATGATGGGAAGTGAAAGTCCTGTTTGATTGAGTCCTGGTTGCACTGTAAAAAATGTACCTGTAAATTTACAGTAAAGTACTGGCAGCTGTGGTTCCAGCCATTTACTGTAATTTTACGGTTTCAACACTGTTTTTCAATTTTACGGTTTCAACACAGTTTTTCCATTTTACAGCTGTGCTATAATTTTACAGTAAAATACTGGAAGCTGTGGTTCCAGCCATTTACCGTAATTCAACAGTACCAATACTGTTGTTCATTTTACAGATTTACTGTAATTTTACAGTACAGTACTGGCAGCTGTGGTTCCAGCCATTTACTGTAATTCTACCATTTTAATACTGTTTTACATTGAACTTGCAGCAATGGTTACAGCTATAATTCTACAATATAGAAAAATTAAAACATTACATAAACAATACTGTGGCGAGGGGGGCGTGGTTTAGCGGAGCCTGCAACGGGAGAGAGCGTCAGGAGACGCGCGGTGAGTGAACGGGCTGAATGCAAATCACGAACACCTGTTTCTCGTTCCAGTAATTGGCGTGGAGACAGGTTAAAACGGCAGGAGAAGCAGGAGCGGGAGAGAGAGAGAGGACCAGGCCTGGACTTTATTTTATGTTTTATTATGTTTGTGTGGCCGGCAGACGTCCGCGAGGGTCTGCCGGCGTTACTTTCGTTTTGTTGGTTTATTTATATATTAAAGTTTTGTTTGAATGTTCGCCGGTTCCCGCCTCCTTCTTCCCGTATATACGAACTGTGTTACATTGGTGCCGAAACCCGGGAGGAAGGAGGGACATGCTGTTGGGAGCCCTCGCTGCTGAGGGGGATCGCGGTGCTGCGGAGTTCGGGCAGCGCGGGAGTGTGAAGACCGCGAGAGGCTGCCCGAGGCGGTGGTGCTGGAGCCTAGTGACAGGTGGGACGGAGACCCGGATGCCGTGCTCCTGGGACGAGGTGGGGTGGCTGCCGTCCTGGAGGGAGCGGAGGAGTCGCCGCCGTCCGCCGTGGGCCAGAGCCTGCTGCCGTCCGCCATGAAGGGGAGGAGCAGGGGACGGGGGACTCGCTGCCGGCTGCCCTCAACCGGAGGAGCCATCGCCGGCCGCCGGGAGGCGGTCGAGGATCGGGCCGTCCACCGAGCGTCCAGTGCCATCGCACGGCACCGCGAGGAAGAGCCTCTCGGCAGGCTGAGGACCGAGCGGCAGTGTGTCTGGGAACCGGACCCAGAATTTTTTTTTCCTCTCTCCCCTCTCTCGTCCTGTCGCTCCCCTTGCTTCCGTCTCCTTTCTCTCGTCTCGTCTGTCCTTACCCCCAGGTGCTGCGGCCGCCGAGACAGGCCCCGGGGGGGGAGTAAGCGCAGTCGCGGGAGTACCCCCCGGCCTGCGAGGGGCCATGGGGGTATGTGGCGAGCAGGGTTAATGAACGCGAGTGTTAATGATCGTCACCTGTGAGGCGCACCGGCCTCGAGTCCCTCACGGAGGAGCTCCGGAGGCATAAAAGGAGGAGCGACGACAGTGAACGGACGAGAGAGGACCAGGCCTGGACTTTATTTTATGTTTTATTATGTTTGTGTGGCCGGCAGACGTCCGCGAGGGTCTGCCGGCATTACTTTCGTTTTGTTTATTTTGAATTAAAGTTTTGTTGAATGTTCGCCGGTTCCCGCCTCCTTCTTCCCATATTTACAAACCGTGTTACAAATACATAATTAACACATCTCTAGTATATAATGCATACAGATATGTCAAACTATTTTTCACTAGATGGAGAGAAAATAAATAAAGAAGAAATACATTTTGGTGCATCATTTGCTATTTATTGAAAGGCAAAAAATAGGCATTGACAAATAGGCTGAAACTGACCCAAACTGATTCTCAGCATAAATACAAACAATAAGTTGAAGGGTTAGTTCACCCCAAAATTAAAATTCTGTCATTAATTACTCACCCTCATGTCGTTCCACACCCGTAAGGCTTTTGTTCATCTTCCGAACACAAATGCCGATCTTTTTGATGACAGAATGCCGTCAGATTTTCGTCCATTGACTGCCTTTGTAACTACCACTTTGACGCTTCAAAAACTTCATAAAGAGATCAGAAAACGAATCCATATGAATCGAGCGGTTTAGTCCAAATTTCTGAAGAGAATCAATCGCTTGTTATGATGAAAAGACTTAATTTAAGCTTTTACTCGCATGTAAACATTGATCAGCGAACATAAGCAGAAGCTCAACATAACTTGAATAACGCACAAGATCAAACCTCTTCCGGAAGCTCCATTTTCTCATCTTGCTAAAAAATGCTTAAAATAACACTTTATTTCAACATTTACTCTCCTAGTTCAGCCCATTTGCAAAGCATGATGGGAAGGGAAAGTCCTGTTTGACTGAGTCCTTTAAACATGTTATTTCAATATGAAAACATCAAGTTAAATCAAAGAGTAATTATTTTTCAAGTCAATTTAACATGAAGCAATCACATTTAAACCAGAAACTTGATACAGAGGTGTTTAATCAAAATAAATTGTTTAAATAAAGTCAACAGCATAAAACAAAACAAAACAAAACAAAAAATTTTTTGAGTGTAGAAATGACCAACAAATTAAGAAGACACATTAGATTTTGTCTCATCTAAACCACTAGACTGCATAAAAACTCACCGCAGCACAGCAACACAAAGTTGATTTTGCACTAAAAATTTTCCTTTTTAATGTTATTGATTTATGTAGCAAATATATTTTGAGACAAATGTCTTGTTAATGATTTTCAGTCGAGTTCAAGGTCAACTCAACAGTTTTTTTAATAACTGAAGAATAGGTGAAAGGATTAATGTTAACATGAGGCTAAACGGCCTAGATGACGTCAAATGGAAAGTTATTACATTCTGATTTCTGTCAAGTTCTGTCAAGACAATCTACTCTTTTTTTTATAATAATGTGTATTTAAGAATTATTCACAAAAAACCCCTGTCAAAACCCTGCTATTAAGTTTAAATGGTTAACCACTTAAAACCAAGTCTGGGAGCATTGTCTAGCACTTTAAAACCCATTAAGAGGTTCAGAAGGACATGCTCGCTTTATTTGGCACGTTCATTTATATTTGGCCCTGAGTCAACATGTGTTACCTGTCAATAAACCACCCACTGGGTGTCAAATGAGGTTAGGATTGACATTACTGACTGACACTGAGTGCTAGTATAGTTCTTCTAAGTTTCATTACAGCATGTACACATTTCTTAGAAGTAATAACTAAAAGAAAATCTTACTATTTAAACTCTGTTTTGGCTTTGTTTAAAGTATTGTGACAGTTTCGTAGTGTGAGATCAGTATTGTGAATTGAATCATAACATTAGTGTATTGTTACACCCCTAATAAATAAAAACGTTCAAAATTCAGAATTGATATGAATCGAACAATTGATATTTTTGACAACAATAGTCCCTTCTATTTGAGTAATCCATCTTTAAAGGCGAGCTATTATGCCCTTTTACAAAATCTTGATTTAGTTTTTCTACTAGAATAGGTTCTCATGCTTGAATGTTCAAAAAACACATTATCTATTAATTTTCCCCATATTTGACATTGTTGCAGCTCCTCTCTTCCCAGTCTGTCAGTAATGCTCTGCCCCTCCTCCTGAAAACATAATGTGCTCTGATTGGTCCAGTATGTTGTGATTGGTCAAGCGCTTAGAGCGTGTTTGGGAAATGTCCCATTCCTTACCATAACCAGAAGAAAACTCAAGACTACAATGGAGGTGTTTCAGGGAGTTCAGAAACAGTGACACTGATATAGAGAATAACTCCCGCTGGAGGACTTTGTGCTTAATAACTTTTTTATGCTCAAACAGCAACATTACACATCAAAGAAAGATGAACATGAAAAAAGCATAATAAGTCCACCTTAAGCCCAAGGTGCACTCAATTTTCCAAAGTTTGGTGCTATAAATGGTTTTAAAATGTATTCATGAGAACAGGTAAGTTATAATAAGGTAACTAAATAATAATTTTGCATAACTTATCATGAGATACTTGCAGATACCCAGCTCTATCAGTAAGTGTGAGTTTGCTTTTTATGAAATACAGCACAGAAAAAAAAAAACCACATTATAAAACATTTAGTCCAGTGATTTTTAAAGTTTGTTTGAAAATTTTATTACCTGGATGTTTTACAAAGTCATGAATCTACATAGACAAATTTAAAAGGAATTGTTACATTTTCATTTGAATAAAAAATTATTAAATTGATCAATTTTATGCCTCAATTTGATTACCACTTTTTTTAACTAATAAATTTGAAATTTGTGTTAAATCAGAAATCCAGAAAAACAAAGAATTTCTGAAAATATAAAACATTTCATGCAGCTCTATTGTATAGCCCTATTATTGTAAAAATGTAAAAAAATAAAATAAAAACATTCTTAAATTGTATAAGTTTCATGATTTCAGTTAATTAGGCAATATTTCTGATTACTAACATTATTTTAACCATTACAATGGAATATAGAAAAATTTAAATGGGAAACAATTTGCAAAAAAAAAATAAAATAAAAAGAATTTCATAACCCCAGCTAACTAAACATGTCTAAAAATTTGACATGAAAACTAGTGATACAGTGATTTTCTGGATTACTTCTTATTTTAAGGTGGTGTCCTTGTTACATTATAAAGTTAAGTACTGAGTAATATTAATTAACTACATGTACTTTGGTACTTGGTTTAGGGTTAGCTGCATGTAATTATGCATAATTTAGTTACACTATAGTAATTATGTGTAATGTGTAACAAGGACACTATAAAATAAAGTGTTACCTTTTCTGTAACAAGATTTCTTTCTTTCCAAACCTTCTGTCATTCTTGATCTGCCATATTTTCTCATAGCAAGCACACAATCAAACATGCAGACAAGGCAAATGCGGCAACAAGCGTTGCCTTGAGCTGGACTCTCTGAGCTCTCAACTCCTTGATTTTCTGTCGGGTCTTTACCTACAGAAATGCACAGCAATCAAAAATGTATCATCATTTAACCATTTAAAAGACATCAAACAAAACAAGCAAACTGCCAGGAGTTCATGAATTACAAGTATGGTGAAAGTTTAGCACAAATATAACCTGCTCAGTTGGTCACAATTCCACTATATGTTTATGGACACTTAAGCCAGATTTAATGCACAAATCTTAAAGTATTATATAAACTATCAGAAGAAGTGGACAAAAGATATATTGTTCAGTATATAGCATGTGCATATGTGCCACTTTGCATTTGTTTGTGGTTAGTGGAACATTAATAATTAAAGGTGCTAAAGAGGATGTTTTGTTTTATACATTTTTGCAATATTACTTGAAACTGTCTTTACTAACTGATAAAAGACTATTTATTAGGTGCACTGAAAGGAATAATATTAATATACATCATCTGTGCACGAGGTAGGGCCTTAAAAACATCAGCCAATCGTTTACGCGATCATCGCGTAAACGATTGGCCCTCTGGCTTCTCAATCACTGCCATGACGTTGCTTGTGAGAGACGGGCGCGGCTGCGCGCTCCAGTAACTTTCCACACTCCACAGGCGCCGCATGCATGTTTTTGTCAGGAGACAGGAGTAACAACTGCAGATTATGAGTTACCTGTGGTGAGTCCGACATAATGAATCCACTGACACGACACAGCGAATGCCGGTGGTAAACAAACACTCGTGTTCCAATACTCGTGCACGAGTTTTGGGAGGCGTTCCCTCGAACTGAGCAGTGAAGGAGGGGGGTTGTTCTTACGCATGCGCTCATTTCAAAAACTCACTAACAGTGTTTGGGTTCTCAGTCGACGAAAAGATCCTCTGTATCACCTTTGATGTGATGAACTCTGCTTTCTGTGTACAAAGTTCAGCAGAACTGACTTCATACGTCCACTAAAAATCACCTTGACATCAGTTAATTAAAGGTAATTTAGCAAAAATTATGAAGTTGAGAAAAACTCTCAAAATTGGTTTGATATTTGAATGCGCTGACATTCAGACAATTACAATTCTCATTCAATAGTGTCAGTTCAATAAAATTGACCGCATTACTGAATATTAAGTAGGCCTACCTTTTAAACTCAGTGTTGGGGAGTAACTAGTTGCATGTAACAGTGTTATGTAATTTGATTACAAAATGTATGTAACTGTAATTCGTTACAGTTACTGACAAAAATGTGTAAGTAAATTACAGTTACTTATGAAAATGTTAACGATTACAAAGGGGGTTTCATCTGAATATTTTCTGGAAAAAGCTAAAATATGTTACAGTATATGATCACGCTATCATTCATTCATGGCTATTAAACCATTCAAGCGCGAAAAGACGCAAAAATAAGAACGCACACACACACACACACAAAAAGTATGCCAAAATGTCCGCTTTGTCGAGTATCCTCGTAAGTCTGAAATGACCGTAAAGAGTTGTGAGGACAAAGTGTGTCAGATCCACGTCATGTGCGACAGGTCTTAAAGTGACAGCAGCCTAATAAATTGTTAATCAAAGAACAAAAGATGAGAAAATCACTCACTGCTCTTGACTGAACTTTTGTAGCATTAATAAGGATTAATCTATATTTAATTTATAATTTATGCAGTGAAGACTGAAGTGTTTGATAAATGTAGCCTATTCCATTTCTGTATATATACTACCTTAGATAAAATATTTAAAATATGCTGTCTTTATGTTATTTCTACATCAATTTGGAGATTAAATGTGAAATAATTACAATAAAATATATATGTATAAAAAAACCTTTAATGTTGGGTGTGATTGTGATTAATTACAGAAAAAATGTGTGATTAACTAGTTTTTTTTTAAATTGACTGACAGCACTTGAATAATATTATTTTGTTCACTGTAAAAAATGAATGTGATTTTAACAGTAAAATATTGTAAAAACGCTACGGGAAAAAAAATTGTAAATAGGTTAACAGTAAGTTCCCATATTATATACAGAGAAAAACTGTAAAAGCTCTTACCAGACATTTATGCAATGTTTATAAGTAAAAAAGACTAAATCAATGTATAATTTACAGTCAAAATCTGTAAACTGATGTTCCCACAATTCCCTACACTCCACATTTGAAAGTATTTTGTTTCTTAATAGTTTTTTGTTATCAGTTATGTACATTAGGGTTTTATGTTACATCTTCAGTTGTTTAATGAATGTTTATTGCATTATTTAAGTATTGTAGGTTACCATGATGGTGTTTTGCGTTTGCATGAATGACTCTTTGCACCTTCTTTATATTAGTATATACTTCAGCTTGTGGAAAAGCTACTTGTGATGAACTCTGATTCTTCTCTTTTACCACCTGCATTATTATGGTGGTTGTCAGTATGTTAAAGGTACAAAACATATTTTAGTAGTAGTGTGCATTGTTGAATTTATTAGTTTACATTCAAATTTTGTTAAATTACAGTTTTATACTGTAAAATTTACACTTTGATCTTTAAATAAGTTTACAGTTTTTCTGTATTTTTTACAAAATTATTCTGGCAACCACAGCAAAATTATTTTGTAAAAACTACGGATTTTTTTTTACAGTGTTGCTTTGCCTGTTTTTGATGTGCACAATGCCTCCTGCCATTTAAAGGCCATTTAGCAAAACACACCACATCTGCCAATTACATCAATCCACATTGCCGCTGAAAGCTTTAGGCTACAACCTGTAGTTGCCACCATGGCGAGTGATAAAAAATGTTCCAGTGCTGGAAATTTAAAAATCATTTAATCCAGAAATCTGTATTTAAAGCTGCAGTCTGTGATTTTTGGCCCTCTAACGGTTAATAAACCGAACTGCATGCGTCTTGCGGAAGAACATTGTAGCCGGAGCTACTTTTCTCCGTGTATGTCTATGGCGAGTCACGCAGTTACTGTGATACTCTGCGGCGGGTCCTACCAATCCGGTCTGAAATAGTCTGAATATAAACACTTATTATAAGTGTACCATAATGATTCAGGGTAAAACAAAAACATGGCAGCTTTAACCTCAGAACGATCTCAAAGCAAAAAAGAGGTGCTAAAGTCTGATTTTGTGGTGGATGTGCTTTAAAATTTAATTATTACATTATTTTTAATTAAAGTGATTTTGAAAGTCTGACAGTAATCAGTGTTCAGTACTAAGGTTAACCCTGCTTGGTTTAAATGTTTGAAAAATGATTAACAGTTGCAAATATTCGTTAGAAATTTAGAAATGTGATCAAAAAGTAATCAAATGTAATCAGTTACATTACTTTAATAAAGTAATTGAAATAGTTACTTTAGGAACTTGTAATCTGTAACATATTACATTTCCAAAGTAACCTTCCCAACACTGTTTAAACCCCAACTGAGCAAAGCCAAAGGCAACAGTGGCAAGGAACCCAAACTCATCAGGTTACAGAAGGGAAGGAAAAAAGGCGATTTAAGTGTGCGAATATAATTTGGAGCCACTGTAGTCCGTAAGAATGCACATAAGTTTATATGCAGTATAATCTCCTGCACCATGGCCACCATCTAAACCCTCAGAGACACTCTTGAACTTTGAGCACCCTGAACCCACTGTCACAACAGTCTGCAGGACAAAGTTTTTGTGGCTTATATTTTATTTTCATTGATTTTAAAATGGCAAGGTTCAATGAAGACATTTTAAAGCATTTCAAGAATTCTGCTGAGCTTTGTCTGTATTGAGCAGGGATGAGCTATTCCATAGATTACACTTTAAAAACAGTTACTGATATCAGCAAATAGGCTGATGCTCACCAATAACACTACTGATAAAACACACATCAGTTAATCACAAAACACATGTAGTGTCTGAACAAATCCTGACCCACAGCACCTCTCCAGCAAAAACGTCTCTCTGATGAATTCTAACCAGAAAGCAAAAGTTTCCATCATGGTCTATTTTACATCCATTTCATGTTAAAGCCCTTCAAATTTCACCCACTTTTGATGAGCTACTTTTTCCCCATTCAAGAGATAACTTTGATGTCAAGGGTAAAAAACACCATAAAAGTGTAAATACTCGTGCACTATTTGAGTCCTCTGAAGCCATATAGCTTTGTGTGAGAAACAAACCAAAACTGAAGACCCTTTCCCAATAAAAATCTTGGCTTCCAATCCATACCAGCCCCCCCCTACCCAATCACATCTTTTAGTAATCATCGTAAATTATGGTATTATTGGAAAGCATAAGTAATCAAAATTCATCCTGTTACTGTTTTGAAATTGGACATTGCATTACCATTGAAACAGTACTTCAAAACCGTTTAGCGGCCTCAATTTTTGTGATATCAACTTCAAATTTGGAACACAACTTAGATATATGGCTTTTCAAAATATCTTATAAAATATATATTTTGTATAGAATTATAAAAAAAAGTTTAGTTCAGTATATTTGCTTTAAAGTAAACTTAAACTTCTATAACTTTTTCTTACACTGTCATTTTGAGCTACTTTTGCTGAGTGTCTTCTTTAAAAGGAAACCAACCTTAGGTCTGTATTCTAGAGCTGTTCATTTAATCTAGAAACATTAAAGCGACAATTCAACCAAAAATGATGATCCTGTCATCATTTAGTCACCCTCATATCATCCCAAACCCATAAGACTTTCGTTCATCTTCAGAACTCAAAATAAGATCTCATCATTCTTGTCCATCCATTAACGCTTTCCCCACCAGTGTTTTTTTAAAGTTGCCCCAAGATATTTTGTTCATGGCCTTACTTAATGATGATTTCAACATTTACAAATACATTATTATAAGTTAGTTAATGCATTACTTAACGTTAACTAATGGGACCTTATTGAACAGTGTTACCTAAAACATAGCTTTTAACATGATTAAATGCTGCTCATACTATTGCATTATCTAATGCCGATGTAAACATCCTTATTAATTACCATCTTATTTGTTCAGGAGGAGGTGCAACCAACTTTATTGGATCTCATGTGCATCTTGACGTGTTAGATTCTTGTCATTTTATCTGTCAAAATGTCAAACAGTATTTGAATTTCTTCATCAATGTTTTCTAAATTTGGTAAATGAGGGAAAGTTTCAGTTCCCACAACTATTGCCTGTGATGGTGCACGAGATATTGTGGTGTCACGGCCAGAAAATTGCTCACTAGACTTACTCTCCTGTTATATAATCCTGCTATTCTGCAAGCATGCTGAAGTGCCTGCCCCTCTACATCACACCCCCCCCACCGCATCATATGATCCGCTTTCTGCTGATGGCGGCATTCCTGAGCTGTTTTCCCATCTTCGACCCACTGAACTGGATCTTATCACTGCTGTAGGCCTGACTCCATCCAGTGTAACGACTAACATATCTGCCATATTTGTGACTGACTTTCGCAACTACTAGAATGTTCTCATAGTAAATACCCAAACTTTTCATATAACGTGTCATAACGTGCTCCTTGATGATAAAACTATAACCAGGTCTGGACTGAATCTGAAGCTGCAGAATTCCAGATTACCTCTTCGCCTGAAGACACACAGGCTACCACTCACTTGCATGAAATGAGTGCATGTGGTCATACGCAAAAAACGAGTTACGTTAAAATGAAAACATTTATAAAACTAGGGGTGTGCAATATTAACAAAAAACATCATATTGATATTTTCTGGGATTTTGTGGATAATGATGTGTTTTCATGCTGGTATATTGGCTGGTTTAGACCTCTTTTTGACAGCTGACACCTGAAAATGTTCATATTATTCATATTACAGTATGTACAGTGGTTAGTTCAGTGATAATAATAAAAAAAAACTTTTTCATTAAGGGGTGATATTTGCCACCTTAAATTAATTTCCAGGGGCTTTTTTTTACCCTTATAAGGGCAAATTTTTCTAAACTTATTATATGTAGGCATCATCTTTATCCTCCATTTAATCATATTCAATTCGAATAAAGAGACAGGCTGTTAACAAATGAAATCAAATGGCTTTGTTTGGAACTATTTTCGTTGGTGAAACAGAGCAAAAACACACAATATTGACAATATTTTGTCAATATTGTCAAATATTAACTTCTTGTTTATTGAACTGTTGTAAAATCAAAATCACACTTGTAATTGTGCACACTTGCTTGTGTGATACTGCTTAACAATATCATATAGAAATAAGACAAAAACACCACACAATGAAAACATGCATTCAGAAGATGAAAAGCGAGTGACATATTGTAATGTTAGCATCGTTAAAACAACAATTATATTAATATTATTGTAGATGATACACAATCGCACACCCCTACATAAAACACATATTTAAAATACTTATATTTCTATTAATTACAAATTCAAGCCTGAAAAACTGAGCAGAACCCAGGACAAAATCTGGAATTTCATAATTCATAAATGTATCAATTGAAGTTTTATGAATTTATTTCATTAGACACCATTTTTAATGATAAAATTTGTATTAAATCCTGAAACGCAGAATACATTGGTTTCATGAAGGGCTTATCAACTGATCTGATTTTATTGAGATCTCTGTAGTTCTTGTTTCCGTTATTGTGTGTGTGTGTGTGTGTACTCAACCAAATCACAGACAGAATAAACGCTCTCTTATTGCAAAACACACAGAACTCTATAATGTGCAGGTCTGGAACACAACACAGTTTCTCAGAAATGGTTCGGTTGCCCTTAACAACCACTGCCCTGTTAACTATAAACACTATAAACCCCCTGGGAGGGCGTGCTTTTACTTAGAAAGTGTAATTGGTAGAACAAGGCATACACAAACGTGCCATGACTAATCAAGGTATGAGGAAAAAATGTGCTCAAAGCATTGGCTCATTTTCACATCATACTTCATAGAACACCATCTGGTACTTACAGGAATGCTAGGTGTTCATTTTGGGATCTTCATTGGCAGTGAAGAGCGTACCTGTAAATTGGGTCACAAAGAAGCAATTAGAAAACAAAAACAGCACTCATGGGATATGAAACCTCTATACGCGAGTCAACTTCAACATCACATGTCAGTTGATGGTCTGATGGTCACAGATATGACTATGTCAATCTCCTGGTGTGTGTATGCAGGTCTAATCATTCTAGCTGTGTAAATATAATGCACACCAAATAAGGCAAGCACAATGAGTACCGTTGAAAGGTTTGGGATAAGTCTCTTATGCACACCATATTTTTTTATCAAATGCATCGACGCATTTATTTGTTCAAAAATACAGTAAAAAGTCACATTGTTGAAGATTATTATAATTATTATAATGAAAGAATTTATATAGGAGTTTTTGTAACGTTGTCAGATGTTTATAAATTAAATGTGTTATATTTCATATCTATTTTAGTTATTTTTGCCACATATAAAATGGCTATAAAAAATATAAATGATTAATAGAATTTGCAGTTGTTCAAATGTTGAGGCTGGCAAGATGTTTTTGAAAGAAATCTCTTCTGCAAGGCTACATTTATTCGATCAAAAGAACAGTGACAAATTTTGTGGAATATAATTATTACAAATTAAAATAAGAGTTTTCTATTTGAATCAATGTTAATATGTAATTTATTCCTGTGATCAGAGCTGAATTTTCAGACAAACAGAGAAATTCTTATTTTAGAAAACATCTGATTGGACAAAAAAAAGAAAAAAGTTTGTACACACCCCTGTGAGCACGTTAAGATCAATCATTTTGGTCTTCTTCCCAGTAAGAGAAAAACTGTAACTTTTAAATATATATTTCCTCTACAAAGTTTATGTTGGCAGCCTCCAGCAGTGTATAAATGACCTTAAAGCTTTACACACAAGGACGAAATGCCACAAAACTCCAATTTTGGTTTTATGGGGTCAGTTAGAAATGAACTAGTATCTTATTGTGGTTAAACTAAAGTTCTATTTGTGATAACTAACCAGAGCCGGGGTAGAGACACACATCATTGATGTTGGCCTGCGGTTCGATGGAGGAAAATACTCTTCCCTGAAATCAAGACCAAAAAAAAAAAAAAATTTATGCATTTGATGTTTTTCCAATGAAGGATCCATGCTGAATGTCTGGATAAAAAAAATAAAAAATACACCAGCAAAGCCGAACTTACATTGTCTCTGTGCCACATCTTGATGAATTTGGAGTCAGCAGACAGTACCAGGTCCAGCGGTTTTCAGAAGTGAAGGGATTTGATGGGCAGACCATTGTAATGATTTTTAACTAGCAGAGGACGTGAAGAATGAAGATCATAGACGAGATTCTGAGAGCGCATCACAACTCCAAGTTAAAGTGAGCACTGCTCGCCATTCAGCACTAGAATCTGAAGAGTTTACTGTTGCGCTCTATTTTGAACTGACGTATCTCCATTTCACCAGGACACACTTCAAATTGTGAGGGTTAAAACATTAATGACCTATCTGGTGCTGGTGCCCACCGCCATGCCCAGAGAGCCATCGAACTTCAGAATGCTGACGGACGGCAGACCTTCCACCCTTAAAACATAGAACATCAGATAATGATAAGGATATTACTTTTCAATTGATTGATAACAGTATTAGAGTGCTGAAAATCAGCTTTGCATCACAGGAATAAATGGCATCTTAAAAATCTATTAAAATAGAATACATTTATATTAAATTGCAAAAATATTTTATAGTGTTACTGTTTTTATTGAAACACATAGTGAGCTCAGAAAAACATTAAAATATAATACAATGATTTAAAAGTTTATAATACAGATATTATAAATCTGGATATTTAACAATAAATTCTTCTTCCACCACTGGTCAAATGTTTGGAATATGGAAGATTTTTAATGCTTTTGAAAGAAGTCTCTTAGGCTGCATGTATTGGTAACACTTTATAATAAGGTTCCCTTTGTTAACATTAGTTAACGATCTAACAATGTAAAATACTTCTACAGCATTTATTATTCTTAATCTCAACATTTAGTAATACATTATTAAGAACAAAAGTTGATCAGTTAACACTAGTTAATGCACTTTGAACTAACATGAACATTCAACATTTCATCAACCTTTTTAATAAATGCTGTGAGAATATTGCTCATTGTTAGTTTACGTTAATGCCTTAATGTTAACAAATGGCACCTTATTATAAAGTGTTACCCATATTTTTGATCAAAATTAATAACATCAAAATGGAATAAAATGCATGGAGCTCATGGGTCACAAGTGTTTGTATCCATGGTGTAAGAATTTGAAGGTGTTGCATGGCTTTCCCCATGATGCTGTCAGGGCTAGACTCTGGCTGTGGGCAGTTGGTTGACCATCAACTACCGACACAATCAAATTGTTTGTGTGTAGCAAGCATTTTTCTGAGGAGAGCTATTTTTTATGAGCCAGCATGGGCCGCTGACAGATGACAGTTGCTTGTCCCCTTCTTTCTCTCATGCCCACATAGAGACGTAATTTCTTAGAATAACAGTAAAACTCACTGACATATTGAATTGTTTAAAAAAGAGATATTGCACTAATGATGAACATACAATTAAAAAATATGATGTTTTGTGCTCTGTGACACAGACCAAGATCCATCTAACATGGTGATTTGAGTTTATGTTACTGGTTTCTCTTTGATAATGAAGTCTGATAATCTGATAGAGTGAAGAGTGTGTCATTGTTCTCTGCAGGTTGAGGAAGTGTGGTGTCGCAGATGTAGATCATACGTGACTCTCACATGAAACTGAGTCACTGTGAATTTTCGAATTTCATTTATTCATAAAGTAACATTAAAAAAATGTCAAACTATTATTACATTAATTTACACAATTGTAAGTCAACATGATTACCATTCATTAATTTTAATATCACATCTGTTTAAATGAAGTGGAACAAATAATATTTTTCTGTGTTCAAGTGTTCAATCTCTCTTTCTTGAGTTGAGGTGATTGAGTCGGAGTCTGGATCTGTCTGGGAATAATCTAGGAGACTCAGGAGTGAAGCTGCCCTCTGCAGGACTTGAAGTAAGATCATCTCTACCATAAAGATTGTGGACTATATGTAGAAAGTGCAAACAAAATATCCTTTGGCTTAAGCCTCATCCAGTAGTTCAGTGACAGATTCCTTCTTGATCCTTCAGATCCTGCTGGCAGTAGAAGACAGGGGTGAGGAGTCTACCTGAAAAAGAAAATTTAGATCTAAATATACTGTTATCCCCCAAAAGAAAGTAAACCAGTGAAATAAACCGAACAAGCCATTACAGTTACAGTTACCGTTACAGACGCAGGTTACAGTGCAGAGGTTTTTTGTTTAAATCACAAATGTCTGGGGTAAATCAATTTACCTTGTAATGCTTGTGCAAACAGACCACTCTTGCAAAAGCGTGAGCATTGCCTCAAAATGTGTAGATGCCACTGAAGTGGGGACTTGGTGTGTGGTTCACCTGAACCAGTGCTGTCACAATATCAGATTTTTCACTACATGATTATCGTCAATACTGGTATATCGCAACACCCCTAGCCTGAACAAATAAGAGTGTAATTAAAACACAGATAATCAAATTAGTGAACTAAAATTTAATAATTCCCAAAAACACCAAGAAGTAAATCATCGCAATATGAAGGAAAAACAATATTGAATAAACTCTCAACAAAATAACATGAACACCTCAGAATGCTGGTAAAACAACATAATCAATCGCTGGTGTGCAGATACCAGTGTCATCATATAATGTGTAAATATAATCACAGAGATTTATGAAATGAATGCTGAGTGCAAAACAGAAACTAAATATAAATTCACACTAATCATGGAATCTAAGCCCCCTTATGACCTCAGAATCAGAATCAGAATCAGAAAGAGCTTTATTGCCAGGTATGTTGTTTACACATACTAGGAATACATTTACTGGAGCTATGAAACTGATAAACAGAACTGCATGCTCTTTAATGACATTAAATATACTTTGAATTAGAAGGAGCATTTGAGACATAAGAAGACAATGATAACTGAATCTTAATGGTGTATCAGCAGGAAAGACATGATCAAGGCCTGATGCTAGACTTGAGCTCCACTCACATACACAAAACTAAAGACTAAACTCCAAAACTATAGCAAGGAGAGTCAAAAGGTAGGTATCGTTTGATAGAAAACTTTTTACATTTTTACAAAAATCCTTATAATAACGATATAATTATATTATTATTATTATTATTATTATTATATATTAATTATTATTATTACAATTTAAAAAATGCCCATTAGAGGGGTGTCAGGGGCTAAACTAATTTTACATATCTTATTTGACATGCAATAACAAGGTAGGAAGAAAATTATTTTTTGGTGAAGTTCCTCTACATGTGAGCTGCATCTGGATCAAATTGTTGTGATAGCATAAAGTAATCAAAAATTACAGCATTTGGATCTAAGGTAGCCTTTTTGTTTAGCCCCTGACACCCCTCTAATGGGCATTTTTAAAATTGCTCCTCCATGAGGAATATCTCATGATCGACACAATAGATTATGCTGATTTTGGACTAAGATGACTACCCATCTCACATTTTGTGGGACAGTCCCGCAATTGGGAGCTTTGTCCCACCTCCCACAAAACTTAAGTAGTG
>RJVU01049301.1:2014320-2035192 GCA_003731715.1 Anabarilius grahami
AAAAAAAAAAAAAAAAAAAAAAAAAAATTGACTGCCATTTAAAAATCTATTTGTCTAGCTGTGTTCTAGCTGTGAAAATCGTCATGTTCTAGCTGTGAAAATAACCAACCAACGCAATCGCAGAGAGAGGTTTTCCCACTGATGACAACTGAGTGGACAGCGCAAAGGAATAAGTGTGGACCTCATCAAAGTCGATAAACACAACTACACCAGGAAGGATTTAATCTCTCATACTGGATAAGAACTTCAAGAGCTGCTCAAAGCTGCCCAAATCGATGATTTAAAGCATGTAATCATCTACCCTGAATATTTCCAGTGAACACAATATATTTTCAACGATCCCATGGATGCTCGAGCACCACCCACGAAAATGGTTGAGCACCTACGCCGCTGAGGCGGCATTAGAATCCATATGCAGTCGTTTAATGTAATCCACAGCAAACAAATCCAAATCGAGAGGCAGGTAGCATAAACGTGAGGCAGGCAGAGGTAGAAACACAGTAAGGCAGTCCAATCCAAACAACAGAACAAAGGGGAAATCCAGAAGGCAGAAACAGAACAAAACAGGCAATGGTCATACACGAGATAGCAAGACAAAGATGATATAAACGCTTGGTGAGGCAGGTAAACTGGCAATACTTCGCAAAGGCCTGATAGCCTAGCCATGCTTAAATGTCCCACAAAACAGGAAGTGACTCATGAAGCAGAGGGAGCGGCAAACAGTCAGTACTCGGGAGAGGGCTCCCTCTGCTGGCGTGACGTTACAGAATCCCTCCCCCTAGGAGCGACTCCTGGCGCTCGACGAGGACGTCCCCGTGGCCTAGGTGCTGGACGATCGGGTCTGGCTCGATGAAAGTCCTCGATGAGTGATGGACCCAAGATCTCTCCTCAGGTCCGTATCCCTCCCAGTCCACCAAATATTGGAGCTGACCCCCTCTCCGTCTGGAGTTCAACAACTCCTTTACTGCATATACAAGAGATCCATCAATGTCCAGCGGTGGAGGTGGCTCTCGGTTCTCGACGTTGGGGTCAGCACCCAGGTGGACCGGTTTAAGGAGGGAAACATAGAAGGAGGGAGAGACACGATAGTTAGCTGGCAGTTCCAACTGGTATGTGACCTCATTAATCTGTTTTAAGATTTTAAATAGGCCTACATATCTTGGGCTGAGTTTTCTGCTAGGTAGCCGCAGCTTCCACGCAGGTCCCGTGTGGAGAGCCAGACCCTTTGTCCAGGTTGGTAGGGAGGGTGTGGACGACGTCGCCTATTGGCCTGGATCTCCTGGTTCCTGCTAGCCCTTTGCAGACGTACATGCGCACTGTCCCACACCCTCTCGCTACGGCGAATCCAGTCATCGACTGCGGGTACCATGGAAGGTTCTCCTGACCACGGGAACATGGGGGGTTGGTATCCCAGCACGCATTGAAAGGGAGTGAGACCAGTGGAGGAATGTCTTAAAGAGTTTTGTACATACTCTGCCCATGGTAAGAACTCAGACCAGCGATGCTGTTCACGACCACAGTATGACCTTAAATACCTGCCAACCTCTTGATTCAATCTCTCAACTTGACCGTTCGACTGAGGGTGGTGTCCTGAGGTCAAGCTGACATTGATGTCCAGCTGCCTACAGAAAGCTCTCCATACTTGTGAGGTGAATTGTGTTCCCCTGTCAGAAACAATATCTTCAGGTATGCCATAAACTCTAAAAACATGTTGAAAAAGTGCTTGAGCGGTTTCCATGGCAGTGGGGAGGCCTTTCAAAGGTATAAGACGGCAAGCTTTTGAGAAGCGGTCAATAATCACTAGAATTACCGTGAATTCGTTTGATGGCGGTAGATCGGTGACAAAGTCTATTGACAGATGTGACCAGGGTTGTTGGGGAATGGGCAAGGGCTGTAGCAAACCGGATGGTAATTCTTTAGGTGTTTTGGACTGGGCACAGACTGAACAGGACTTGACATAGTTAGTCACATCTTTAACCATGGAAGGCCACCAGAATGAGTTTTGTGTGAGATGGAGTGTTCTTGAAATACCTGGATGACCTGAGCAGAGTGATGTATGGACCCTTTGAATGACCCTTAGTCGGAGATTTGAAGGAATGTAGTGCTTGTTAGGAGGACAACCTTGTGGCGTTGGTTCATTCCGTTGCTCTCTTTGGATCTCGTCCATCAGATCCCATGTAACGGGTGCAATGATAACTGATGGGGGTAGAATAGACTCGGGTGTGGATTCTACTTGTGGATGGTCATGTCGTCTGGATAGTGCATCTGCCTTGCTGTTCTTGCTACCTGGACAGTAAGTTACCGTAAACTGGAACCTCGTAAAGAAAAGTGACCAGCGTGCTTGGCGGGGGTTTAGTCTCTTCGCACTCTTGATGTATTCAAGATTCTTATGATCAGAGATTACATGGAATGGATGAGTGGAACCCTCCAGCCAGTGTCTCCATTCTTCGATTGCAGTTTTCATAGCTAGAAGTTCTTTGTTGCCAACATCATAGTTGCGTTCAACATCGTTGAGTTTTCTAGAGAAATATCCACATGGATAAAGCTTGCCTGGCTGTCCATGACGCTGAGAGAGTACCGCACCAATTCCACTGTCTGAGGCGTCGACTTCCACGACAAATTGCAGGTTGGGATCAGGATGTTTGAGGATGGGTGCTGTCGTGAAGCTATTCTTAAGTTCTGTGAGGCTTGGGCAGCACTTTCAGTCCATTTCAATTTTGTAGGTTTACCTTTCATTAGAGAGGTCAGTGGTGACGCTGTAATACTGTAGTTGCGGATGAAGCGTCGGTAGAAATTAGCCAATCCTAGAAAGCGCTGAAGTTCCTTGACTGTAGTTGGTTGAGGCCATTCCATGACTGCTGTGATCTTGGAATTGTCCATTTCTACACCATGACGACTGACATTGTATCCCAGGAATGAGGTTCGCTGGACATGGAATTCACACTTCTCCGCTTTTACATAAAGTTGGTTCTTCAACAATCTTGATAGCACTGTCTTTACGTGTTTCTGGTGTTCCACTTCAGACTTGGAATATATCAGTATGTCATCAATGTATGCCACTACATACTTGTTCAAGATGTATCTAAAGATCTCGTTGATGAATGACTGGAAGACCACTGGTGCATTGGCTAGCCCATACGGCATGACCTGGTATTCATAGTGCCCCCTAGTGGTCAAAAATGCTGTCTTCCACTCGTCACCCTCTCTGATTCGGATGAGGTTGTATGCGCTCCTGAGATCTAGTTTGGTGTAAATTTTAGCCTTCCTGAGCTGTTCCAGTGCTGCGGGTACTAGTGGTAGTGGATAGCGGAATTTAACTGTGACGTTATTCAAACCTCTGTAGTCAATGCAAGGCCGAAGTCCTCCATCCTTCTTTTCCACGAAGAAGAAGCCTGCAGCCGCTGGGGAAGTGGATGGATGAATGAAACCAGAACTGAGGGCTTCCTCTATGTAGTCTTCCATTGCTTGGGTTTCAGGACGTGAAAGGGGATAGATCTTACTTTTGGGAGGCATTGCATTGGGCAGGAGGTCAATGGCACAATCCCAGGAATGATGAGGTGGTAGCAGGGTAGCTTTGGTCTTGCTGAAGACTTCTTGTAATTCTTGATAACATGATGGTATGGTGACTGGTTTAGATTCATGACTTTCAATACTTGTGGTTAGACAAGGCTTGGTAATTATGGTGCTCAAACAGTGTGTAAAGCAGAACTGTGACCATTGCGTTATCTCACCATGGTGCCACGAGATGACTGGGTCGTGAACAGATAGCCAAGGGTATCCTAGGAAGATTTCATGGCGTGGGGAATCAATCACATAGAATGAGATGGTCTCCTGATGGAATAATCCCACCTGAAGTTGCATGGGCAGAGTTTGTTGAATGATACCATCTCCAATGGGTTTGTTATTAAATGCGTTGACCTTGAGTGGTGGATTGCAGGGCTGTGTGGGGATGTTGAACTTCTTTATGAGGTCTTGATGGACTAAGTTCAATGCTAATCCAGAGTCAATCAACGCTGTGAATTCAAAAGAATCGTTTTCAGTAGAAATCCTGACAATGGCAGTGAGAGACTTGGCAGTAAGAAGCAAGAGATTGTCAACACTCACCCGGCTGTTAGCATTGATGTTCCTCCGGGCCTTCAGTGGACATGCGGCGTTGAGATGGCCTGCTTCACCACAGTAAAAACACAGATTGTGTAACAACCGTCTGGATCTTTCTTCCGTAGAAAGCCTTGTAACTCCTAGCTGCATGGGCTCTGGGTTGGATTGAGCAGAAGATTGGGATGGATTGTAATTCTGAGGCATTTGCTACATTGACATGGTTCTCATGGATGGTAACTTAGTTTTAACAGGGTGATTGCGCATAAGATTATCAATCTTGATTGCTAGCGTCACATATTCAGGGAAAGAGTGGTTTTCTCCTTTGCATGCGAGCTCTGCCTGTAGCTCAACATTTAAACTGCGTTGAAATATGGCCTTGAGTGCAACATCATTCCAACCACTGAATGCGAGCGTTCTGAATTCAATGGCGTAATCAGCGGCTGATCGGCGGCCTTGGGTTAACTGCATGAGCTGGGTTGAAACATCCTTGCCCCCCACTGGATATTCAAACACATCTCTGAGTTGTTGAACGAAATATGAGTAGGATGTTTGGAACAATCGATCAGTTTCCCAGACTGCCGTGGCCCACTCGATCGCCTCGCCAGTTAGTAGTGACATGAGAAATGCAATTTTTTTCTCGTCAGAATCAAATTCATCCACTTGATGCTTGAAAAAGATTTCTACTTGACGGAGAAATCCTTTACATTGCTCTGCAGAACCACTAAACGTATCGGGTAAAGCAAAGCTTACCTTCCTTGGCATAGTTGGCGGTAGTGATCGCAAATACTGCATGAGATAGTCGTTAGCCGCTTGCGCTTTGCCCAGTTGTTCTTGATATTCTTTGAGGAGGTCGCTCTGATAAGCAAACGCGGCCTGCAGATTAGAAACTTCTGCTGGATTCAACATTGGCGAAGTGTCATGTAAGGACGCTGAGGCGGCGTTAGAATCCATATGCAGTCGTTTAATGTAATCCACAGCAAACAAATCCAAATCGAGAGGCAGGTAGCATAAACGTGAGGCAGGCAGAGGTAGAAACACAGTAAGGCAGTCCAATCCAAACAACAGAACAAAGGGGAAATCCAGAAGGCAGAAACAGAACAAAACAGGCAATGGTCATACACGAGATAGCAAGACAAAGATGATATAAACGCTTGGTAAGGCAGGTAAACTGGCAATACTTCGCAAAGGCCTGATAGCCTAGCCATGCTTATATGTCCCACAAAACAGGAAGTGACTCATGAAGCAGAGGGAGCGGCAAACAGTCAGTACTCGGGAGAGGGCTCCCTCTGCTGGCGTGACGTTACAATTTCATTTAAGGCGGTTTCTTTGGCGTTATTATAATGACAAATGTAGCGAGCGCATTATCAAATGCATGAGCAGGAATCTCTCCGCTGGCGGATTCCCGTCTTGCAAAAAACTGGACGCGCACTCTCTCTAGCTCAGATATTACATGTGCATGCTCAAACTTTGTCCTCCTGCATGTGCACTCATGAATCTAGAATTGTCTTCTCTCCAGGATTTATGTAAATCAATAAGGATGAATGTAAATCAATAATGGAGAGATTATAGTAAATGTACAAACTTGATGAGGTGGCAGTGAAACATTTTATTTCAGAGCAGAAAACTACAGTTCATTCATTGATTAACCATTTTATTTGCACAAATGCATAGTATAAATTAAAAAAGTTGGAGTTTGGTTACAGAGATAATATAGAGCTTGAATATGTTTGTGTAGTACTAATGAAAGATTCATTTTTCATGATAATAAAAAAAGAAAAAAAACCTGTTCAAACTCACTTTTGGAACACAAACAATGGAAACTTGAGTGTATACATCATGTTTTTAATGATAGTTGTATTACATTTGTATTAATGTATTTGTATTTATTTCCAGTGGATAAGAAAGTACAGACATACAGTACATAGGAGTTAAGCAATAAAAATGAAATATATTATTAAAAAAAACGAAAAACAAATTTTAAATACTGCAATATAGTACAGTAAGAAAAAGTAATACACTATATTGCCAAAGGTATTGGGACACCCCTCCAAATCATTGAATTCAGGTGTTCCAATCACTTCCATGGCCACAGGTGTAAAAAATCAAGCACTTAGGCATGCAGACTACTTTTTTGGACAATTTCATGCTCCCAACTTTGGGGTTCCAACCTTCCTGTTCCAACATGACTGCGCACCAGTGCACAAAGTAAGGTCCATAAAGACATGGATGAGCAAGTTTGGTGTGGAGGAACTTGACTGGCCTGAGAACTGAGTCCTGACCTCTACCCGATAGAACACCTTTGTGATGAATTAGAGCGGAGACTGTGAGCCAGGCCTTCTTGTCGTGACCTCACAAATGTGCTTCTAGAAGAATGGTCAAAAATTCCCATAAACACACTCCTAAACCTTGTGGAAATCCTTCCCAGAAGAGTTGAAGCTGTTATAGCTGCAAAGCGTGGGCCAACCTCCATATTAAATCCTACGGATTAAGAAAGGGATGTCATTAAAGTTCATGTGCATGTAAAGGCAGACGTCCCAAAACTTTTGGCAATATGGTGATACCCACCCCCTAGCTCTTAATGCATCATGTTTCCTTCTGGAGCATCATTGAATGTTTGAACCTTTTTTAATAGTTGAGTTTGAGTCCCTCAATTGTCCTCAGTGTGAAAAGATGGATCTCAAAATCATACAGTCACTGCTGAAAAGGGTTCAAATATGCAAAAAATGCTTGAAATCTGAAGAATCCGCAGGACCTGGAGGATTTTTCTGAAGAACGCTGGGCAATTTAACTGCTCAGAACAAACAAGGGACTTATGAACAACCATCACAAAACAAAAAAAAAAAGTCGTAGATCATCCAGGTAATGACACACAGTATTAGGAATCAATGGTTCACAAACTTTTGAATGGGGTCATTTTAATAAATTCAGCTATTTTTTTGTCTTGTGAATTATATGTAAACATCTTATGTTAAATATCTTACTCAGGACAGTACTAAATAAAAAATAACATGCATTTTGTATGATCTCTCTTATTTTGTTAAAATTTTTCACATTTTCACAGATTCTGCAAAGGGGTTCACAAACTTTCAAGCGGCACTGTATATATAACACCCGCCAACCCACCAAATGCGGGTAGATTTCAGATGTGGCGGGTAAGACAGCCACTCCCACTAGCCACTTTGGCGGGTTGAATATAATTTCAGCCTACAGTGAAATGAAAGGTAGCTAAACTCGTCGTAGCACAAAATTACAATCCGATCATAATTCGTTATCGATAAACTTGCAGTTGGTGATGGCGGGAGCGCGCTGAATGACACACAAAAGAAGCGCTCTCTCGTGTGCACGATCAGTTCTCATTGCGCCTGAATAGTCAAATACACGCACACACAGATGTCAAAATGTCCATCGTGTGGAGTATCTCGTGTGAATACAGTCGGTTATGGCTTAAGTGGACGTAAACAAGTTGGTAAAAACTGGATATGTGTCAGTATATTATGTCCATGCATTCATCAGCCCAATTAAATATCTGTCTGTCATTAATGTTAATCAAACAACAGAAGATGTTAAATAAATGTTAAATAAACCTATCTGAAAAAAGAGATTAGGCTATTTAATTTACTATTGTATTTGTAATTTGATTCTTTGTTCTTTTTATATAGCCTAACAAAAATAACTTTTACAATTATAAAATTTATCATATTATGGTCATATCACCCACCCCTTGCCCACCCGTACATACCAGCCGATATACCATGTAGGCCTAGTCTTGATTTAGGTGATCAGTCTGCATCTGAAAAATTGAAAGCGTTTTAAATCTCAAGTAAAATGACTCAAAATCAAGTAATTTTAGCATGCCAAAGTCAACTTTAATCATATAAAATATAATTTCCCAACAGCAAAATTGTGGCCAGTGAAAATGCTGAGTGGCTAGTAACTTTGGAAAACCACTAGCCACAGCGGCTGGTGAGCAAAAAAGTTAATGTCAAGCCCTGTATTTTATATATACGGAAAGTATTCAGACCCCCTTACATTTTTCACTCTTTGTTATATTGCAGCCATTTGCTAAAATCATTAAAGTTCTTTTTTTTTCCTCAATGTACACACAGCACCCCATATTGACAGAAAAACACAGAATTGTTGACATTTTTGCAGATTTATTAAAAAAGAAAAACTGAAATATCACATGGTCCTAAGTATTCAGACCCTTTGCTGTGACAGTCATATATTTAACTCAGGTGCTGTCCATTTCTTCTGATCATCCTTGAGATGGTTCTACACCTTCATTTGAGTCCAGCTGTGTTTGATTATACTGATTGGACTTGATTAGGAAAGCCACACACCTGTCTATATAAGACCTTACAGCTCACAGTGCATGTCAGAGCAAATGAGAATCATGAGGTCAAAGGAACTGCCTGAAGAGCTCAGAGACAGAATTGTGGCAAGGCATAGATCTGGCCAAGGTTACAAAAACATTTCTCCTGCACTTAAGGTTCCTAAGAGCACAGTGGCCTCCATAATCCTTAAATGGAAGACGTTTGGGACGACCAGAACCCTTCCTAGAGCTGGCCGTCCGGCCAAACTGAGCTATCGGGGGAGAAGAGCCTTGGTGAGAGAGGTAAAGAAGAACCCAAAGATTACTGTGGCTGAGCTCCAGAGATGCAGTCGGGAGATGGGAGAAAGTTGTAGAGCATTCGAGCATTCGAGCCAAACACTAAGAAGGGCTCGCGACGGATGCACATAAGACAGGATGGCCCGGAAAAATTGGGGACTGAAGACACTGTAGTCATCCTCTCAATCCCATATAGCCTAGTCGCCAGAGGGGTCAAGAGCACATATAGGGAACACATAATATAGCCATAAGCCAGACTTGGTAGGGGCCATAGAAAGGGATTTATAAGCTGGTCACAATAGTGAGGCTTATGCAGAAAGGACCTGCATCTGTAATGCAGGAACATCCAGATTTTAAAACCTGACGAATGTGGACGGCGAGGCCCAGCCAGCCGCCACACAGATCTAGGCGATGGACACGCCACTAGACCATGCCCAAGAAGAGGCTGTGCCTCTCGTGGAATGTGCTCTAACACCTATAGGGCATTGTAGGCCTAAAGAGGAGTAAGCGAGCACTATAGCATCGACTATCCATCTAGATAGCCTGGGCTTTGTGACCGGAAGACCTTTCGTGCGGCCACCGAAGCAGACAAAGAGTTGTTCCGACTGACGAAAAGAGGCGGAACGGTCAATGTAGGTCCTCAGGGCCCTGACGGGACAGAGTAGGTTCAACTCCTGATCATCCTGGAAAGGAGGAAGTGCGGAGAGAATGACCATCTGTGCCCTAAAAGGGGTGGATAGGACCTTTGGGATGTATCCATGTCTTGGTTTCAGGACGACCTTGGAGTCGTTAGGCCCGAATTCAAGACAGGAGGGGGCTCACAGAGAGCGCCTGCAAATCTTCCACTCGCTTAACCAATGCCAATGCTAGCAATAAAGCGTTTTTTAGTGACGGGGCGTAGGTTGGTAGTCTGGAGCGGTTCAAAGGGAGTCCCAGGTAGGAACCTTGAAGGGGCGGGGAGGTGTAACGATATTTATTAGCTCAAAAAGAGGAAATATTAATAATTAATCACAACTCGTTATAATTAATTATAAATATTTGAATCAGTTAATCAAATTAACTTAATGTAGCTGAATTAATATTACAATCAATTAATCTGTTCGGCCAGCGAACACTCAGTATTGACCGTCTATCAACTTTACAAGAAGGATATTTTTCGACCTCTGCCCTTCCGAAGACATCCCAAATTTTCTGAACCATGAGGGGGTGGAGCGACCATTCCTCCGAGTGAAGGTTGTTCCGGGACATCATGTCTGCCCCTATGTTCAGTATGCCCTGTATATGCGCCGCTCTTAGCGAGAGCAGGTTGTGTTCCCACCCTAAGATGGTTTTCACTAGAGTGAAGAGGAGTTTCGAGGAGAGCCCGCCCTGGTGATTTATGAAGGATACAACTGTCATATTGTCTGATCTGACTAAGCTTGGAGAGCTTGATACACCACCATTATCTCCAGGCAGTTGATATGAAGTTTACCCAAGGAGCCAGGGTTGTGATGCACGCCTGGTTCACTTTGAGCGAGCAACGACCATGCTGCCAAGCTTGGGGCGGGACCGCAGTTTCAGCCAGGACTGCAGTGGGCGCATGCGGAGCAGGCCCAGCTGTAGAGCTGGTGATGCTGAGCTCATGAGACCTAACATCCTCTGAAACATTCTGGGGCGGTTTCCCAGACAGGGTTTAAATTAAGCCAGGATAGGCCTTAATCTAGGATAGTTAATCGTGGTTTAAAAAAAGGCTTTCTGAAACACAGATTAAGTACAGATTACTAAAACCTGGACTATGGAGTCCTGAATTAAAATAAACCAGATTAATTTAAAACCAACTGTGCTAATCTGAATTAGCATGAGAGAGGTTGCCTGTAAAACATGGAATGAACCAAGAAAAGCTTAAAATTGCATGGAACGCAGAAGCAAATTCAAGGAAAACAACGGCAGCAGAAAAAGACTGCAATCAATAATAAAAAAAAAACTTAAAAAAAAAAAATCTTTACTAAACAAGAGACAGTAAAATAAATCAGCTGTGAAAAAAGAGAAATGCCTGGAAATCTGTTTGCAATTAATTTTATATATATATATAGTAATACTTTATTAAAAATGCATAAAATAGCACTTTTTCAACATTTACTCTCCCAGTTCAAAGCAAAGCATAATGGGAAGTGAAAGTCTTGTTTGATTGGGTTACTTGACTGAAACATGTTATTTCAAAATGAAAACATCAGGTCAGTTCTAGTAACCATTTCAAGTCAATTTAATATGATGCAATCACATTTGAACCAAAAACAATGGTGTTAAATCAAAATAAATTGTTTAAATCAATATATATATATATATATATATACATACATATATATACATACATTTATATACATACATATATATACATACACACAGTGTATATCAATATCGATATATATATCCAAGTGATACATGTGTCTTCTTTGAAAAACAATGTTAATCTGAAGTTAAACCTGCCTCCTGGTAGGTTTAATTTAAGCCTCAATTTAGTCCTGGAGTAGCTCTAGTCTTCCTCCAGGAAATCAGTTTATTAAACTCTGGACTAGACTAAGTCTAGGACTATTTTATACAATGACAGAGAAAGCAGATTTCTGTTAATCTGGTTTAAAGGGCCATTTTATTCTAGGACTAGGCTTAATCTCTGTCCGGGAAACCGCCCCTCTGAGCGGCAGAGAAGTTCCGGGCATAACATTTTCCACGAGCTGCCGAATGGCCAGAGACTGCTCTGGCGAGACTATGGCCCTCATGTGGGACGAGTCGAGAATTATCCCAAGGAGATACATTGGCTGGGAGATAACGAGCTCTTGGGAAAATTGACCCTGAGCCCCAGGCACTCAGTGGCTGAGGAGGAGGGATCTGTGTGATACTAGCTCCATCTCCGACTTGGCCAGAACGAGCCAGTCATCTAGGTAGTTCAGTATGCGTACGCCCATCTGTCTTAGAGGGGAGAGAGCTGCATTCATGCACTTCATAAAAGTGTGGGGAGCCAGAGATAGCCCGAACGGAAGGACTGATATGCCACCCCATATCGAAGGCGAATCTCAAGAATCGTCTATGACGGGGGGTTATCTGGATGTGAAAGTAAGCATCTTTCAGATCCAGGGCGAATTTGCGAGAAGATCTGTTTTAAAGTGATCATTCTGAATGAGCGCTTTATTAGGGCCCGGTTCAGACATCGGAGATCGAGGATGGGTCTGAGACCGCCATCCTTTTTGGGAACGAGGAAGTACTGGCTGTAGAAGCCTGACTCGCTCTGAGCTGGAGGAACCACTTATATGGCTCTTTTTGCCAGCATAGTGTTCACCTCGGAGTGCAGGACGTGAGTGTCCTCGTTCTTCATGGAGACGAGGACCACACCGTTGAATAACGGGGCCCTTTGAGCGAACTGGGACATAACCTCGATTTATCACACCCAATACCCATTTTGACACTCCAGGGGATGGCCAGCCAGTGATCGTGATCTGGAGAGAGCTCCTTTTTAGAAAAAGCAGTCTGTGAACGCAGCGAGGCGAGGCTCGCACCCTCATAGTGAGAACGCTCGTTCTCAATGAACGTGGCTTGCGTAGATTTGTTTCTTAAATGAATCACTCTTTTGAATGGGTTCTTTGTGTGAAATTGGTCAAACGAGAAAAACTGTCTGAATCGGTTTGCGATTCAATTATTCAAACAGCTGAAGTGTTGTCAGGAAGCAGTTTCTCACTAAACCAGTAATGCAGTTCTCAATCCTGATTCAGATCATCGGTTCGTTAGGATAGAGCTCCATGAATTGAACCGAGAGTGTCAGATAAGACACACAATATTTTCAAACTATTTTCTGCTGCTGTTTGAACATGGCTAAAGGAGCGCTTAATGAAGTGAACACTTACCTACAATCCACTAAAACCAAACCTGTAGATGCATCTGACAGCGATGAAGTATCAAATTTAACACCTGCATGCTTGTGACCGACTCTGCACTGCAGGTATATTACGATCAAAAGACTAACCAAACAAGTTAAAAGAAGTAACATGCCACCATGGTGTGACATTACATATTCCAATGCCATGGTAATACAATGAAGTACCTTGAAGTAAATTAATATAGTAATACTTTAGTGCCATTGGTCGATATATCCAAGTACCATGCTACTTTGGCACCGGCTTATTTTGAAAGGAATTTTGTGGTAAATTTGAGAGAGGAAAAATATTGTATGTGTAAGTGTGTGCTTGTGTCTTCTGCAGTTAGACAGGACATTGTTGACACACTAATGATAATAGTAGACCTATATGCTTTAACTATATTCAACATATAATGATGTCACAAGCCTGAATCAGAGGTGGGCATATGCAGAAAAAGAAAACAAAATTTTTTGTTCCATAGTGTTTTGTTTTTTTGCTCACGTTTTTTTTATGAAAATGGAAACCAGTGCAGCCAGTTTATCAAATAAGTGAAACTATTTAATCAGTACGACTATTTTTTTAAAGCAAGAAGGAGAACAACCTCAGAAGAGAAAATCAGTTTGAAGAGACAGGATTTATAAACTGGATGAAGTTTGTGTTTGATGTTCTTTATTGTTGAGACAGAGGTAGGTTTGAACAAACACATTTCTGGGATCATTCTCGTGCATCACTGATTATTAAATAGCATATGTACAGTACAGACCAAAAGTTTGGAACCACTAAGATTTTTAATGTTTTTAAAAGAAGTTTCGTCTGCTCACCAAGGCTACATTTATTTAATTAAAAATACAGTAAAAAACAGTAATATTGTGAAATATTATTACAATTTAAAATAACTGTGTACTATTTAAATATATTTGACAAAGTAATTTATTCCTGTGATGCAAAGCTGAATTTTCAGCATCGTTACTCCAGTCTTCTGTGTCACATGATCCTTCAGAAATCATTCTAATATGCTGATTTGCTGCTCAATAAACATTTATGATTATTTTCAATGTTGAAAACAGTTGTGTACTGTTTTTTTTTCAGGATTCCTTGATGAATAGAAAGTTCAAAAGAACAGCATTTATCTGAAATACAAAGCTTCTGTAGCATTATACACTACCGTTCAAAAGTTTGGGGTCAGTAAGAATTTTTATTTTTATTTTTTTGAAAAGAAATTAAAGAAATGAATACTTTTATTCAGCAAGGATGCATTAAATCAATCAAAAGTGGCAGTAAAGACATTTATAATGTTACAAAAGATTAGATTTCAGATAAACACTGTTCTTTTGAACTTTCTATTCATCAAATAATCCTGAAAAAAAATATTGTACACAAATATTTTGTACAATTGTACACATTAAATGTTTCTTGAGCAGCAGATCAGCATATTAGAATGATTTCTGAAGGATCATGTGACACTGAAGACTGGAGTAATGATGCTGAAAATTCAGCTTTGCATCACAGGAATAAATTACTTTGTGAAATATATTCAAATAGAAAACAGTTATTTTAAATTGTAATAATATTTCACAATATTACTGTTTTTACTGTATTTTTAATTAAATAAATGTAGCCTTGGTGAGCAGACGAAACTTCTTTTAAAAACATTAAAAATCTTAGTGGTTCCAAACTTTTGGTCTGTACTGTATATATTTGTCATAATCTACTGTAATGTTAGTCTGTTTTGAGATGCTTTATTCTCGATAGTTAGTTTTACTTAATAGCTTTCCAAACCAAATACCTGCTGATAAAATATAATTTGTGGCTCAGTGGGTAGCGCTGTTGCTTCACAGCAAGAAGGCATCCCAGCTGAGCCAGGAGGCCTTTCTGTGTGGAGTTTGCATGTTCTCCCCATGTCAACATGGGTTTCCACCGGTTGCTCCGGGTTCCCCCAAAATTCAAAGACAAGCAATAGATGAATTGGACCTCCAACTTGTCTTAAATTTGTGAATTCTTTGGGTTGTTTCAAATGTTAAGCCTTACAACGTAACACTATATTAATACTACAAGGGATGTGCACATGTAATCTGAAGTGACTTAAAAACAAGTCAAATTGGGATGATGTTTGCTGCAGAAATAAAAAGTAAATATATAAATGTAATATAATAAACATAATAAAATGTAATAGGAAAATAAATAAATAAATAAATTACTTGATAAAATAAATTCAGCTAATTTTTTAATTTAATTAATTTTTGCTTTAATTCAATTTAGTCCTAATAATTTTTTTTTTTTTACCTTTATTATTACTTTTTTCCCATTATTTATTATTTTCTGTATTTATTTTAACATAGATAAGCAAATTGCAACCCTACTCTCAACCAGTGATGCACTGCCTGCAGCTACGCAAGGGCCGCCTCCCTCCTTTCCATGTTGCACTCAGAAAATAGGGAGGCGGTCCTTGCGTAGTTGCTGTGCATCACTGCTTGAGAGTAGGGTTGCAATTTGCTTATCTACAGTATTGGAAAAAAAATCCAGGGTAACACTTTATTTTATGGTTCAATTGACTATATGCATGGAGAGTTCTTTAGAACTTCCGCAATAATATTAGCCAGCTCGAAAACTTCCGGTGAGATGTCACTTGCTGGTGTGTTGAGCATCAGTAGTGTAATGTGTAGTTTATAATCAGAATGTAGTCACTTAAATGGTCAGGCATAGAATTAGTTTAGTTATTCAAAAGCAAGATGGCAAAAAAAAAAAATAAATAAATAGAGACGTACCAGTGTTCCTCCTCGGCTAAATTCAATTCAACCATCAGTTTTCACACTTTCGTGTAAAAAAAAAAAAGCGTCAAAAATTTTATATTTATTGTGCACTTTAGTTAGATTAATTGAATAAAATGTGAGTTTTCACAAGTGTGCCAAAATCTTTGAGCTTGCTCTGCACTGACTGACAGCTGCTGTGATTACGAAGGGAAAGCGTGGTGCTCGCTTTGTGTAATTCATTTACAAGAAAAGTTATTGTTTTTCATGAGATTTTGTGAGTACTTCATACTTCACATTGACAAAATGTATTTTTAAACCTATATATTTTATGTTTAATATTTAGTCAAAAACAAAAAAGTGTTAGAGGAAATGGCTGATAGGCTATATGTGCAAATAAATGCTACTTTGCCACCCCCTGCTGGTTATAATGGTAATTATTGTCTTTTTTATTTTTTAATAAGTGGTTTCTGTCAAATGTTGAATTTCCTACATTTTGAAACGTTCAGTTTTACAATGGGGACAATCTCAGAAGGATGAACACGTAATGTTTGTGGTCATCGCATTAAAAGTAACATTTGAAGTGCTTGAAAAAATTATGTGTGTGCGTGTCTAATTACAGATATGGCAAAAGTTGTAGTTAATAGTTAATATGTGTTCCCTATACTGAAGTGTTATCAAATGCAGCAGAACGAAGAATCTTACCTGTGTGTGCACATCTCTTTTCCTACTCTACTCTCTCTGTGGGTGTGTGGATGTGTGGCATAGGCCTACACATGAAGCAGAGAAAATGTGTGAGACAAGTGAGACTGAATAAAGCTTCTCTAAACACAGTGTTTATATCGTGTCAAAGCTATTGACGGCAGATGTTTCAGCTCATGCTTTCTTCAATGTTCATGGAACAAACAGCAACAACATTTCTATATAGGCACAATTACAAATTGTTACCAGCTGAGCTTAATCAATAGGTGGTAAGTGATTACCAAAACCTATATAAAAAAAAAAGAAAGAAAAATAAAAGAGAAGGATAAAGAAAAATAAAATACGTAACAAGAAAACGAAAAACAAACACAAATAAATAAAGAAATAAAAGAAAATATTACAAAAAACATGCAAGGTCCATCTCTTCAATCAATCCAGTAGGGGTTAATGACTTAAGCACAAAAAAACAAAAAGCCTCTCTTAGTCCAAACACATTTCTCCACATAGAATCCATGTAATAACATAAACTTAATGCAATTAAATATGAATTATATCTTATCGTCAGTGACAGAAATGAACATTTCCATTTATCAGCAATATTTGCCCCCTTAAAATTGATTTACAGGGGCATTTTTAAGCTTTACAAGGACTTTTTTTCTAACCTTATTAAATGTATGTGCCATCTATGTCAAATTCTTAAATTTAACCAATACATTTAATTAGAATAATAAGACACTATAGGGCTGTTACCAATCAAATGAAATCAGTATCAACAAAATCCATTCTTGCAATGCAGAGGTGGCACAGAATTATGTTTACACAGACTGTTTAATGCAGTTCAGATGTCTATTAACAATGTAATTACAACTGCACTAATAATGTTATGAGATAAATTTAAATATAAAATTTTGAATTTAGAAATATGAAATGGAAGAAATGCAATGATGTTTCTCAATATGAAATAAACCGCCAGTAGGTGCTCTCTTAATCAGTCACTGAATCATTCAATAATTCAAGGAATGATTCATCCAGGAACGAAGCAAGTGACTAGCCGTCCCTGCATCCAAATGTGCATACTATCCATCCTAAATAGCTTGTGAGATTAGAATAAGTGTGTCATGTGGCGCTGCACAGACAATTAGCGAGGGTTGCTGCTTGCAAATTGGGACCGGAATTGAAAACGGAGTCGTCAAGTTGGGCACTTTCTGTTTCCCGTAGTGATGCTTGCATGGTGTTTGCGTACTTTATCACAGGCGAAGTGGATAAGATGCAATATTTCTCAAATACACAAACATTTAAGATGTTTTTATGAAGCAACAGAAACACTTTTCATGTACTGCTTAATACACTTCCATTTTGACAAAAATAAAGTTCAACATAAGCCTATACCAATAAAGTGGGTCTAATATATATCGAACACATCTATAGCAGAGATGGTCTTATTATTGGGAGATAAGAGGGTTCATGGCTCTACCATTGGAGAAAGCATAACGGCTAACTTGGATCACGTGTGCTTTGATAACCATCAAAATGATCACATTACAGCCTTCACGTCATTAAATGTCGCTGCGTGACAGTCAGTCACTGTTTGCAGATTCCATAGAAATGAATTAGAAGTGCCGTAAACTGAAACATACCTGTCACGCAAATGCCCATGACTTCTCTTATAAAACAGCATTTTTTTCAGTGTAAACTCTAAAAATAGATCAATCCAAAACTAAAGTTTAGGGGAAACATGTATTCATTAAATGATAAGCTATTTCCTCACAAAAGCAGTTTATTATTTGCTTAAAGGGTTGGTTCACCCAAAAATAAAAAAAATGAAAATTACTCACCCTCATGTTGTTCCAAACCCATAAGACTTCGACCCATTCATCTTCGGAACACAAATGAAGATCCTTTTAATGAAATCTGAGAGCTTTCTGTCCCTCCATAGACAACTATGCAACTGACACTTTTTTACACTTCAAAATGTTCATAAAGAGATTGTAAAATTAATCCATATGAATTGAGCGGTTTAGTCCAGATTTTCTGAAGAGACACGATCGCTTTATATGATGAACAGTTTAAATTTAGCCTTTTATTCACATACATTTACACAAATACATTCATCAACTCACACATCAGTTGTGTTAAACGGTTTGCTTGATGTGTGCGAGAACCAATGAGGTTCATTCTTTAAAAAAACAAAAACAAACAAACAATACAAAAAAAAAATAAAACTCTTGAGATTTAAAATCTCTTTTACAAGAGGGTCCTGGCCAAGACAGGCAGCACATTTAGTTGAACATATAACAAATACATTAATTTACATATACACAAATACACAAAATCACTCAAAAACAATTACAATCAAATGACTCAGAAACTAGATCCTTAAAAATACCCTTAAAATCATTTAGTGATACCAACTCTTTTGCAACTGGTTCCAATCAAATGGAGCAGCATAGCTAAATGCCTATTTACCCATATTTGTGTGAACTTTCGGGATGTTTAAAAGATAATAGTCTTGTGAGCGAAGACTATAATTCTTTACAACTTTCAGTTTAAATTTGGTCTAGTAGGACTATTTACTATCTGAAAAAGATTAATTCGAATTACAGTATGCTTTTAAATCATCAGATACTGGTTTCAACCAGTTCCAATTTGAATTGCCAATCAAAACTAATTATTTGGAATTTATATCCGATATAATCTGAGTCAAAGAAGATAAGGTTTCATTTACTGCTGAAGGTGGCCTGTAGCAACCAACTAAAGTAATATTGCTGGTTTTAGAAACCTCAATATTTAAAGCAAAATGGTCAAATTGATTTTTCACTGATTTAGATAAAAGCATATTTGCACTAAACTTACTTTTAATAAAAATTGCAACTCCTCCTCCTCTATTAGATCGGTCAGCCCTATAAACATTATATCCAACAATGCTTATGTTCTTATTTGGAATAGAATTCTTTAACCATGTTTCCGATAAAACCATAAAATCTGCATCAGTTGTATCTGCCCAGATATATAACATATCCAATTTTGTAAGTATACTGCGAACATTTAGTTGAACAATCCTAAAACCAGTCCTAGATTTAAAATCAGCAGGTGTGTTAAAACTTGTGACAACATCAGGACCTGGATTCAGTTGAACATTTCCAGAAATCAAAAGCAACAGTACAATCAACTCCCTCTGCAGGTTAGATTTCCTGGATAATTTTCCCTAATTTTTTAAGTCCCTCAAAAAATAAGAGAACTACCAGGAGTAACAACAACATTTTCTTGCACAACCATAATTCTGGCAAACTTTGTCAAATGCACAAAATCTAAACAACTAAATAACAAATAAAATAGTGGGGTAACACCCGTTATATTTTCTAGTGTGCCCTTTTTCAGGCAAATATCAACAGAGCGTGTAGAACTTACACGGAATTGTTTTGTTCCGTGAAAACCTCCACCACAACTCATCATATAGAAAAAAGAAAAAATACGAAAAAAGGATGGTGCCATTTTTAACATTCCTAATCTTAACACAATTTACAATCTAAAAATAACCTCTCTGAAACAAAAATAACAAAAACAAATTTCAATTTAAATCCCGAGTGTTTTTTGTTTGTTTTAGACATTTTAAGTGTCTTTAAATAAATATTAGTGAAAAAGTCCAGTATAATCCCAGAAAAACTCTCCCGAACAATTTCAAACGATGATAATGTAATTGTATCTCATGAAATTGCCAGGGTTGAAGACTGTTGATACTGCAAGACAGGTAAACCAATTTCAGAAAACCAACCAAAGCAAATATCGTCAACTTATTTAATGCAGAGAAGATAGTAAAAAGCACTTTCCTTTATTCAGTAAGGTGCGGTACTCATCAAAGCCAAAAGACCTCACATCGTGGATCCAGTTGAGAAACATACGCTCCAGAAGATCCAAAGACCATCTTTGATTTAATCACAATTATCACATTAACACTGGCAATTTGTATCTCATGAATTGCCAGAGTTGAAGACTGTTGAAACGACAATCCAATAAGGTGTGGTAGGCCTACTCATCAAGGCCAAAAGACCTCACATCATAAATCCAATTGAGGAAGATGTGCTCAACAAAATCCAAAACCTGACAAAAATCCTTTTTATATCTAAAAATAGAGTCTTAGAATTTAGAAAACAAACAGAAACAAAACAAAACAAAAGTTAAACAACCACATGCTCAACAAACATAGCAAAAAGTCATGCCGCCATCTTGGATTGTACCATTTTCCAACTTAAACTGTGGTAAATCTTGAAATCTTTGTGTGAATTCTTGTGTGTTATGCAGCATGTTTCAGCTTCTGGAAGAGGTTTGTTCTCGTTCATGAATCAGGTTCGGTTGAGCTTTTGTTTATGTTCGCTGATCAATGTTTATATGTGAATAAAAGGCTAAATTCAGTCTGTTCATCATATAAAGTGATTGATTCGCTTCAGAAAATTTTGACTAATCCACTCAATTCATACGGATTAGTTTTACAATCTCTTTATGAACTTTTTGAAGCATCAAAGTGGTAGTTGTGTTGCTGTCTATGGAGGGACAAAAGATTTCATCAAAAAGATTTTCTCTTGTGCTCCGAAGATGAACAAAAGTCTTTCGGGTTTGGAAGAACATGAGGGCCAGTAATTAATGGCAGCATTTTCATTTTTGGGTGAACTAACCCTTTAAATGTATAAAGAGATTAGTATTATAAATAATAATATGGATATTACTAATATGAATGTCTGAATAACACTTTACAATAACTTTACAATTTGTCAACATTCATTAGGAAACCTGACCTAACAATATTGTATCATTTATTAATATTGTTCAATAAT
>RJVU01049301.1:2035286-2074629 GCA_003731715.1 Anabarilius grahami
ATGAAACATGAACGCAACTCCAAGTGAAAAAAACCTTAACATGGTTGTAGCAGATTTAATTTGCACAGGATTTTTGTTGTTGTTGTTACGTTATCATTCTATTGTCAGTTTGCAATTTGTTGAGCAACACATTTGTAAAAGCAGAATTTCATGCAGTGTTCTCAAAAACATTTTTTTCAGTAATCTTTTGAGGCTGGTTATTTGTACCCTATGGTATGGATTTATTTATTACTATTGGATTTGTTTTCCACCAAGCTAAACCAGTCACCAGTGTTTGACGCATTGCCAGCTGTATCATAAAGCGTTACCTACAACAATTTAAACTTTTTTTACAATCACTTTTACCAGCCATTTATTTCTTATAAAATACAGATTTTGTCACAGTCTTCATGAGATAACACCAAGGAAAAAAAGAAGACAACATTTTAAGAAAATATTTGAGAACTTATTAAGAATTTTTTAGGAACATTCTTATGTTCTTGACATGACATGTGGCCAAGTATGGTGACCCATACTCGGAATTTGTGCTCTGCATTTAACCCATCCAAGTGCACACACACAGCAGTGAACACACACCCAGAGCAGTGGGCAGCCATTGCTGCGGCGCCTGGGGAGCAGTTGGGGGTACGGTGCCTTGCTCAAGGGTCTCACCTCAGTCGTAGTATTGAGGGTGGGGAGAGCGCTGGACATTCACTCCCCTCACCGACAATCCCTGCCGGACCTGAGACTCGAACCCATGACCTTTGGGTTACAAGTCCGACTCTCTATCCATTAGGCCACGACTGCCCCTAGATACATTCCTTCTTGGAATGTATCTTAAGAACTTTATCTGTTTTCTTAAGATGATTTTCAGGAATTTAGAACTTGTAAACACCACAATCTCAAGATCTAATGTTCGTACAAAGATCTCTTTTTAGTGTGTAGTGTTGTTCCTAAATCTTGATTTTCTAACTACCACTAAACTATGGAAATTCCTCAAAAAGGAAATTGTAACTTCATACTTATTTGTGACTTTATATCCATGGATGCAACCAAAAATATGGCAAGCCAAACATAAAAAAGATGGATCTTTGCTACTTATATAAATATTTATGATATATGGTCGCACATATGCACAACAATGGTGAGATATAAAGGTCCAATAATGAGAAATATTGTTAGATTGTGAGATATAGTCTGAATGTTTGTGTGATCCTGAACTATGATGTTTGTCTTTGTGTGCGTGACATGCGGAAAGGAAGAAAACTTATTTACCTGTGCATTGTTGATAAATGACCAACAATGTTTTTTTCTGCTCCCCTCTTTCTTGAGAAAATAGAAACCAGTTCAATCAAGGTTATAACACAAGTGAAACTGTTTCAGTTTGTAAAAGGAAGCACATGAACTACATCAAAGGAGAAAACTGATGACAATCTGCCTTTTGGAGTCACACAGAAAAATGACTGAAAGAAGCTTAACTATCCTGAAAAACATGTTAAATTGGTTTCATATTCCAGGACTATTCTGAGTGTGATAAATGATTAATTGAAATTAAATGAGCACATCAATGGTAGCAGAATCTGTGTATCTTCTGGTCAATCCATAACTGTTTTTCAGTTAATAAGGCTTAGCTCACCCAAAAATCATCTTCGGAACACAAATGAAGATATTTTTGATGAAATCCAAGAGATTTTTTTCTATCATCAAAAGAAAGCAACAAAGTTACCACATTCAAGGTCCAGAAAAGTAGTAAAAAACTTTAAAACAGTTAACGTGATTCAGTGGTTCAACCTTAATGTTATGACACAACGAGAATACTTTTTGTGTGCAAAAACAAAATAACGACTTTATTCAACAAACTGAATCTCTCCCCTAGACTCATGCTTCAGACACCGGTCATGCCAGAGGCATTCTCAATAGCGCTCTCCAGGGGATGCAGTGTCTTGGTAAATGTCAGTAGAATCTTATAAGGGCACCTTTCTAGATGGAGATATAATAGTAATTGGTACAGCCAGTTATTGACAGAAGTCAAATTAATTTAGCAAAATTCAGATTGTACAATATTAGAAGAGAAAATTATATATAATTTTTCGGAAGAAGCAGAAACTAGAGACAAAAGAACAGAGATCAACTGCTTTACAGAAAGTCATGCATTGGAGGAATAGTTCACCCCAAAAAATGTTTTAATTATGTTATCATAATACGTTAGTAAACCATATATTATACTCTTATAATATAAGTACTACTCTTTCTTGATTTTCTACAGAACTGCATGTAACACGATGATCTGTAAGAAAAGAGAGGAGGATGAGGATGTTTGCACACATAAAGCAGCATCTTCAGAACCCAGCTGTGTGTCTATGAAGAGTGACAGATCCATGAAGAACCCTCCTGATCTCAGTGATGGAGCACTGACCTCTGACCCTGAGTGAGTATGAACAACACGCAACATGATAAACAAGGATGTTGACCACATGATGTCAAAGCGAGCAATTTCTTGATGTTTCTTTTTTAATTATTCCTTAAGGATTTCTAGAGTATACAGTGATACCAGTAATGTATGTGAAGTATGTGGACAGACTCTTGACCCCACTTGATTTTGACCCAGGGAGCAAATCTCACATGTACTCATATGTACACTTCAGGCAGCTCCATAGACGACAATGCAACACGATTGTGAAGTCACAGAAGATCTTGCTTAATTTACTTCCACCAACACAACTCTAGTGTTTGATATATGAGTTATTTTGAGATTTAATCACGTAGTACTTTTAGCTACATTAAGATAACTGTTTGTTAATGTTTAATTGTATTAACATCAGTTTTGTTTGTGTAATTGTTTAAAGGGATAGTTCACCCAAAAATGAAAATGATCCCATGATTTACTCACCCTCAAGCCATCCTGGGTGTATATGACTATCCTCTTTCAGACCTACACAATTGGTGATATATTTAAAAATATCCTTAGTCTTCTAAGGTTTATAATGGTTGTGTTTAAAGTTTTAAATATGCATAGTTTTCTTTAAAAAAGCATTCCTTTGCTATAAAAGGCCTTTACTTACCCTATGGAGCCATATGGATTACTTTTATTATGGATGGATGCATTATTTTTTGTTTGTTTGTTTTAAAATGTGGCACCCCATTCACAACCATTATAAACCTTGGAGGACTAAGGATATTTTAAAATATATCACCGATTGTGTAGGTCTGAAAGAAGATAGTCATATATATCTAGGATGGCTTGATTCATTAAATTTCATTTTTGGGTGTCTCTATGGATCCCTTAAGTCAGTGGTCGGCAATAGATTATTTTGATAGCGGCTGGTTCTGAAATAGATCTTCATCTCGTGGTGCCATCTAATATCACCGTGTCTTCACCGGATGTGACTTTGTTTGCGTTGGGCGGGAACAAGGGCTAAGGTATTCCTTTTAAACACAGGTTCTGCCAGTAGTGGGCACTTCCAAGCAATGATGTACATCTGAGTCCATGTTAGCAAGGGAACGGTCTAAATAATTTAAGTGGAATGTAGCCCAGATTTGAGAAGTGATGTGTGCTGTTGTGCAAGCAACATTACCCCATAGCACCACCTAGCGTCCACCCAGCAGTATTATTGGTATAGTCGGTTTGAATGTGGATACCACACTGTTGTGAAGATTATGATATCGTGGCAAGCCTACAGTCCTCCTCTACTCTTCCTTGGTTTCTACAGCACTGACACTAACATGAGTCTCTATGAGAAGAGAAAGGAGGAGGATATTCACACTCATAAAGCAGCGTCTCCACAACCCAGTGTGTCTGTGAAAAGTGACAGATCTTTGCCTGTTCCCCCGCTCTCAGTGAAAGAGCAGTGAACCCTGACACTGAATCAGTATTAACGAGATGGAATGTAATAAACAAGGATTTTGACTACAGACATGCTTTATACAAAATGTAAAGTTGGCAGAGTTCCCACTAGCCGGTTTTTCAGTTGAATTTTGCATAATATCGAAAGTTATTCATGAACCTAAAGGTGTCATTGTACATAAAAAACAGTCATATGTGTGACATCCTCTACCAAAATGGAGTTGTTTCTAGACAGCTAATCTGATGCTGCCTGAACTGACACTTCTGTCATTTCACATTAGAGTTTAGAGTTTGGTGTGCTGGAACATTTCAATGATTTTCTCTATTTTAAAGTTTTTTTAATGTTTTTCTGTTCATATCACTGTTACTTCAGAGTGAATAGAAATGACGAGATCAGTTTCGTGATGTACTACCTGACTCGCTTTGTCTCTTACTGCCGGACCCTCATGGGGTGGCACAACACAGAAGCAGCCCTTTGGACACTCACACTGCTGGAAGAGACTGCAGACCTGCAGCATGATTCTTACCAACCAGTAGATGATGTCCTGCATAGAGTCAAAGAACAACACAAAACTAGCATGAAGAACAAGAATGAAAGCTTATCTGAAGAAATAAAACTAGAAGAGAATCAAACCCTCCTGAACAGTATCTACACACAGCTCTACATCATAGGGGGAGAGAGTAAAGTGGTAAATAAAGAACATGTTTCACAGATAGAGAAAACAGCCAGAACACAAGACACTCCAATCTACTGCAATGACATCTTTAAACCCTTACATGAACCAGGATCTGAGGAGAAAGACAAAATCAAGACTGTTCTTACTAAAGGCATTGCTGGAATTGGAAAAACCATCTCTGTGCAAAAATTCATTCTGGACTGGACCGAGGGAAAAGCCAATCAGGATATAGATTTCATGTTTGTTCTTCCATTTCGAGAGCTGAACTTGATTAAAGATCACCACTACAGTCTTCACAGACTTCTGCTGGACTTTCATCCTCAACTTCAAGATCTGGACTCAAAGATTTATGAGGATTGTAAAATTGTGTTAATCCTTGATGGACTAGATGAAAGCAGAATTACACTGTTTTCAATTTCAGACCGACAAGTTCGTGATGTGAATGAGTCTGCATCCGTAGGTGTGTTGATATCAAACCTCATCAAAGGAGAACTGCTTCCCTCTGCTCTCATTTGGATCACCTCCAGACCAGCAGTAGAAAATCAGATACCCTCAAAATACATCAACCGTGTGACAGAAATTCAGGGATTCAATGAGCCTCAGAAGGAGGAATATTTCAGAAAGAAAATCAGTGATGAGCATCAAGCCAGCAGAATCATCTCACACATTAGAAGATCAAAAATTCTCCACATCATGTGTCACATACCCATCTTCTGCTCGATCTCAGCCACTGTGCTTCAAAACCTCCTGAAACAAGATGACAGTGCAGAAATCCCTGCAGAAACTCTGACTGAAATGTACATCCACTTCCTGCTTACACAGATCAACATGAGGAATCAGAAGTATGATGAGAGAGATCCAGAGAAACGCCTAAATTCCAGAGATGTGATTGTGAAACTTGCTGAACTAGCTTTCAATCAACTGATGAAGGGCAATGTGATATTCTATGAGGAGGACCTAAGAGAGAGCGGCATAGACGTCAATGATGCCTCAGTGTATTCTGGGATGTTTAAGGAGGAATCTGGGATTCATCAGAGGAAAATCTACTGCTTCATACATCTGAGCTTTCAAGAGTTTCTAGCTGCTTTCTTTGTCTTTTACTTGAATGTAGTCAAGACAACAACATCACTGAATGTGTTCTTGGATGGATATAACTGGAACATCTTGGAAAGCAATCTTTTGCAAGAGCTACTAAAAGCAGCAGTTAATAAATCCTTACAGAGTAGAAATGGACACCTGAATCTTTTCCTGCGGTTCCTACTGGGCATCTCATTGGAGTCCAATCAGAGACTCTTACAGGATCTACTGACACACACAGTGAACAGCTCAAAGACCATCAAGATAGTCACACAACACATTAAAGACAAAATCAATGGTGATCTCTCAGCTGACAAATGCATCAGTTTGTTACTCTTTCTGCTGGAAATGAAGGATCAGACTCTGCACAGAGAGATTCAGGAGTCTGTGAAATCAGAGAATCACCAACTCTCTCCATCTCGCTGCTCAACATTAGCCTACATGCTTCAGATATCAGAGGTACTGGATGAGTTTGATCTGAAGAAATACAACACATCAGATGAGGGTAGAATGAGACTGATACCAGCTGTGCTGAACTGCAGAAAAGCTCTGTGAGTATTCATTTATGTGACTGTGTGCAGTCATTTGTTAATATATTCATCCTTATTAATGACATCCTTCACAAAACCAACAATATTAGATTGAGCTTATTTTCAGTTGCATTTGTTTCAGTTTGTTTCATAGTACATCAAACACTTTTATGTTAAAAGAAATGCTTATCCAATAATGTTATTCAGTAATCATGTAATCAGGCAGAAAAAACAGCAACAACTTCCCAAAAAAGATTTAAAAAATAATAATAATTAAAATCCATGTCTGTAATCCAGAAAACTTGAATAGTGTGATGGCAGCAAAAGACAGAGCCTTTGTTAAACTGGGAATATGAATGATCAGGGCTAGTAATGTATTGCATTATGTTCAAGAACAATGACTAAATTTCATTCTTATATGTGCTGATCTGTTATTTCATTTATACAATTTACTGCACTATTGTGTAGAATCAGAATTTGCAATATAAATCATAGGGTGTTTGTCATGTGATTTCAGCAATCCCTGCTGAAAAATCCAGCATAAACCAGCATGGATTCAATGCTGATCCAGCCTGGTATAGTGCTGGTCCAGGCTGGTTTATGCTGGTATAGTGCTGGTCTAGCTGGTGGACCAGCATATTCATGCTGTTCTCAAGCAAAACGGAGCTGGTGAAGCTGGTTCACCAGCATGGACTTACAGGTTTGAGTGTGAGTTGGCCAGCTGTCTATATGCAAGCAATGTTTTGCGGACAAGCATTGTTTTTGCTTGCATATTCCTACGCTATATTGCACTTATAAGGCTTTTGTTACCTTGAGTTGGGATTTTTGAGACAAACAAGTATTGCTATATCAAGATGACAAGATAATTAAGATGTGATCATGATAGAAATATTGTAACCCGCTTTTATTGAACCATATTTCATCCTGTGTTATAGACTTGCTGACTGTAATCTCAATGATCAGTGCTGTGAAAGTTTGTCTTCATGTCTAAAATCTTCAAATTCCTCACTGAGAGAGCTCGACCTGAGTCACAATGACCTGCAGGATTCAGGTCTGAAGCTTCTGTTTGATGGACTGAAGAGTTCACACTGTCAACTCAACATTCTGAGGTTTGCGGTTTCTTTTTCATGTTGAACAGTTCTTTAAGTGGAATATAATACAGTACAGTAGTACAGACAGTAAAAGTATAGTACAGACAGTAAAATATACATTTACACGGTATGATCATGCTTTGGTTCACAATTAAGAAAAAAATATTGAAGTTTCTACCACTTTTATCAAGCATTCTATAAAAAATACATTAATGTAGTGGACCAGGGGTGCCCACACTTTTTTGCGTGATGATCTACTTTTAAAATGATCAACTGAATGAGATCTACCAACCAAAAAAAAAAAAAACACAGTTTAATAAAAATAAATAAATAAATACATTTCAAATGCTTGTTGCTACTACTGCATGTACTGTATCTTTACATGGAATTCAGGAGAAAAATGTTCATTGTTGATATTCAATTTTAACACTAAACTCAAAAACATACAGCACAACAGATTACAATAGCCAGGGCATTTAACTTATTTTGATGACTGAATAGAATCAAACAGTTTGCATAATATTTGTCGACAAAACACAGCTGCCAATGTCTAAACTGGTGTCAATCACAGCTGATGGAGCACCTGCGATGGTCGGCCGTTCAAACGTATTCACAAGGAGTAGGATGCTTTTCCCGACTTCCTTAATTATCATTGTATTATACACACCAACAAGCTCTATGGGCGAAAATGCTGAACATGAAAAAGATCATGGATGTGTCCATGAAAATCGTTTGCTCAATACGTGCATGCTCACTTCAGAGACGGCTGTTTCGTGCGTAATTTGAGGAAGCTGACTTCGCGCTCTGTTCTCCGAACAAAGAGCTTAGAACCCAAGAGGCGACACTTTGATATTTTTGGGGTAACAACCACTAGAAAATACTACCTGGACCATAGAATCCTTCACATATTACACATCCAAAATCGGCAAATTTCACTTCCATATCAGAAGCGCAATAGAACAGTTTTTTAAATTAAGTCACCAGTAAATTTTATGGCTCCCACAATAAATGTTGTATTGTCTTATATATGTTTTATTTTACCAGTTGTGGAATCCAACCATTCAACCATCTGAGGTAACGTAGTTAGCCTACTTTATTGAGTATTACCATTTTATGCAACTTTACAAATTTATTAATAGTAAATTAATTATTAATAAATTTAAGATCATCATGTTTGCAGCAAACAATACATTTTAGACCTAGTGGAGTAATAGTAATAATATATCACTAGGTCTGAATTGAAATAGGCTATATCGTAAGTTTTAATGGATCACTCTACAAACAAAATTATCTTAAAATACATGATGCATTGCTGTATTCGTTATTCCATAATTCCCACTTTTGGACACTTTTGCTTCAATGAACATTAGACAACACTGCAAAATCAAGCTGTTATTCATATATTCATTGTCCAACATTCCCAATTTTTCTGATGCATGTCCTTAATTTAATTTCATATGGTGGTAATAATTCAGTGTTTATAAGCCTTTTAAAGAATTTTAACCCAAACTGACTGGGTTTTGGGAAAAAAGTGGAAGACTTAAACACAAAGTGTGTAAAATAAACTGTAAAAAGGATTTGATGATCACTAGTGATAGTATTTTATTCTGTGTTGTCATCATTCAGATTGGATTTCAGCTTTAATGTATGTTTTTTTTTTAACAAAGCAGCTGATATTGCCATAGAAACTAGTGGACTGCCGACTCGCTTTCACCCCAAAATGGCGGAAACGCAGGGTTGCTGCTGGGTGCTGGTGTTGCAATGGAACGTTCTATTAAGTGTCGCTTCTTGTTAGTGTATATTCTTTGCTCTGAAGCTCTTGGAAGGCGCGATTCGCGCAAAGCAGGCTAGTTGTCATGGAAACTGAATAAACAAAAATCTTGCCTGGTCAAAATGTATTAGTCAAATGCAAGTCAGACAGAAACTAAAAGGAGAAGGACATTGTTATATTTCTTTTTATTAAAATTTACAAAAGCATTTATCAAAATTGTGTGCGATCTACCAGCATTGTCTTTGCAATAGACTGGTAGATCGCGATCGACCTATTGGGCACCCCTGTAGTAGACAGTAATGTCTACTGAGTATAAATTTAGGTAGGACATATTCTGGGTCTTTATGATAAACATTTTGTAAGCTTTATATTGTAATTGTTGAACACAGAACACTTTTGGCAGAGTTGCATTATTTAGCCTGAGGGTGGTGCTCTAATTTTGTTTGACAACACACAAAACATGCATAGAAATCTATCTTAGAATTGCCTTAATGTAGTTTTTATTGCCTCTGAATGTTGTTTTAAAATATTTCAAGTTGAGGAAGAATTCCAGAGAGAAAAAAAAAGTTATGTCTATTCTCAAACATGAAACAAACACAACAGAACTATATATTCACATGAGCATGTTTAAACTAAAGGGTTTGTACTTTCATTAATTTGATACACTACTCCACATAGGTAGGACAGACATGCCAACTAGTTACTTACCTGATGCAAACTGATTTACAGATAGCTGAAGCAGATTGATATCATCTTGGTCTGAAGCAAGGTTTATGTAAGGTAACGTGAAAATAAGCATGGCAGTCTGAAATCTGTCCCAATGACTCTGAATCAGAGTGTGCTGCAGTTCCATTTTTCACCACAGATTTATATTGGAAAATAGTGGGGTGCTGTGGAGCTGGGGAGGGCTCAGGCATCCGCTGCCCCATTTAGTAATATAATTCATGTCTTCCGAAGCCATGCGCTAAATTGTAATATAACCTGCTCACTTTACGACTTACTTACAATTTATAATATAGAGGCCTATGTTTTAGATAAATATTTTGCTGGGGCCCCATCTGCCCTTACAGACAAGCTGTGGCTGATAGTAATGTTGCAAAACTCCTGTACACAAAGTATAAATACAAAGATTTGTCATTTTCTTGTACAGTAATAGTACTCTGATCTGTTTAGATTGACAAGCTGTAATCTCACTGGTCAGTGCTGTGAAAGTTTGTCTTCATGTCTACAATCATCAAACTCCTCACTGAGAGAATTGGACCTGAGTCACAATGACCTGTGGGATTCAGGAGTTAAGCTGCTCTCTCTTGGAATAAAGAGTCCACACTGTCAACTCAACATACTGAAGTAAGAAAAACAGACAAAGATTTGCTTGGTTATGAACCTAAAGATGCCCTCTGCTCTGCTCTGCTCCCAATCTTTTGGGTCTTTACAATGTATCAGCAGACCCCAGTGTTTTTTAAAGGAGACTTAACAGGGCTCCAGACTACGCCTAAAACTTTCGCATTTGCGACTAAATATATTAATTTGCGAGTGATATTTTTGCTGAGGTCGCCACTGGCGACCATACAAATTCACATGTTATGACTGTAAAATTTGTATGTTATTTGCGGGTTCCTTGACCAGTATCCTATCACATCATTTGCTGTGTTGATGTAATTAAATGAGATGCTGCATGTGAATGATTCACTGAGTTAGAGCGCCGAAATATGAACAGGTAGGGAAAAATTTCACACACCAAACAGACGCCAAAGAACCAGAGCTGATGAAAGCCGACTGTGTTGTTGCCTCGCGTTGCCTGCATCGGTGCAAAACAGCTACATTTGAACACACCGTTCTGCTCCTGCATAAAGGAGACAACTGCCTATTTCTTCATATAAATTAGTCTATATTCGTCATTCAAAAAAGGAAACCGGCTCTACAGACTGCAGATACACACAAAATGCAGCACGTGCTAACCATTTGAATATCAATCATACTGATCACTAGTGTTGCACAATATACCGGTACTAGAAAGGTATCGCGATATCCTGCTTTTAAAAATGGTCCGGTTCTTCATTTTATTAGTACCGGTACTTTGAGTGCCAGCTGTATTTCCTAATGTGCGACAGCAGGGGGCAGTGTGCGTGCAGAGCGCTGCTTCTAAAGCACATTATTGAGTGCGTATTTATTCCTCTCAACTGCGCAACGGCTTTTATGGTGACGAAACGAGAGGTATGGTTGCAAATACAGGTGCTCTTGCAGACCTTGCACAAATTGTTGAGAAAGCAGATGCACGAAGCGAAATATGGCATTATTTTGCTTACAATGTAAGCCCACGGACACCACAAAGCCCGTCTGCAAAAGATGTTACAAAATAACGCAAGCGAAGGGAGTCAAAAGCATGTTGCCGTCAAACATCCCGATTTGTACAAAGAATTTAAAGAGCGACAGGTTAGTGAATGTGATACCAGCATTATGTTTATGCTCTCAAACATTAAATGAGTGTTATTTATTTATTTTACTCGTGCAAGCAGACCTCCGCAAAGAGGTGTATTATTGAGTGTAAGTTTAATAAGTGATTTTTGGTTGCAAAAATAAAATTAATTTAAAAATACATAAATATGTGAAGGTATATAGGCTACGGTTATTTTAAACCAATTTATTCTTGAATAACATTGCTCTAATTATTTACAGTAATCTAATATTTACAATAATCTTACTGTCAAAAACACCTACATGAATAAAAAAAATGGGAAAAAACATAACAGCAAATAATTTTTTACAATTTTATTGAGCATGAAAATAATAAACATTAAAAATTATATTAAAGCTAACTCTAACTTCATGGCAATGAAGCGCAAATCCAGAATTATCAGCCTGCACACTGGTGAAGAAAGAAGTTCTGTCATATGTTATTTCCTGCTGTTTTAGGTTTTTGCCATAGTATCGTTTATCGTGATATTTAAGTTGGGTATCGTATCGAAGTCAAAATTTTGGTATCGTGACAACACTACTGATCACTTTCATTATTCCACTCCGCTCATGCTCATCAGATAAATTTAGGGTCATTAAAAGTCTTCAGTGCCTTAAACAGTATAACAAGAGTATAAACAATCATTTTAAGGCGTCTTATATTTTGTGGATGGAAAAACAAATCACGATACTCCCTAATGTGATTATTATTAATTTCATAAATGTGAGTGCTGCATGTTTTAAAGTCAACAGATGGCGCTGTTGCACGTTCTTCAGAGCAGCTCGCATTCAATGATTAGCGCACATTTGTCAACCGATTGCTTATGAACTAATGCTGATCAATTATCACAAAGTTTACTTTATATTATTTATATTATATTGTGTTGTAAACGGTTGCAGCAACATAATTTTTAAATCCTCATCTGAACTTGAATGAGCAGCAAAAGTAAAGCACAGACATTTCAAAATAAGTGCCCCACTGTATTTCAAAGTAATCAAAGTCAAGCAGTTTGTATATGAATTGCCCCTGTTTGTTATTTGGTTACACAAATCAAATTTAATATATTTATATATTTATTTCCATATATTTATATTTATTTTCATTTGATTCAAAGTAAACTGTTGTTGCTTAAGGGAGGAAGGACTAAGAACATTATTTGACACATATTCAATATAAAGATTTTACTAGCATCAGGGTTATTATAGTCAACTAAAACCATTAAAAAAAATTATTGCTTGAAATAAATGTTAATACTAAAATGAACATCTATACAAACTAAAAAGACATGTTTAAAAACAACAAAAAATAAAACTAAGAACAAGATAAACAAAAATTTAAACTTAAAGAAAATGTAAAAATCTAACCAGATTCAAAATATTAACAAAAACTATAATAGTATTAAGTGAAAATAGTGACATTAATTTCCCAGAAAAGTCACAAGATGAAAATGCTGAAACTGTAAAGGGGACATATATAAACACAGCAGGATGACTAAAAGTAAGTGATTTTAAAATTTGAAGTTCATTGTTGTGTGGCTCTTAAAAATAATTATTTGGCGCCTTTTTTTCCCCCTATAGGAGCCAATGGCTCCTTAATGAATATTTTTTTGTCTGGAGCCCTGCCTATTATGCATAATTCACTTATACCAGTGTTAATTTTGACAGCAAATTTTGATTTAGTTTTAGTCATAGTCTTTTGACTAAAATGCCATTTAGTTTGTCATATTTTAGTCATCTATAATTGTTTTAGTTTTAGTCTAGTTTTAGTCGACTAAATATTATTAGATTTTAGTTGTCTAAATCTACAGTTAATTTAATCAACTAAAATCTAATATGTAAGGTTTTGGTGGTGGAAGGATGAGGACTCAATTGCAGCGAGGATGGGTTTTTATTTAATATATTAAAATAAAACAAAAACAAACAAAACTACCCCAAGGGGGGAAAACAAGACTTGACTTAGACTCAACTTTGACTTTGACTTGACTCGAACTATCAGGGAAGCAAAACATGAGGTGAAATACAACAACAACGATCCAGCACAGTACTGCAAACGCAAGGAGAATAAATAGGAGAGCAAACAAGGCAGGTAATAATGGAGGACAGGTGGGGCAAATAAACCAATGAGGTACCAAGGTGGGCGGGGCAATAGTCAAGACAATAGACATGAGAGCACATGGCACAAAGAAACACATGACAAGCCATGTGCTCACACCAAACATAAGAAAAACAAAAACACAAGCACTAAACGAGACATAAACACGCAACTATGAGAACTCATAAGCTGCGTTCACACAAAACATAACAAGAACATGCAGCCAGCTAGCACACTCACAGACTGCGTGTTCACACAGAACATGACATGAAAGCACGCGGCAGATGTAAATAAACCGCGTGCTACACAGGACATAACACAAGAGCGCCTGACCATTAAGAACCAACCAGGCGCTCACAAAACACGAGACAAGAGTGCACGACAAGTGAAAGAGCACTCAACCGTGCGCTCACAATAAAGACAGGACAGGGAGCGCGACTGTCCGTATCCCGACACGGGACCGCAACCAAACTAGACATGAGTGCCGGGATCCAAACGCCATGCTCCCAACATGAAACAAGGCACGCAGACAAGAGAGTGCATGGCTCAAGAACTCTCGAGACCGTATGCTCACGCAAAGACAGGACAAGAACGGGAGTGTCAGAGCTCTGTCACAAAACCAAGAAATAAACTAGACAGAAGTGACAGAACCCTGACAAAATATAGTTAAATTGTAATGCATTAAGTAAGCATTTCTCTAACAATACACAGATCCAATACATTGATATACAAACCCGATTCCAAAAAAGTTGAGACACTGTACAAATTGTGAATAAAAAAGGAATGCAATAATTTACAAATCTCATAAACTTATATTTTATTCACAATAGAATATAGATAACATATCAAATGTTGAAAGTGAGACATTTTGAAATGTCATGCCAAATATTGGCTCATTTTAGATTTCATGAGAGCTACACATTCCAAAAAAGTTGGGACAGGTAGCAATAAGAGGCCGGAAAAGTTAAATGTACATATAAGGAACAGCTGGAGGACCAATTTGCAACTATTAGGTCAATTGGCAACATGATTGGGTATAAAAAGAGCCTCTCAGAGTGGCAGTGTCTCTCAGAAGTCAAGATGGGCAGAGGACCACCAATTTCCCCAATGCTGCAGCAAAAAATAGTGGCGCAATATCAGAAAGGAGTTTCTCAGAGAAAAAATTGCAAAGAGTTTGAAGTTATCATCATCTACAGTGCATAATATCATCCAAAGATTCAGAGAATCTGGAACAATCTCTGTGCGTAAGGGTCAAGGCCGGAAAACCATACTGGATGCCCGTGATCTTCGGGCCCTTAGACAGCACTGCATCACATACAGGAATGCTACTGTAATGGAAATCACAACATGGGCTCAGGAATACTTCCAGAAAACATTTTCAGTGAACACAATCCACCGTGCCATTCGCCGTTGCCGGCTAAAACTCTATAGGTAAAAAAAGAAGCCATATCTAAACATGATCCAGAAGCGCAGGCGTTTTCTCTGGGCCAAGGCTCATTTAAAATGGACTGTGGCAAACTGTTCTGTGGTCAGACGAATCAAAATTTGAAGTTCTTTTTGGAAAACTGGGACGCCATGTCATCCGGACTAAAGAGGACAAGGACAACCCAAGTTGTTATCAGCGCTCAGTTCAGAAGCCTGCATCTCTGATGGTATGAGGTTGCATGAGTGCATGTGGCATGGGCAGCTTACACATCTGGAAAAGCACCATCAATGCTGAAAGGTATATCCAAGTTCTAGAACAACATATGCTCCCATCCAAAACACGCCGTCTCTTTCAGGGAAGACCTTGCATTTTCCAACATGACAATGCCAGACCACATACTCCATCAATTACAACATCATGGCTGCGTAGAAGAAGGATCTGGGTACTGAAATGGCCAGCCCGCAGTCCAGATCTTTCACCCATAGAAAACATTTGCCGCATCATAAAGAGGAAGATGCGACAAAGAAGACCTAAGACAGTTGAGCAACTAGAAGCCTGTATTAGACAAGAATGGGACAACATTCCTATTCCTAAACTTGAGCAACTTGTCTCCTCAGTCCCCAGACATTTGCAGACTGTTATAAAAAGAAGAGGGGATGCCACACAGTGGTAAACATGGCCTTGTCCCAACTTTTTTGAGATGTGTTGATGCCATGAAATTTAAAATCAACTTATTTTTCCCTTAAAATGATACATTTTCTCAGTTTAAACATTTGATATGTCATCTATGTTGTATTCTGAATAAAATATTGAAATTTTAAACTTTCACATTGCATTCTGTTTTTTTTTTTCACAATTTGTACAGTGTCCCAACTTTTTTGGAATCGGGTTTGTACATCTGATATTCTCCAAAATGTTTGTTCACTTAAGACATAACCAACTGTACTTTACTTGCCAAAGCGGACGGTAAAGACAAGTGCAAAAAGACAAGAAAGAGAGCTCAATTCAGTAGGCTACTTGTTAGGGACTGACACACTTATCATTGAGGTACTATTATAGTTTTTGTTTAAAATTGATTAGATTAGATTTTTAGTTGTTCTGCAAGTTTTATTATTTTTTTTGTGTTTATGTCTTTTAGTTTTTGCTTTTAACACTCTGGGGTCTGACGGTCACGCCGGCGATACCACCGCGGTTTTTTTCTTACCAGTGTGAAAGAGACTCAAAATACTCCGTCAATGTTGCACATACAATTAAGAGTTATACACCATTTTAATCTGTGGAATATCTTCTTTCATTTGTGTACACTCAGAGTAAAAATAAAAATGTTGTGCTTTTTGTAAAATAATGAAAACTAACATGATGCGTGATCTCTCTTCTCCCTCTGAACGAAGTCCAATCTGATAGTTCTCAGAAAATGAACTGTAACTTAGTGAATTCTAATGACAAAAAAATTACACATATGTCAAAAGAAACGTTGAGATGTCAGCTTTTAAATCGTGCAAGTCAAATCGAAAACAAACCTTCTGTGTTTATGTAATCTGTAATCAAAGAGAGCCATGTCAGAAGTCCATGATTCAGCTCATTATCCACTAATGCGGCCACGCCCACGGAGCGAGCGCTATTCAGACGCAAATTCAGTCAATACATGCAGACATAGTTTCAATCGTGTATTTATTATCTTGAAAAAGTGTTTATCTGGATGTTAAAGCTATGGTTAGGGAGCTCTAGAAGACATGCAGTTAGTTCCTGGTTCTTCTTCTTTATATGGATTTGTGGACTAAAGGTGTACAGAGAGCGCCCTCCGGCTGCAAGTATGAATTGAAAACACCATTCCTGAAATGTCCTCTTCTTCTTTAGAATAATTTGTGGACTAAAGGTGTACAGAGCGCCCTCCGGCTGCAAGTATGAATTGAAAACACAGTATCCAGCACTCATAGTGATGAGAATAAATATAGAATAAATATTACTCCTCTGTATAGAAATTTGACATAAACATATAAGAATCATCAATATTTCTCCAAATGTGCATGCTTTTAAGCTAAAAGCCTATATGAAATGCCATAGAGGTAACATAATTGTTCAGACACTTTGCATCACAGAAATACATTATATTTTAAAGAATATAATAGAATACCATTATTTTAAATTGAACTGAGACATGATTACAGGTTTTTTTCACAGCCTACCTGACTGAAAGAGCTCATTAATATTTCATTTCAGCTCATTACTATTCAAATCTTTTGTCTTCTCAGGTGTAAATGAGCCATTATTCATGATGACTCACGCCTCCATGCATACTGTTTCTCTTGACAAAAACTAAATCAATATATTGTTTTATATGAAGGAGTAGGCAGCATAATTTTTACATAATTCTGAAGCAAAAACTCTAGTCTACAACCTCCAATACCCAGAAGTCTTATGAACACAGATGTAATATACTTTTTTTGGCCTTATTTCAGTGACTTAAGTTTTTTGTTTTTTCAATAACCACGCATAAACGTTATTCCTTCAAAAATACAAACATGTACATACATGTTCCTCACATATTATGGTAGCCTAGTTTGTGCTGAATACAGTGTAATGACACTTGTGTCATTTATATGTTTATGAACAACTGAAAAAAGCACAAATGTCAGGGCATGTCAAAACTTCTCCAGGGCCCCAAAAATCCTCACACCCCAGAGGGTTAAACTTTTTAGTTTTTTATTTCTGTTAGTTATTTTAGTACATCAGGTTGAGCTAAAGCTTGGAAACTAGATTAAATAAAATGTTTACATTTATTTCATAAGTAATGAAGATTGTTTATGGTTTTAGGTTTAGTTAACTAATATCCCTTATACTTGTAAAATATATTGAATACTGTGTCAAATAATGTTATTAGATACAGTAGTTTACAATGAATTAAATAGAAATTAAATTAAATAATTGTGTAAATTTATTGTGTAAACAAAATAACAATAATGACCAGGAAAATCTTATTCTGAAATGTCTGCAGTCTGCACTGTAGCAGGCTGTTAATTTAAGTTCAGATGAGGGAGATAAAATATGCATTCTTACAACCGCCTAAAACATATTACCATATAAACATAAAGTAGTAAACGTCATAATTCATCAACATTAGCTTATAACCAATTGCTTGGCATAAATGTGCGCTATTCATTAATTGTGAAGTTGTCTGAAGTGCTGCTGCGCGAGCCTGTAGAGCGCACAACAGCGCTGCTTTTCCCACAGTTAGATCAGCACGTTACACTTAAAATGTGCGCATCTTCCACACAGGACAGCAGTCCTGAATGGATATCTTCCCAAATCATCCCTCTCTATCATTTTTGTCTTGTTTTTATTTCTTGATGAAAATTAGAGTCGATTTAGTCATCATCTCGTTTTTGTCCATGAAAAAATGTAATTGACGAAAATTACTCATCAACGAAATTAACACTGACTTATACATGATGTTTGAACACTGATGTGTCCACAGTGTATGTAAACAACCAGCCTATAATGGAAAAATCCCCCCACTCCTTTTTTATTATCCCCATAAATCAGAAGCAGTGTCTGAAATTATGCTGTTGTAGATGTCCCCTACTGTGATGATCCAGTAGTGGAATCCCTGCCCATGACTGGTGACAATCTGCTCTATTAGCATAGATCCTACCCAGAGGTGGGTAGTAACGAAGTACATTTACTTTGTTACATTTACTTGAGTATTTTTTTGGAAAATTTGTACATTTAAGAGTAGATTTAAATGTGGATACTTTTACTTTAAGTTGAGTACATTTCTAATGAAAAAGCTTTACTTTTACTTCGCTATGTTGGGAGACGTTCGTCTCATTACTTTATTTTAATGAAATACTGTACATGTTTAGAAATGTGTAGTTTATTTCAAGTGCCGCGCTGTCTCTTTTTTCTTTTTTTCATGAACGATGCCCCATTCACAAATTATTCACTATTTTGAGTCGATTCTGTTCAAAGACCTGATCAAACAAGTTGGCAAAACTTTCTAAATTGGGTAACGAATCAGTTTAAATGATTTATTCAGTTCCCTGCACGCACTGAATCGTCTGAAGCGGTTTCTCACTCGGAGCGTTGGATGAAGTGGCAGTGGACCTACAGTCAATTAAAAGCAAATCTTCAAAATCATTTGCCAGCGATGAAGATCTTTATTAGTTGAACTACATATGCTGTCTGTGAACAATTCCACAGGTATCGATTTTATTTAATTTCAATTCATACAGCCAATAACCTACATTTTACAACCAAACAGATTATTACGCAAGACTATTTTTGGACATATCTTAATTTATACATTATATAAGCTACCATTGTTCAGAGTATGAAATGAATACCCACCATCCCGCGGTAATTTGTGGGTAGCCTTGTGGGTTTTCGTCTTGAAAATTAATGTCGTTGCGTAGACACAGTAAACCAGTTTACACGCATCAGCAGAAATATACATTTGATTACATTTTGGAGAACAGACTAAAACCAGATCCTTCAATGTGCATTTTATCATTGTTTGTGTTCAGATGTAATGCGGTTATGAGCGCAAGCACATGTCAACAGTTTTCTCTCTTTCTTCTTTCAAATGTAGCTGTATACATTATTACTATTCAAAGCAAAGGACATGCAATGACATTTGGGTTAAAGATGCCAAAAATAATGCTTCTCTTCTGTGTTTGTTGCAAAGATATCTAATTATGATGATAATAATGATAACTTAAATATCTATCTAAATAATAACTATATATATATATATATATATATATATACAGCTCTGGAAAAAATTAAGAGACCACTCCAAGTTCAGAAATCAATGTTAAGTGGTCTCTTAATTTTTTCCAGAGCTGTATATATGTATGAAGAGTTAATTTGCAAAAACGGATAACTCAGTTTTTATTAATTCTCACAAATCATGTTTTATTTTTTATTGTGCATTCCAAGTTATATCAATCAAACTGCAGTTGGGTTGTTTTGATTAAGTAATAATTACTCCAAAAAATACAGGTAACTTACAAAATTAAAGTTAATTGAAAGTATGTTTTTTATATACAGTGGTGTGAAAAAGTGCTTGCCCCCTTCCTGATTTTTAATTTTTTTGCATGTTTGTCACACTTTAATGTTTCAGATCATCAAACTAATTTAAATATGAATCAAAGATAACACAAGTAAACACAACATGCAGTTTTTAAATAAAACAAAATCCAAACACACATGGCCCTGTGTGAAAAAGTGCTTGCCCCCCGCTGTTAAAACATAACTTAACTGTGGTTTATCACACCTGAGTTCAGTTTCTCTAGCCACACCCAGGCCTGATTACTGCCACACCTGTTCGCAATCAAAAAATCACCTAAATTGGACCTGCCTGACAAAGTGAAGTAGACCAAAAGATCCTCAAAAGCTACACATCATGTTGAGATCCAAAGAAATTCAGGAACAAATGAGAAAGAAAGTAATTGAGATCTATCAGTCTGGAAAAGATTATAAAGCCATTTCTAAAGCTTTGGGACTCCAGCGAACCACAAGTGAGAGCCATTATTCACAAATGGCGAAAACATGGAACAGTGGTGAACCTTCCCAGGAGTGGCCGGCCGACCAAAATTACCCCAAGAGCGCAGCCACGACTCATCCAAGAGGTCACAAAAGACCCCACAACAACATCCAAAGAACTGCAGGCCTCACTTGCCTCAGTTAAGGTCAGTGTTCATGACTCCACCATAAGAAAGAGACGGGGAAAAAATGGCCTGCATGGCAGAGTTCCAAGATGAAAACTGCTGCTGAGCAAAAAGAACATAAAGGCTCGTCTCAGTTTTGCCAGAAAACATCTTGATGATCCCCAAGACTTTTGGGAAAATATTCTGTGGACTGACGAAACAAAAGTTGAACTTTTTGGAAGGTGTGTGTCCCATTAAGTCTGGCGTAAAAGTAACACAGCATTTCAGAAAAAGAACATCATACCAACAGTAAAATATGGTGGTGGTAGTGTGATGGTCTGGGGCTGTTTTGCTGCTTCAGGACCTGGAAGACTTGCTGTGATAAATGGAACCATGAATTCTGCTGTCTACCAAAAAATCCTGAAGGACAATGTCCGGCCATCTGTTCTTGACCTCAAGCTGAAGTGAACTTGGGTTCTGCAGCAGGACAATGATCCAAAACACACCAGCAAGTCCACCTCTGAATGGCTGAAAAAACAAAACAAAATGAAGACTTTGGAGTGGCCTAGTCAAAGTCCTGACCTCAATCCTATTGAGATGCTGTGGCATGACCTTAAAAAGGAGGTTCATGCTCGAAAACCCTCCAATGTGGCTGAATTACAACAATTCTGCAAAGATGAGTGGGCCAAAATTCCTCCACAGCGCTGTAACAGACTTATTTCAAGTTATCGCAAATGCTTGATTGCAGTTAAGGGTGGCCCAACCAGTTATTAGGTTTAGGGGGCAAGCACTTTTTCCACAGGGTCATGTGGGTTTGGATTTTGTTTTCCCTTCATAATAAATTGATTTAAAAACTGCATGTTGTGTTTACTTGTGTTATCTTTGATGATCTGAAACATTAAAGTGTGACAAACATGCAAAAAAATAAAAAAAATCAGGAAGGGGGCAAGCACTTTTTCACACCACTGTATATTAAAAGTCTGTTTTTTAGCAAAAGCAGATAACTCCACATTTCATGTTTCAGAGTTAGACCAAACTAAGTAATTGCTTTGTAATTGCAATTAAAACACACTCAAACACACATGAGCACACAAACACTAACAGATTGGCACACACACACAAACGCAAAAGGACAACCAAGGTTTCAGCATGTACGACGTGTATGGTGTACAAGTACGAGGGGCCGTATAGGCCATAATTATTGAAAAGCCTCTTACAAACACTAGTGAAACGAAAAACATTAATCAACCATTGTGAAATTAATTAATATGTATAACTGAAAAGCCTCTTACAAAAGTGAAATGAAAAACTGATCAACATTAATGAAATTCATTCATACACATTACTGAAAAAGCCTCTTACAAACACTAGTGAAAACATTGATCAACCTTAGTGAAATTCATTCATACACATTACTGAAATGAGAAAAGATTTCAGTAGATGTTGAGAGCTAATTTCACTTGAAAAGGAAGCTGTTCTGTTCACACTTCTGTTTAATTTTCCACGTGTCTCACAAACTCTTTGAGGCAATGGCGGATAGTCGTAACAGTTGTATGTGAAGCCATTCACACCGAAAGTGGGGTGAAACAGCGCGCTGTTGATAGCTCGCACAGCTTTGTCTGTTCGGAGGTGCTACGCACTATTAAACACGTTTTCCCTGCGATGTTGAGCCGATGACATGTCAGCGCGGCGTGAGCTCTGTAACAGTATGCTGTTTCCTCCCACTTTTAGTATGAATGGCTTCCCATAGTTTGGCTTCCTATACAACTTGTTACGACTATCTGCCATTGCCTAAATGAGTTTGTGAGACGCGCCAAGTTAAACGGAAGTGCTACCACAGCTTCCTTTTCAAGTGAAATTAGCTCTCATCAACTACTGAAATCTTTTATCATTTCAGTAATGTGTATGAAGGAATTTCACAAAGGTTCATCAATGTTTTCACTAGTGTTTGTAAGAGTCTTTTCGGTAATGCGTATGAATGAATTTCACTAACATTAATCAATGTTTTCGCTAGTGTTTGTAAGAGGCTTTTTCAGTTATGCATATGAATGAATTTCACTAAGGTTGATCAATGTTTTCACTAGTGTTTGTAAGAGGCTTTTTCAGAAATGCGTATGAATGAATTTCACTAACGTTGATCAATGTTTTTCGTTTCACTAATGTTTATAAGAGGCTTTTCAATAATTATGGCCTATACAGCCCCTCATATACAAGGACATGCAGGAGTCTAAATTATAAATCCTCTATCACTTTTAGTTAGCTTTGACGAAACTCCCCTCAGCTAGCGTGTCTTTTATAAAGTGACTAGCAGCCTTGTCACCTGACCTAAATACTGTGCGCTGGTTCGCTAAAATGGCTTATCGATTTCTGTACATGAACAACAAGGGCGCTTGTTGGTTTCTGCTGTAAAACGTGAACTCGCGATGCCTTGACAGTGGAGAATACTTAACTTACTTAATATTTAACACACAGTTCTTTTTTTTTTTTAAAGTGGTGTTTATCGTTTTTTGCAAATGAACTTTTCATATTATATATATATATATATACACTGCCTGGCCAAAAAAAAGTTGCTTTCCCTATTCTACTTATGGACCGAACACAGCGGCAGTAACATTTTTTCCATAAGTAGAACAGGGAAGGTGTAGGACATACAGCGTAAACTTTTTGGAGAATACGGAAATGCCGTTTTGGCGGAAGCACCACCAGATGACCGATCGTTTAACTAGATAAGACCCTTATTCCTCGTCTGGTATCGTTTAAAGCCCTTTGAAGCTGCACTGAAACTGTAATTTTGACCTTCAACCGTCTGGAGGCCATTGAAGCCCACCTAGTTCCTTGTTTGTGGAACTTTTTTGGAGGTTTGTGTTTTAGAGTCCTGTCATTTTCATCATGGCAGATGAAAGGGGACTCCTGTTGTGATGAGGAGAGTCTGCCCTTATATTTGCCTGCTGATCACTACAATGCATAAAACAGTATACAATACAAAATACACTATACAAGACAGTAATAATAATACACACAACATCCTGGAGATATGCATGTTCATTCATAGAAATGTTTGACTAGGAATTAAAGGATAGAAGTGTTTTTGGTAACACTTTAGTATAGGGAACACATATAAACTATTAAGTACGACTTTTCCCTCAATAAATTTACTCTGCTTATTTATAGTTAGTAAGGTAGTTGTAAGGTTTAGGTACTGAGTAGGATTAAGAATGTAGAATAAGGTCATGCAGAATAAGGCATTAATATGTGCTTAATAAGTACTAATAAATAGCCAATATTCTATTAATATTCGTGCTAATAAGCAACTAGTTAAAAGACCCTAAAATAAAGTGTTACCGTGTTTTTTTTTGGGCCTTATGTGTCTGTCTTTCCTATGGCCTGTCCTGTTAAAGGATGTGGTTACCTTTCCTTTGTCTCAGCCTCAGACTTTACACCCACGGACCATTGGCTAAACGTCTGATGCATATGGCACACTTAACTGGAAACACTTTTCAAAGTCATCATCTGGTTGATTGAATTCTACAGGATGTCCGGGAGATGTGTGTCGCATTCTTTAATGATCCATCTGGAAACAAATGCTGTGATGCCAAACCCCTCGTGGAAGAAGAAAAAGATGTTGTGTTTACAGCTGTGACAATGAGCCCTTTCCAGGATCAACTAAACACTGAATTTTCAAAAGTATAAGACGTTCGCGGCTCCATTGTTGCAGTAAACTTGCCCAACATTTTTGAATGAATAATTTATTAGCTGCTCTTTCTGTTATTGTAGGGACATAGACTTTACATTTTCACATCCCTAAACATGACGCAAGGAAAACGAACTGTGATTGGTTGCATTACATGGCAGTCAACTGTCCTCTTGGGCAGACCTTGGCCAATGAAAGCTGCGATAGAACCCAGACCTTCTGCCGTCAGTCTGAAGGTCTGGCTACATGAGACTACCTTCCCCCCACATTTTTTTATGTTGTAAATAGTCTTATCTCGCTGGTGCTCCTTTGCTGCAATAGTTACCAGTAGCCTGTTCTGCCCTTTTGGGGGTTGTCAAAAAATAACTCAGTTTTGTTGTTAGGAGAGAGGATTTGCTCAATTATTCATTAAATAGAATAAATAATTGTGTGTCTGATTGGTCCAACCGCTACAATAGTGTTATCAAAATGCAGTGTCATCAGTTTGCCTAAAAGTATACAGAGCGTTCAATGTTTCACGCACCATTTTATGCGTGATAGGGAGCTGGTGTAAATTGTTTCGTACCAGCTAGAATTTTGAAAATACGAACGCTTTAATGAATCCGAAAATTTACGTCAGAACGGCTTTACAAACAGTTTACACACACACAAAAAATCTTTCTTGTGTTTCATGAATGAGGCCCACTGTGTGTAAATCAGTTTAAGATGATCTCAAATTTTTATAGAGCAACAAAGACCAGCCAATATCTGTTCATAGGTAACAAATGAGTTAACTACACAAAATCCTCAATTGACATGAGCAAAAAATAACATCTGGAGTTGATATATTTCTGTACACTCAAATATGCCCAAAATGACAGCAAGTAATATTAAAATAATAATAATAATAATCTGAAAATAGAAATAAGAATAGCATTTCTGTTTTTTCCCAATATCCATGATACAAACAAAACATTGCCAAATCTTCATCTGCTAAAATCATTTCCAGGTCACTAAAATTGATGTAAAGATATTTGCATGTTGAGGGTGTGTACTTGATCAGTTATAATGCCACAGATCATATGTGCGTGTGTGTGTGTTTGTAGATTATCTCGCTGTATGGTGACAGAAGAAGGCTGTTGTTATCTGGCTTCAGCTCTGAGTTCAAACCCCTCACACCTGAGAGAGCTGGATCTGAGCTACAATCATCCAGGACAATCATTAGTCAACCTGCTCTCTGATCCAAACTACAGACTGGATAAACTCAAGTATGATCAACACTAACAAGTCACTGAAATCTCATATGTTCATAGATTCCTGCATATAGCACATACATATTGCACAGAAAAGTAAGGATGTATTTGATCTCTGTAACTAAAGATGATCTTGATTCAGCTTAACAGCTGCTTGTTACTCATAACAGCGGCATCTGAGAAACAGGCTCAAGCCTCTCATCCCAAAACATCAGTTCAAAGCTTGTTGCTGCTCTAGAAAGCAAATGTTGATTGCTGTCAGAGACATGAAGCAAAAAGATTCAGACTCAGAGATCACAGTTTTCAACTGGTTCACCTGGGCATAACTTTGCTACACTAATAAAAAAGTACCACAATATATGAAATTCATACATATTTCAATAGACTTGAAGGTTAGTAAATGCTGAACTACACTCACCTAAAGGATTATTAGGAACACCATACTAATACTGAGTTTGACCCCCTTTCGCCTTCAGAACTGCCTTAATTCTACGTGGCATTGATTCAACAAGGTGCTGAAAGCATTCTTTAGAAATGTTGGCCCATATTGATAGGATAGCATCTTGCAGTTGATGGAGATTTGTGGGATGCACATCCAGGGCACGAAGCTCCCGTTCCACCACATCCCAAAGATGCTCTATTGGGTTGAGATCTGGTGACTGTGGGGGCCATTTTAGTACAGTGAACTCATTGTCATGTTCAAGAAACCAATTTGAAATGATTCGAGCTTTGTGACATGGTGCATTATCCTGCTGGAAGTAGCCATCAGAGGATGGGTACATGGTGGTCATAAAGGGATGGACATGGTCAGAAACAATGCTCAGGTAGGCCGTGGCATTTAAACGATGCCCAATTGGCACTAAGGGGCCTAAAGTGTGCCAAGAAAACATCCCCCACACCATTACACCACCACCACCAGCCTGCACAGTGGTAACAAGGCATGATGGATCCATGTTCTCATTCTGTTTACGCCAAATTCTGACTCTACCATCTGAATGTCTCAACAGAAATCGAGACTCATCAGACCAGGCAACATTTTTCCAGTCTTCAACTGTCCAATTTTGGTGAGCTCGTGCAAATTGTAGCCTCTTTTTCCTATTTGTAGTGGAGATGAGTGGTACCCGGTGGGGTCTTCTGCTGTTGTAGCCCATCCGCCTCAAGGTTGTGCGTGTTGTGGCTTCACAAATGCTTTGCTGCATACCTCGGTTGTAACGAGTGGTTATTTCAGTCAAAGTTGCTCTTCTATCAGCTTGAATCAGTCGGCCCATTCTCCTCTGACCTCTAGCATCAACAAGGCATTTTCGCCCACAGGACTGCCGCATACTGGATGTTTTTCCCTTTTCACACCATTCTTTGTAAACCCTAGAAATGGTTGTGCGTGAAAATCCCAGTAACTGAGCAGATTGTGAAATACTCAGACCGGCCCGTCTGGCACCAACAACCATGCCACGCTCAAAATTGCTTAAATCACCTTTCTTTCCCATTCTGACATTCAGTTTGGAGTTCAGGAGATTGTCTTGACCAGGACCACACCCCTAAATGCATTGAAGCAACTGCCATGTGATTGGTTGATTAGATAATTGCATTAATGAGAAATTGAACAGGTGTTCCTAATAATCCTTTAGGTGAGTGTATATCTCCAAACTGGAGAAAACCGGAGTCTCTTCTGATAAACATCTTTTGAGATTCTCTATCTGTCTTCCAGCATTTGATGTAGTTCCTGATTCACAACCTATATCATTAGATAAGAGCCTCAATCCTTGAGCTACAGACTAACCTATATATACGCCTATCATTCGCTTTATCCTTTCATTTGAGCAAGTGTTTTAAATTTTAATCAATAACTGATATTCATCTTCTAACTGCAGAAATTTCTTGCTGTTCAGCTGCACTGAGCTGATCTGCTTTATTCAGTATCATAAGGTCAAACATTTCTTCTCATTTATACTTGTATCTTGGGTGATAATACATCTCACCCATATAACTATAAACAGAATGATGTGCACTGTTGCTACATTATGTACTACTGCAAATATGCAACACACTAGCTGATCTTCTGACACTGACAAAGTGTACATTTACAGAGCCTGCTGAGTCTCCCTGCCGATTACAATAGATAATATAAAATATAAGCATGAATAACCATCTATATTCTCTAATATGGCATTATGTTTACATATTATTATGTAAAATGAGTGTGATATCTTTTGTTTTTATAGTGTGGATCATGGAGGAAAGTTCAGGATTACAACAGAACCACAGAAATGTAGGTCACGCACACACAAACCCTGACAGTGGCTGTTTTGTTGTGTTATAAATGTCATAATCTCACTTTTTGTGTTCAGATGCATGTAATCTCACACTGGATTTAAACACAGCAAACACTAGTCTCACCCTGTCTGAGAGGAACAGAAAGATGACGCTTGTGACAGAGAACCAGTCATATCCTGATGATCCAGAGAGATTTGATGAATGGTGTCAGGTTCTGTGTAAAGAGAGACTGACTGGACGCTGTTATTGGGAGGCTGAATGGAGTGAGAGAGCTGATCTATCAGTGACATATAAAGGAATCAGAAGGAAAGGATGGAATACTGACAGTTTGTTTGGATACAATGAAAAGTCTTGGTGTCTCAACTGTTTTAAAAACAGATTCATTGTCAGACACAATAATACGAAAAAAGTTATACCTGCCCCTTCATTCTCTAACAGAGTAGGAGTGTATCTGGACTGGTCGGCCGGCACTCTGTCCTTCTACAGCGTCTCTGACACACACGCACTTACACACTTATACACATACAAAACCACATTCACTGAACCACTCTATGCTGGTTTTGGGGTTTATTATAATAGTTCAATATATCTGCAAGATTAAACAGCTTCCTGTGAGAAACAGCTGAGACAAACATGAAGTTGAGAGAAAGAAATAGACTCAAATTATCTTTTTCTTTAACTCACATGAGTTTTAATGAGAGATGCAGTTTGTGGCTAATTTTTTATTCGTGCTTTTAACATTTATTTCACACTGGTTTCACACTGGCAATGTTTACTTTCTCTTAATTATTACTTGATTAAAACATTAAAAGATAGAGAGACAATATTATATAGATGAATTATAAAATAAAATGAAATTATATGGATAAGGTAAAATATATATATATATTTTTTTTAGGTGAGAACACACCTTAATGTGTTTTACTAACAGCCAAGTGTTTTACTAACTTTACTAACTCACTACACTGTAAGGAAGAAGTGATAATTTGGTGGATGGTTTAAAAATATTTGCTAATCACCTGTAGTGTATTCATTCTGATGTAATCATAACGGGTGCCTGATGGCACTATGCATCCATTGTCATCTTATCTGAGTGCAAAAGCCTGCTCTGCTCGAGTTTTAAGATACTAAAAATAAATACATTCAATGATGTACACTTTTTGTGTTTATTCTGGTTGTCAGATTTTAATTATTAATTTAATGGCTATGAACACACATTAAGCATGACAAACCAATTTAATAATATTCGTAGGCCTATAATTACTATATATAAGTCATTAGATGTAAAATTTTTGCTCTGTCATGTTTAGCACACAGGCTCTTAAAACAACCCAATCTCATGGCAATTCGTACGTATTTTACGAGGTGGCTAATTCATATGAATTCATACGAATTACCTACCCCAAACCCCGCCCCTAAACCTACCCATAACTGGGGTTTAGAAAAATTTTACAAATTCGTATGAGTGAGGTTGTACGAATTCATACAAATTAACCACCTCGTAAAATACGTACGAATTGGTTGTGAGATAGCATTGCTTAAAATGTATCACTTCTGTTTGTTGAGTTGCAGATTTTGAAGTGATTTAGAAACTTTTATCCAAAGCAACTTAAAGGGGTGGTTCACTTTTTTAAATTTAGTTAGTGTGTAATGTTGAGCATAAACAGTATCTGCAAAGTTACAGCGCTGAAAGTTCAATGCACACAGAGATATTGTCTTTTAAAGTTATGGCATTTTAATGGCTACAAAAACGACCGGTTTGGACTACAACAAGCTTCTTCCCGGGTTGGTGACATCATAAACCCTGCAAAACACGCCCCCAGGAACACGCAACAAAGTGAGCGAGGCCATGTCGCGCAGCATAATGGAAGCGGAAGAGTTGTGTAGACCGGACGCGAGCGGCTAAAGACAGCCTCCAGAATCTACACGAGTTTAATGCTCGATTTGCGCAAAGGCTTTTACTGAAAGGAGCAGTTCCCACTTTAAAAGCAGTGGGACTTTAAAAGCAGTTCCCACTTTAAAAGCTGCTGTTTATTGGCTTCAAACTGTAAGTACATTTTATTGTTTGTACATGTCTTTTAAACGTATAGTTCTGTTGCTATTTTGGTTGCATCAAGGACGTAAACAAAGACCAACGCGTTTTTGCTTCGCTAGCCAGTTAGCTAAATTCTACAAACACCAACAAACTTCTATGTTCATAGACAACAGTTGTTCATGCTATAAATTAATGCTACCTTGTAGGGAACACACCCTAGGAAGTAAATTTAGCTCAAATGAAATAATTAATTTATAGGGAATTATAAGGAGTTGTTTAGTTTACGACCGAGCAACTGAGTCGTCCAGCGTTCATTTGCTCGAGCCGTAATAAGCTCTTGTAATGGATATAAATATCCAACAATCGTGAAAACACTGATTAGAGCACGGTAACTTTAAGATCGACAGTTTAAGACATTACATTTTAGAAGCACATAATACAAGACGCTTTCTTTTAAAATCTACAAGAGACTTTATTTATTCTAACACAAACACACACACACATACATTCATTCATACGCATTGCAGTAAGAAAGGAAATGAGAGAGAAAGAGTTTTAAGAGAGAGAGAGAGAGTGACATGATGAACAGGGTTCCTAGCAAAATATGCACTTCAAAGACCTGAACGAACCATGAATCATTAATTTAAACGCACCAGTTCAGTTTTAATCTGGAGGTACTTGCTTGAGTCGACTTTAAATGTGAATTTCCCTCGTCGGCGTGCAGAGAAGGGTTTGTCTTTTCAGGTCCAGATAGTGGTTAGGTGAAACCCAATCACGTTTGAGCTTGCTGGCAAAATGAAAGGAAGTCTCTTTGTCGCTGGAGTTAAAGTTGAAGCGTTGGTGGAACTTGCGGAAAAACTTTGACTTTTACCTAAAAGAAAATTAAGTAAAAGAAAAGAAAAGTGAGTGAAAGTTGGATGGTTTGAATGAGCTGCTTGTTTGTTCTTCTTGTTACTCCATGGTAACTCGTTGTTCTGCTTGCTCTGGTCACCGCTGACCGGTTCTTTCTTCTAGTCTGCTCGTTCGTTCTTCTTCACTATCTTGCGATATGACTATTTAAACTTAGGTGTTTGTCACACCTCTGAGAGGAGTTTTGGCCAATCAGATATCATCCTGTTTCAAAAGGGCTTTTCTCTGCCCCCAATCATACATAGGTGTTACTTCCCATCTCTGCTTTATCAGAGAGTACCATTTTAAACATAATTTCTATTAAATGGAATATGACACATTTTAAACTGATTTCATTCAAGCCAGGATTTAGAGAAGAGAAAAAGAATTAAATCCATTCCAAATAAGGCATACTTTCAGTCAGTCATTCAAGAGTTATCACATTTACATGAATTGTAGGTGTTCTAAAGCAAAACTGGTTACAGGTAGTATTTGTGGACACATGATGTAAAATGTATGCAGTTAAAAGATGTTTGATAAGTCCATTTAAAATTGTTTATAACAATTTTGATGCAGTTTTAGTTGTAGAACAGTCTTAGTTGTTTTTTCTGTGAAGTTTGGTCTCTCAGAGAGACAAACTGGCCTGCATTGTTTCTCTGTCTCTTTTGATCTGGTGATCAAAGACTCTTTATCTTCTCGATGACCATTTGGTGTCACAAATGGCTGTCACTTCTCCTTCTGTCAGGAAACATGGATGTCGTAAAAAGTAATCAGCATTGGTTTTCTCTGTAGACAAGCTGGAGCTGGAGCCAGAACCTCGATTCTGAATTAGAATTATGTTTTGAAAGAATCATCTGAATGATTCATTTGTCTGGTTCGTCCATGGTTCCTACAACCTTTACAAAAATGCTACTACTCTGTCATGTATTCGGCTACAGTAAAGCTTTAATCAGGATAAAACTGTATATTGAAAGCTAACAAACAGCAGTGACAGCATATCTAAACACTTTGACACAAATACAAAATGAAATACCATTCATAAAAATCCTTTAAAAGCCACGATTGCAGAGGTTCTGCTTTACCCTCTTCATCTGGGTCTGATTCGGGCTCAATTTGATACAGCAATATAGTCGCCATTATTTACATTTCCACTGAAGCAACGAATGGTAGGGGGCGTGGCATTTCCGAAAGCTTCAGCGAATCCAGAGCCATGAGCGAACCACAAGCCCGCTAACCAATCTGAGTACATTGCGTATTTTGTAGGGAGCGGCTTCATAGAACCAGGAAGTCAAACGAGCCGTTCATATGACATTGAAACAGAGGTGTAGAATAAAGGTAAAATATATGAAAAATACGGCTTTTTAAAAAAAATGAATGAAATGTTAAACTGCGCCCCAAAAATACAATCAAGCCTAGAAAAAAACCACTGAACCACCCCTTTAAAGTACAATAATACAGAAACAGTCCTCATGAAACAACAGCGATTAGGAGATCAGACAGTTCATTGTTTCCATCCTTGCAGGGTTTGAACCTACAGTCATTTTAATGATCAGCACTAGAACGAAGTTTGGAATACGGCCTCTTTTTTGATTGCATTTATTCAGGAAAAATGACATTTCATTTGTAGTCAGACTGTCAGATCTGCTAGGAGATCATTCACTGTCAGACTTATCTAAGGGCGCCTCGTAGGGCAGTATACTGTGCCATGTGGTAACACTTTAGTATAGGGAACACATATAAATTATTACCTATGACTTCTCCCGCCTAATTTACTGATTATTAATAGTTAGTAAGGTAGTTGTTAAGTTTAGGTATTGGGTAGGATTAAGAATGTAGAATAAGGTCATGCAGAATAAGACATTGATATGTGCTTAATAAGTACTAATAAATAGCCAATATTCTAGAAATATGCATGCCAATAAGCAACTAGTTAAAAGACCCTAAAATAAAGTGTTACCTGCCATTTTAGGCAATCCTGAAGCTATACGACAACTCAGAGCATTGCGAAAAATGGCCATTTCGTTTGCATCAAATCTGTGCAGAAAACAGATCCAGTGAATGCAATGAAATATAGCCTACATTAGATTTATTACTTGTATCTAATGCAGTGTGAAATGATCTGTGATATTGTGTTTGTGGAAGTTACCATTCATCTGTCTTCTCATCGTAACACTCCACATCAGAGGTGGTGCTGAATCCATTAAAGCCTTCAACAGCAAACAACTGACCATCAACTACCTGTATTTTGAGGAAGGTTATTTGAGGAAGAAAATTAAGTAATGTTCAGATAAACTTTCTTTAAATTTACATGAACAAAACAGTACAGATGCAACACAAAAAATAATCAATGGTAATACTGTTGAATCAACATTACACAATGATTGATTCCACATCACCAATGTTGAATCAATATTGAAATTAACACAAATAATCAATGGTAACATCAGTGAATTAACATTATGGCTCGAGACGAGGCATATAAATACACAGCTGACTCACCTCGACAGTTTTCTGCATCCCTCCGTCACCCAGATTCCCAGCAAGAGATATGGGGAAGTACTCTGGGTTTGGGCTAAATTCCATGCTCAGAGCCTCCCCTCTCTCGAACAGCACACCAATTAGACTTATTTTATTCGTTCACTCTATTCGATCATTTGTAACAGGACATTATTTTTTTATTAAAGATTCATTTTTGGCATTTTTGCCTTTTTTTTATGATAGGACAGTGAGTAGACAGGAAGTGGAAGAGAGAAAGGGTGGATGGGTACGGGTCTATGAGCCAGAACTTGAACTCGGGTCACCCGAGCTGCCCACAAGGATTTTCAGACATTATTTTCGACTTGACTGCAAAGTTTTACTGTTCATCATTCAATGAATATTGCTTGTACATAAATGAATCTTCATTGCAGATTAAAACTATAAATCAAAATATTTATTGCATTTATAAGGGGAGAAGGCTCAGCACCCACCGCTCTATCAATGGTGTACAGTGTCTTTCAGCAGACTGCTGAGGTGGATTGCCAGATACAGTCATTTATGATTATTTACTACTTCTAATTTTTCACAGATTTAGGATTTAAATTGGCAACTTAAAGGTGCAATTTGTAATATTTTTGCAGTAAAATATCCAAAAACCACTAGGCCAGTGTTATATATTTTGTTCACTTGAGTACTTACAATATCCCAAATGTTTCCAACTATTTGTAAATCATGAGAAAATTGCAATTTTAACCAAGACTCCGGGACATGTGAGGAGTCGCCTGTCAATTGCGACATACCCGTGGTACCCTCGGTTTCCGGTTTTATTTTGTAGAAACCATGGAAACACCAAAGACGCATTAATATATTACACGTTTTAATAGACAAGGGAACAACTGTTTTGTAAGGAGCCTTGGACAAGACATGCAGGAAAAAAATAGTAGGCTAAATCGTGCACACTATTTAGTAAATCGAGGGAACTAAATAGTAAATCGTGTGCACGATAAAAATCTTTTTTTCTTGCATGTCATGTGCGGGGCTCCGTAGTTTTGATATATTTATAGACAGAAAACTAATTGTTGTTATATAGCTCAACACGTTTAGTCTTATTGTTTAAATCTAATTTTCTTGATTTTTTGCAAGTACCATGCTGCACCATGCCTCAGAGAAAAACACTATTTTGTCAAGTAGCTAACATAGCATAATCAGATGCAGCTTTATTGTTAGTAACAGTAACTTAATACAGCATTTTCTCCATGGCATTTTTTCAACACAAGCCATCCAGCATTTAATATGTTATTCTAAAATCGATCTATCTTACTGCAGAGTGTCTCAAACAAGTGTCTCACAGCAGCCGCCAAGCAAACGCACAGAGTAACATTATAACATCATTTTCAACACACTCAAATGTATCTAATAGGATAAACAGAGCTGCGTTATCTCATACTCATGACCGGAATAGCGGAAGCGGCGCCGGCGACTGTGTCATAATAAAAGTTCCGCTGCTCGTGAGGCGTGTGTTACGCAAGATTAGCTCCAGCGGCCTCGTTCAGCTCCCACAACACTCGGTCCTGCGCTGCTTCATACTACAGTAACGTTAATAATCACATCCATGAACATGATTTGTTCCCGAGTCCTATCCCTATTCTTTTGCACCGTCCATTGAGGTGAAGACCACGTCCCAAGATTCCGCTCTCAAACTTTGCGTCATCAAGCTACGCCTTTGTTTTGAATAGGCCTCTAGCGACCTCTAGTGGACAGAATTATTACATACTGCACCTTTAAGATGTTTTGTGAATACAGCCCCAGGGGCCATATGTATAATGATGCTCAGAGTTTAATCTTAAGTATGTCAAAATTCTAAGAATGATGTAATTTTACTCTTATTCCAAGACTCAAAAATAAGTGTGATTCATAAAGTTTCATTTTCATCACATGTGATTTTCATAAAGTGTTAAGACCAGGTCTCAGCTCCTAAATTATTTAAAGGTGCCATCGAACGTTTTTTTACAAGATGTAATATAAGTCTAAGGTGTCCCCTGAATGTGTCTGTGAAGTTTCAGCTCAAAATACCCCATAGATTTTTTTTAATACATTTTTTTAACTGCCTATTTTGGGGCATCATTAAATATGCGCTGATTTAGGCTGCGGCCCCTTTAATTCCTCAAGCCCCCCCTTGAGCTTTCGACTCTATCATTGCATAAACAAAGTTCACACAGCTAATATAACCCTCAAAATGGATCTTTACAAAGTGTTCGTCATGCATGCTGCATGCATACATCAGATCATGTGAGTATAGTATTTATTTGGATGTTTACATTTGATTCTGAATGAGTTTGATAGTGCTCTGTGGCTCACGGGCTAAAGCTAACATTACACACTGTTGGAGAGATTTATAAAGAATGAAGTTGTGTTTATGAATTATACAGACTGCAAGTGTTTAAAAATGAAAATAGCGACAGCTCTTGTCTCCGTGAATATTAGCAACATGTTAACGAAACATTTAGAAAGACAATTTACAAATATCACTAAAAATATCATGTAATCATGGATCATGTCAGTTATTATCGCTCCATCTGCCATTTTTCGCTATTGTCCTTGCTTGCTTACCTAGTCTGATGATTCAGCTGTGCACAGATCCAGACGTTAATACTGCCTGCCCTTGTCTAATGCCTTGAACATGGGCTGGCATATGCAAATATTGGGGGCGTACATATTAATGATCCCGACTGTTACGTAACAGTCGGTGTTATGTTGAGATTCGCCTGTTCTTCGGAGGTCTTTTAAACAAATGAGATTTATATAAGAAGGAGGAAACAATGGTGTTTGAGACTCACTGTATATCATTTCCATGTGCTGAACTCTTGTTATTCAACTATGCCAAGGTAAATTTAATTTTCCATTCGATGGCACATTTAAGAGTGCTGGAGAGGTCCTAACCTAGTTACGAGTAACACGATGGGAGCAAAGAAGAGGAGACACATACTTTCCAACAAAGATATTATATATTGGAGTTATATGATGACATGGAGTTGATTAAACAATATAAACTTGATTGACAATTCTTTTTTTAAATAAATGTAATAATACGTTTAATATTACTTAAACAATAATTAATACATTTTAATAAATGTAATGAATTTGAATAAACACTTTATAGCTTTAAATGTAACAACTTCTCCCATCAATGCTCTAACTGTAGAAATAAAAATAGTAATTACATTTTTTGGTTACTGGAAAAATGCAGCAGTGCATCGGTGATGACTTTGACCCATCAGTCCACAGTAAACAGGCTCTTAAATAGTACTATTGCTAAACTTACAACACCAAACGGTAGTGGCCAAAATTGATGTGTGAAAGCTTTTTTTTTTTTTTAATGACCCAACAATTTTGCTAATGATTATATTACTGAAATGTTTTAAAATGAGGGAAAAATAAAACACTGAACTAAGCAAAGGTATTTATCTGACAACAAAAGGAAAACTACAGCTACAGATTTCAGGAAAAAAATCACACATTGACTACAACATAATCATTTTTTATATATCATTGGTCCACACATGCATATGTTCATAATTTCTTTGTATGACAGCATGGCCAAAAATGATGTCTGCAAAATTGTATGTTTCATTGCATTATCACAAATAAAACAATTCCAAGCATAGCTACACAATATGCTTACATCTTTTAACGCATTTTTTAAAATATTTAAACTAAGGATGAAGATGTCTATTTTCAAAGGCCGGACATCACTTTTGGCCACTACTCTATGGCAGTTCATTGACTTTCCAACTGACCATCAAACCATGTGGCACAAGCAAGCCACTTTTATGTTGACTGGGCTTTCCTGGAGTTGCTGGAGCCGTTGATGGAACTCGTGTTCACATCATCCAATTGTAAATGAGGAGACATATCAATAGAAAAAGTTTCCAAACCATCAATACTAATTTGCAATAATTTTGCACAAAGCAAAGCTTGTCGGGATTCACTAGAAATAACACGAGCCAAGTGCAGAGATGAGCAGTGAATAGTGATTTATTGACATACTGTGTCTGCCTGTTGGTGAGCAAAATACAGTTGATGCAATAACAGAGTAGAGTACAAACACATATCTGTTCCTCAAAATTAAATCATATGAAGTAATAACCACTTACTGGTAGTGACTCAAAAGGGTCCACGCAGTGAGGTGGACTCCAACATGCCGATACATAGGAATCCACTGCAAGGACACCTAATCCCTAATATTAGATGAAAATGATTAAAGGATTAGTCCACTTTCAAATTAAAATTTCCTGATAATTTACTCACCTCCATGTCATCCAAGATGTTCATGTCTTTCTTTCTTCAGTCGAAAAGAAATTAAGGTTTTTGAAGAAAACATTCCAGGATTATTCTCCTTATAGTGGACTTCAATGGAGCCCAAACGGTTGAAGGTCAAAATTACAGTTTATAGCGATCCCAGACGAGAAATAAGGGTCTTGTCTAGAGAAACCATCGCTCATTTTCAAAAAAAATTTAATAAATAAGGACGCCTTCCCTATTCTACTTACGGAACGAACGCGGCGCCAGTTTCATTTTTTTTCGTAAGTAGAATAGGGAAGGCGTAGGACATTCAGCGTTAGCGTTATGAAGAATGCGGAAGCGGAAAGTACGTTCAAGGCGATATTTTGTTTATAAAGCATAAACGGTTGTATTTTTTTCGAAAATGACAGATCGTTTCGCTAGATAAGACCCTTATTACTCATCTGGTATCGTTTAAAGCCCTTGAAGCTGCACTGAAACTGTAATTTTGACCTTCAACCGTTTGGGCTCCACTGAAATCCACTATAATGAGAATAATCCTGGAATGTTTTCCTCAAAAACCTTAATTTCTTTTCGACTGACGAAAGAAACACATGAACATCTTGGATGACATGGGGGTGAGTAAATTTATCAGGAAAAGTGTATTTAAAAGTGGACTTTTCCTTTAACTAATGACTGCTAATATCCTTAAGATGTCTTGAATTATGTGCACTTTAAGAAGTTCTGAAGATTACAGATGGGCATAATCACTTTTCAAAAATATAAGTGAGGAGACCATCCTGCTACCCAACCGAGCACGATGTGGTCTCATGATTAATCCACCCCGACTAAAAATTCTCTCTACTGGTGCAGAGGAAGTGGGGACTGACAAAAGTTTCACTGCTAGCGCATGCAGTTGGGGATATCTGTCCTTGTTTTTAGACAAGACGACAAGTGCTGTGTCACTACACGGATCCTGAATGTCACTGAAGTATTTACTTCGGAGATACTGGCATCCATCGTGAGGTTACGCTTGCTTTTGTGGGCTTTGTAGCGGGCTACTAGCCTTGGCAATTTGGTTGGTGGTGGAGAATTATTTGATGACGAAGAATCATCTGCATTCGTCTGCTGAGTAGCTTCACCATCTGCCACACTCTCTACAGCTGAGATCAAGGTATCTTAAAAACACAGCATAATACAATATTGCATTAGTATTAGGATGAGTTTTACTGAGGTCACCATTATGAAAAAATGCATTTTTAACTATCGTATTGAATTTAATGGAAATTGAAAGATATTGCAATACATTTGGGACCCTGTCTATGAAATCCAGACTAAAGTCTCAAACTAATTATGAGTTTAAGAGCATCAAAACTTACCATACTTAAAATACCAAGGCTAAATTTTTACAGAATGTTCTTTACCTTATGTAGGATGATTTTGTGTTGAAACATTAGCCTAATTCACAAAAAATTATATATTTTATTACATATTCATAATTTATAATGTTAACGTGGAATTAAAATACAGTGGAATGGGGGAAAATACTAACTTGTCAGAGTCCTCTTTACATCTTCTCTGAACATCTTTAGTGATGAAGCATCACTGTTGGAAACATCCAAGTCAATCCAGTTTAGACCAAATTGCAGATCAAACATTGCAGAAAGAAAGTACACATCTCACACAGACCTCTGCCAGATTTTTGTAGTCTAGGCTAGTGATGGCCTGCACCTGCTTGAACGTTGAATTCCAGCGTGTAACATTCGCCACTGGTATTGACTTCCCACTGCCAGAAGTAGCTTCGAAGCGGTTCTTGAAAGTAGTGCTGCTATGCAGTAGAGAAGTGAGCTTAGATGCTTTTATACACTGTAAAAAATG
>RJVU01049301.1:2075458-2119613 GCA_003731715.1 Anabarilius grahami
GCTGTTTAGATGATTGTGTATTTGCGTGTTTGTGAGAGAGCAACAAGTCAGCTGAGAGTTACGCGAAACATTAGAACCGGATAAGTAGTATGTGTAAGTATGACGTACACAATGTTTGGATAGATAAACTATTATGCAAATGTATGTGCAGTTTCATCATTTCACACACACACAACATGCATTTATAATAGAATTCTAGTCTATTCTAACAGATAATTCTTAGAAAAAGACATTCATACAAATTTCTTTGTACATCAAATGATATAAATATGGGGACATTAAGATGAAATATGTTTTAAAAGTGTATAATCTAGCTAAATACGCTGAATGTTAACTTTATTTTTTAAATAATTTGAATGAATATTTGTGTATTTTTAACAATATAAGGTTTTAACTCATTTCTATTTTTCAGTATGATCCAAGAACTTAATGCATTGTAAAAACCGCAAATTCAGCAGTTAAAGGTACAATATGTAATATTTTCGCAGTAAAATATCCAAAAACCACTAGGCTAGTGTTATATATTTTGTCCAGCTGATTACTAACAATATCTCTAATGTTTTCAACTACTTGTAAATCATGAGAAAATTCCCATTCTAACCAGTGACACGGGGCAGTGCAGTCGCCTGTCAATGACGTCAGTTACCCTTTGTTACCGCCTTTACTGACGTAGAAACCACATGACAACAGTGTCGTGGACTAAAGCGGAAGCAGCGCTGGCGATTGTGTCATAATAAAAGTCCCGCTGCTCGTGAGGCGTGTGTTGATCAATCGCTCCAGCGGCCTCGTTCAGCTCCCACAACACTCGGTCCTGCTCTGCTTCATACTACAGTAACGTTAATAATCACATCCATTGACATGTTTTCTTCCCAAGTCCTATTGCACTGTCTGTTGAGGTGGAGACCACATGTCCCAAGATTCCACACTCAAACTTGCCGTCATCAAGCTACGCCTTTGTTTTGAATAGGCCTCTAGCGACCTCTAGCGGACAAAATTATCGCATACTGCACCTTTAATGTGAAGAAGACCTCAAGTTTCCTTCAGGAGAAAAGAAGTGGTCCAAGAGCAACTAATGATTGTAGAGCAGTGTTTCCCAACCCTGTTCCTGGAGGCACACCAACAGTACATGTTTTGGATGTCTCCCTTATCTGATCCATATATTTCTAGTCTTGGAGTTTCTACCAACGAGCTGATGAGTTGAATCAGGTGTGTTTGATTAGGAAGAGTTGGAAAATGCGTAGTGTTGGTGTGCCTCCAGGAACAGGGTTGGGAAACACTGTTGTAGAGGTTCAGGAGAGGTGGCCCGCACTCTTTTTCAGGTATAATATCATTTTTGGGGCTTTTTTAAATCAGTTTTAATCATTTGTTTAGATTAGGGATACCACTCGTACTCTGGGTTATTTTAGGGATTAGGGGTACTCCTACTACTACCGAGTACGAGTACCAATACTTTTTTCTAGTACTCATAACATTACAGTACCACTCTATACTGTAAGTCCACATAACATTTCTAATACACATTTCATTGCTGTACCACTATACCTCTATATGTTCTGTATACCTGTAACATAACTTTTTCATAACTTTTAACTTATGTGAAGCTCATAACTCTACTACATTTATTAATTTCTCTTTCTCTCTCTTTTTTTTTTCTTTTTTTTTTGGTGATGTTGCAGTCTTCCAAGCACAACACAGTGAGACTAATGAATGCAGGACAGCTTCTTTATTATTACTCTAATGAAAAAGTAATAATTTTTATGTGCTTGTCACAAACTTAAAGAACTAAAATTTCACAGTGTCCAATAACCTTCAAAGGGCATAATTGCCAATATATATAATTGTTATATAAAAAGAAATGTACAAACAAATTACAAACAATACAACAAATACTATAGAGATACAAATTAAATAAACTTGTTTTTCAGATACAGTAGGTTTATTTACCATGTATACATTTATTTAACATATTTTGTTGTTTTATTAAAGGTGCCTATAGAATTGAAAATTGAATTTAGAGTTCTGTACATGGAAATGACATACAGTGAGTCTCAAACACCATTGTTTCCTCCTTCTGTAAATTTGATTTGTGCAAAAGACCTCTGAAGAACAGGCGAATCTCAACATAACACCGACTGCGACGCAATAGCGGCGTTGGTATCGGCCGATACCGATACTGGTATCGGCATCAGTGCATCCCTAGTTTAGATCACAGTAAATAATGCGTATACGTTTTTTTAATACAATTTAAATGCTCTAAACAGATCTGTGAGGAATTTTTCTGCATCACAAAACAAAGACCTTCTGGGAGTCTTCATCGCAGCCATTGACAAGTATACACCTAATCTCCTGAAATTTTTCCGAGCTTTTGGACAAGACACGGATGAGCTCCTAAGACTCAATGATATGGTAAGTTCTATTTCAGTGTTTTGATGGTTTGATCTATGTTACATTGGCTGATGATAAATACAGGTTTCATACCTTGGCCATTTGGTTGTTTCTTTTTGTATGTTTTTCAAGATGACAGACATTGTTAAAGGGGTGGTTCAGTGTTTTTTTTTCTAGGCTTGATTGTGTTTTTGGGGCACAGTTTAACATGTCTTAATGCTTCGTTTTTTTAAAAAAAAGCTGTATTTTTCATATATTTTACCTTTATTCTACACCTCTGTTTCCACTGCCACTGTCATAGTGCTTCCACTTAGGACTAGGAATGGGATTGGACATCCCTAGTTTAAACTTTTTCCAGATTTGGTGTTTTCTGCTCATTATTTACTTCTTGTATACCTGGTCTTGCCATTATTTACATGATGTCTGTTTATTATAATATTCACTTTTGCTTAATGATTTTACATTATAAAACTGTCTATCACTACAAAGTAGAAAACTAGTCTAATGCATAGTCTGTTCATAGTCGTAAAACTGTAAAATCCCACTTGCCTTTTACTTTTTTTTTTTTTTTTCATTTGTTTTATTAATTTAATTGAGAATAAAACACCATAACAAATGTATTTCTATTCTAAAATATATTCTTATTGTCTTTGTGTCACAGGAAACTGAAGATGGGATAAAAGGGGTCTCTGATGGCATTCTCTGTGTTTTGGAATGTAACGCCAAAATGATCCAGAACATTGCTGTTGTATTGGAGGAAGACATTGTTCTAAAAGATTTTCTGATCCCTCTACTGCTCTGGCATACTTGTTTGGCCTTCTCTATGCTCTCAACTTTTCCTATCCTAAAGACCTCAAATACACTTTTGATACCATTCAGAATGTGCTCATGGAGCTGGGGTCTGGATTCACCCAACGTGTGCCTTCTCTTAAAAACAAACTGTTATAAAATAAAAACAGAACAGTGGTGGCATACTTTTGTGTCACCAACAAAGACCTGAAGTACAGTTTGGATACCAAATATGGAGTGTGGATGCACCTAACATTTCCTTTCTTTTGAAAACTTAATGGTTGTTGGTGAGACACAATTGGACCAGTGCTTCCAGTAGTTTAAGGGGCGGTTTCCCGGACAAGGTTTAAATTAAGCCAGGATAGGCCTTAATCTAGAATAGTTAATCGTGTCTTAAAAAATGGCTTTCTGAAACACAGATTAAGTACAGATTACTAAAACCTGGACTATGGAGTCCTGAATTAAAATAAACTAGATTAATTTAAAACCAACTGTGCTAATCTGAATTAGCATGAGAGAGGTTGCCTAGAAATCATGGAATGACCCAAGAAAAGCTTAAAATTGCATGGAACTGAGAAGCAAATCCAAGGAAAACAAGGGCAGCGGGAAAAGACTGCAATCCAAAAAAAGAAAAGAAAAAAAAAACACTTTACTAAACAAGAGACATTTCTTTTAAAGCAAGCAAAATATATCAGCTGTGGAAAAAAAAGAAATGCCTGGAAATCTGTATCTAAATAAATGAATTCCAATAATCCTATAATTATTAATGCTTTTGTTTTGTGCTTCAGCAACAAACTAAACATAACTATTTACATGTGATAATCAGTGTTGGCAGTCTAGAAATTATACTGGTTTGAGCCAATGCACTATCATAGTGGTTACTACATTATATTTATAAAATAAAAAAATAAAAAAGGCCCTAGCAGGTCCTCAACCCAAGCACAAGTCGATTTAACATGAAGCAATCACATTTGAACCAGAAACAATGGTGATAAATCAAAATAAATTGTTTAAATAAAGTGAACAGCCTAAAAAAAAAAGTGTGTGTATATATATGAAGACTTCAGATGCAAAAGCCTCTAAGTGCCGTCTGAAATTTTCTTCTAAAATGCAGCCATTGTATGAATATCCAAATAAATGATCAACACACTGAGAAAAGTCGATTCATTTATTTGTTGGAAACGTTTAAATGATGCTTAAACAAGCATATTGAATAGGCCTGCAACTGTTGTCATTGTAATTCCCCTTTTCCACGATCACAGAGGAGGAGAATCAGAGATTATGGGTCAAATTCAGCGTACAGACGGACACGAACACACTGTATTTTTATATTTATTTTAACAAATGACAACCAAGCAATTTCTTACCTTTATAAAACCGTTATTAAGAAAATGTATAAAATGCTTGCATTTTAAGTGATACTGAAAGTTTATATTTTGGTCTCATCTGTTTTACTGCACACATTTGCTTTATTTGTAAACAGAATTTGGTCTCTTTAATATCAGTCTAAGTGCATTAAGCGTTTTCTTTACACTGCTTAAAGTACACATGAAATCAAAATTGACCTTATTTATTTTGTTAGCTCAAATTGCTAGTTTTGTGGTGAACAATTCATCCGTGCAAGTCAATCCACACACAAAAATTGTTTGGCTTCGTAATATTTAATTAAAATCTGAAAATGCTCCTCCTCTCTGCAACGATACCCCTTCTCTGATAACGTCAGTTTGACGGCTTGGGTTGAAATCGCGTAAACCACTCCTATGCAACCGTTAGTCTGCAATGAGGGAGATATGGAGAGGAGGAGCGCTAAAGTAAAACTCTGCCCTCTGTTCAATATTCTGTTTCACTTGGAAATACGTCACAACACTGGAGAAAAGTCGTTTGCAACTTCCGGTTCACGCAGACTTTAACATATAAACGTGTTGCGTTCATATTTTGGGCTCATTTGCGTATCTCCACACAGTATGCTTTAATAAATATGTACAGAATTTTTGTTTGTCTCGGTGCATTAAGCCACATGAAGCGTTTTTCTTGTTAAGTGAAGTGAAGTGAAGTGAAGTGACATGTGGCCAAGTATGGTGACCCATACTCGGAATTTGTGCTCTGCATTTAACCCATCCAAGTCCACACACACAGCAGTGAACACACACACCGTGAACACACACCCGGAGCAGTGGGCAGCCATTGCTGCGGCGCCCGGGGAGCAGTTGGGGGTACGGTGCCTTGCTCAAGGGTCTCACCTCAGTCATGGTATTGAGGGTGGGGAGAGCGCTGGACATTCACTCCCCTCACCGACAATCCCTGCCGGACCTGAGACTCGAACCCATGACCTTTGGGTTACAAGTCCGACTCTCTATCCATTAGGCCACAACTGCCCCAATTAAGCATTTGAATGTCCCCGTCAAGTTCTGCTAATTCACGAGTGCAGTGAGAGACAGACTTGCAAAGGTAATGTTAATTATTAAACCAAACAAAATCAAAACACTTAGCAATGTGATTCTTTTATTGAGTGATAAGCAGTGGGTTAATAGATTTGCCATCCGGCGTCTTCTCGTCATCTCCTCGACCTGCTTCCCTTGGTGTTTTTACACGTAGAAAAGGCGAAAAAACGTTTTTCACTGTCTTGTTTTCTCTCAGAACGATGATCTGAGTTATTATCACAATTATCGACACAGCATTAATGACATACAATGGTGACATTTTTCACAATCATGACAGAAAACAAATTACTGCACTAAACCCAATAACGGAAAGGCTGCGCGATCCTGTCAAAATGGCGGATAAACAAAGAAGTTACCCAGAACTCAATGCGGCGTGACGTCAGATTCATATTCTCGGTGATTACTGTTTTTTCTAACCGGGTGATCGTCAACATCAAAGGATTAAGCGATCGCGCCAACGCGTTTGGTGGATGCACGTCGAAGTTATGGCGCATGGTTGAACACTCTTTGAACAATTTGCGGGAAATATTTATTTTTTAAGAGGATTGATGACTGTTTCATATAGTTTGTGCGCTGATTTTGCAAAATGGACGACGATGACTCAGCAGATTGCAGTACCGATTTTCGCCACGAGGTGGCAGCCACTGCATTACAAATGGAAGAAACTTCTGACGTCAGACCGAAAAGGACGCTTCATTTAACTGAAAAGGCATTAAAATTTAAGCTGCACAATCCATAAAGGACAGAAGATTAAAATTTGTCCAAATTACTAAGTTAATGAACGAAAATGATGGTCTTAAAGATGACGAGAGGAATCTGAATAACATTGAGGAAAAGCTCAAGAAAGACTTTTCAGAGTTGAATAAAGAATTCAATTGCCTCAATACTGAATTGGGAGTGCTTCTGTCTGAGGAAGAAAGAAAAGCAGATCATGCTTCAGCATAAAGTTGCATATATTGAGGAGTTTATAAACTCTTTAATATTGGACCTGAAGACAGTGTTTCAGTTGCTTCATCACAAAGACACAAAATGAAATATGGGTCCATTGCTAGACGAATGTCAAATGTATCCAGTCGCAGTTCAAGTTCTGCAGCTCACCTTAAACAAGAAGCAGAACATGCAGCATTGTTAGCCCGTGCTGCAGCTTTGAAAAAGAAGCAATCCATTGAACAAGAGGTGGCGAAATTGAAGGCAGAACAAAAGCAGCTGGAGATGGATACAGAAATTGCAGCTTCCTTTGCCAAGCTCTATTTAAAGAGTATTTAAATATTTAAAGACAATGACCTCCTGTCTGACAATTAGAGTGACCTCAGATATGTAGAAAAATGCAGATATACATTGCAAGAAGGAACAGAAAGACTCTCAGCATTGAAAGGATCAGCATAGAGACGTGACACCACAACCTTCTCAGAGAACCCACAGTACAAGATCTAGAAAAGAACTTGTTAAAGACAGCAGTTCTGGAGAAGATGAAGGTAATTTATACAGAGTGATGCAACGACAGGATGAGATCACTGAGATGTTTGTTAAACAGCAAAATCTGTCTCATTTGCCACAAAGAGACATTCCATTATTCACAGGAAATTTAATGGAATACAGAACCTTTGTCAGAGCTTTTGAACATGCTGTCGACACCAAAACAGAGAGTGCAAGAGACATATTGTACTATTTGGAACAGTACACTGGTGGAGAAGCCAAAGATCTTGTCCGTAGTTGCGTTCATATGGAACCTAACAAAGGTTACAAAAAAGCTTGGGACCTTTTAAGCAAAGAGTTTGGTAATGAGCTGAAAATAGCCAGTGCCTGCGTAGACAAAGTCCTGAACTGGTCACAGATAAAAGCAGAGGATGGAGAGGCATTGAAAACATATGCACTTTTTCTTATTGGAAGATCTTGATTATATGGATGAAATGGACAATCCCACAAATATCAGAATTGTCATCTCAAAGCTTCCATTCAAGTTGAAAGAGAAATGGAGAGGTAGAGCATTTGAAATTAAAGAACAACGTGGAAGGAGAGCAAGATTTACGGACCTTGTGGACTTTATAGACAGAGAAGCTAAGGTAGTCACTGATCCATTGTATGGAGAAATTCAAAGCTTTTCTGTAGGCAGTGAAGGAAAAGGAAAGACCACATCTGTCAATATTAAAGTTCCAAAGAAAATTCCACAAAAAGTAGCAGCTTTGTCACAGCCATTAAAGGTGGTGCAGAGGATCTTTTCGTCGACTGATTTTTTTTAAATGAGCGCATGCGTAAGAACAACCCCCCTCCTTCACAGCTCTATTCGAGGGAACGCCTCCCAAAACTCGTGCACGAGTATTGGAACACGAGTGTTTACCACCGGCATTCGCTGTGTTATTAAGCCGGGCACACATTTAACGACTAGCTGAAACATTCTAAGACTATGCTCAACATACAGCGATTGTTTCCTGCTCCTGAAGCAGATTTATATACTTTCACATGGAATTTGAACACCGACTGTAATCGCAGACTGAACGCAACTGGCTCTGACTGGACGCGCTTGAGCGCGATCAGTCATAAGTATCAATTTACATTCATAATCGGCCTTACAATCGTTAAGTGTGGATTTAGTGGATTCATTATTTCGGGCTCACCGCAGGTAACTCATAATCTGCAGTTGTTACTCCTGTCTCCTGACAAAAACATTGCATGCGGCGCCTGTGGAGTGTGGAAAGTTACTGGAGCGCGCAGCCGCGCGTCTCTCACAAGGAACGTCATGGCAGTGATTGACAAGCTAGAGGGCCAATCGTTTACGCGATGATCGCGTAAACTATTGGCTGATGTTTTTAAGGCCCTACCTCGTGCACAGATGATGTATATTAATAATATTCCTTTCAGTGCACCTAATAAATAGTCTTTTATCAGTTAGTAAAGACAGTTTCAAGTAATATTGCAAAAATGTGTAAAACAAAACATCCTATTTAGCACCTTTAATCCATTTGGAAGGGACTAACATGACTCTGCTGCAAAAAGAACCTCAGTTGTGACTGTCAGTGCATTTGAGAAACCATGTTTGTTTTGTCAGAAGAACCACACACTGGAGTCCTGTGGTAAATTTGTAGAATGCTCTTCCAAAGAAAGAATTGACTTTTTGAAGTCAAAAGGCTTATGCTTCGGATGTCTGACATTGGGTCATCTTAGTAAAGACTGTTGAAAAAGAATGATATGCCAACAATGTTCACAGAGACACCCTAGCATACTTCACATTGATAAGAAGGATGATCAAGTACACAAGCAAACCCAGGTGAAAAAAAATTACATTTCTATAATGTACTTAAAGTGCTCTATTTTCGTGCTCTAATTTTGTACTTAATATACTAAAAATTCTTCTTTAGTACTTCTTAAGATTATCTTAAGGACATCTAAGTGTACTCAACTGTGCTATATTGAGACACCATGAAATATGAACTAAAATGTGCTTTTAATATGCTATCTCTGTATATAAAAAATTTATTTAGATACCACTTATAGTACATTTGAACCGATAGTGTACTACAAGTGGTAGCTAAATATATATTTTTTTTAAAAAGGAATGTTCTCATAGTGGATCATTGTGCACCAAGAAGCTCATGAATGATGATGGGCAGGATCATAAAGACTATGCCAGACTCAAACGGAACAGTAAGACTTGTGATGGTGCAAACAAAAACCAATACGTTAGAAAGACCTATAACTAAACTTTGTTTGTTAGAAGAGACTGTTTAAACAGGAAACAAAAGAAAAAGGAAGAAATGTTCTCAGCATTTATGGCTCCACCTAAGTAAATGGTAATTGATATAGTGTCCCTCCTATACAATTAGGGGCCGGAATGTTAGAGCCATAATACATATGGTGCAAATCTGATAATATTTAAAGGTGCCCAAGAATGCTTTTTCACAAGATGTAATATAAGTCTAAGGTGTGTCCTGAATGTGTCTGTGAAGTTTCAGCTCAAAATACCCCATAGATTTTTTTTAAATGAATTTTTTTAACTGCCTATTTTGGGGCATCATTAACAATGCACTGATTTACACTCGGCGCCGCCCCTTTAAATCGCGTGCTCACTGCCACACGAGCTCTCGACTATATTACAGCGCATTTACAAAGTTCACACAGCTAATATAACCCTCAAATGGATCTTTACAAGATGTTCATCATGCATGCTGTATGCATGCTTCGAATTATGTGAGTAAAGTATTTATTTGGATGTTAACGTTTTATTCTGAGTGAATTTGAGGCTGTGCTCCGTGGCTAACGGCTAATGCTACACTGTTGGAGAGATTTATAAAGAATGAAGTTGTTTATGCATTATACAGACTGCAAGTATTTAAAAATGAAAATAGCGACGGCTCTTGTCTCCGTGAATACAGTAAGAAACGATGGTAACTCTAACCACATTTAACAGTACATTAGCAACATGCTAACGAAACATTTAGAAAGACAATTGACAAATATCAGTAAAAATATCATGCTATCATGGATTATGTCAGTTATTATTGCTCCATCTGCCATTTTTCGCTGTTGTTCTTGCTTGCTTACCTAGTCTGATGCTTCATCTGTGCACAGATCCAGACGTTAATACTGGCTTGTGTAATGCCTTGAACATGGGCTGGCATTATGCAAATATTGGGGGCGTACACCCCGACTGTTACGTAACAGTCGGTGTTATGTTGAGATTCGCCTGTTCTTTGGAGGTCTTTTAAACAAATGAGATTTATATAAGAATGAGGAAACAATGGTGTTTGAGACTCACTGTATGTCTTTTCCATGTACTGAACTCTTGTTATTTAACTATGCCAAGGTAAATTCAAGTTTTAATTCGAGGGCACCTGTGTTGTTAGGTTATTACTTATTATACTTGTATTTTTTTGTAAAGATTAAGAATGTTTATACTATAATTATATGCTTTTATTATGTCCTTGCTAACTGATGAGGTGATTAAAAACATCACATCCGGGATAGTGGATCGTAAGCAAGTGACGGAGCGATACAGTTTTTGACCGTTGTTCCATGTTGTGTTGTTATATAAAGTTGAAAAGGTTGTTCCTGCTTTGCAGTACAAAATAAACAAGAATCAAAAATGAGTATAACGACTTGGATGAATTTGTCGCATCAGACTGGTTTCTTTGATCGAATGGTACATTTCAAACTTGGATAATAATGAGTGCCGTTACAGGATTGTTTAGCTGCATTGTAAATTTTAGTTAAAATTGTTGTTTAAGATTTCTATAACATTTCACTACATTCTTGATTCAAATGTTGCAATTTGCAAATGCGCTTACAACCAAAATAAACTGATAAAGGAATAAGTCATTGTTTGTCATTGTAAAATCACTAAAAAGATCTTGTGACTTTATTTTATAAATAATTTTTTTTCGTAAAGGAAAAAATAAATTAATTACCTCAACAACAGTAATTGCTGTTTCAATTGCTGTAACAAGAATATTTTTATTGGCAAAATAAGGCAATCAGCATTGCTTGAACAAATTTATGTTGGCTAAACGAAGTGTTTTTACTGAGGAGAGTTGAAAAACAATCGTTGAGACAACTCAAAAATCTTACTGCTTAGAGTTGCCTTTTTTTACGTTTTCTCAACTATTTATTTTATGGCCAGGGATTTAAATTTGGCTTCCTTCAGCCCATCACCAATCACTAGCTGAAGAGAGTGGGCAAAGCATGACAATCGCTGTCTTGACCTGGTTGTTGTCTAAATCCTCCCACAGCTCCTCATCATCCAAGTTGTCCATTTCTTCCTCATTGTCATCTGCAAGGTCAACAGATTGCTGAGGTAACTTCACTTTAAAGGCACATTTCATGTTTGCCGCGTTATCTGTCATGATGTAATCAATCTTGCTTCCCGTACTCCTATGTTATCAAAGGTGATTGAAATGTTTTCATCAGTGTGTCTACTTGGAAAATGTCTACAATCTAAAAGAAATGAGTCCAGCTTGTAAACATCCTCACTAGTATTGCAAACGTGCAGTAACCCCAAGAAACGAGGGCAAAGTTTGGTCTGACCATATATCAACAGTTACTGAGATGGAGCTGCGTTTCTTCAAGGTTTCGCAAATATGCATCTTAACCTTTCCAACTAAATCTGGAATACATTTCTCAGCAACTGTTGTTCTTGAAATGGGCACATACTTCATATCCAGAATGTGAAGAAAGTATCGGAAGTATTGTCAATTATAGATAACGGCAAGGTACAACCAATTATCAAGTCATTGATGATTGCTTGACTTATTGCTCTGCCAGCAACTTGAGTCAGGATTGTAATGCTGAGCAGTATAAAATGAGGATTCTATACTTTGTGTTGGACTTCTGTTAGATTCTGTATGCAGGCCTCTCTTGTACTCAATAAGCCTTGCAAGAAAAAACAGTATTATCTATTTATTAAACAGAATGAACAATTTACATACAGATAATGCTATTCAGACATTAATATCAAAAGAACTTTGAGTATGTCATTATGTTTAAAAAGTATTAATGCAGATCATACTCATTTTACTGTGCTATTTTATTGCTAAGTTTTAAAGTTTTGAACTGAAGGAAACATAACGGAGCACTTTGCATACTGAATGCAGCCACTCTGTGTTTTAGCGCCACCATCTCATCATTTTGTGTAACATAACAGCAGTGGATAATATAATGCTTTAATCTCACTTGATGGTCCGTTTTTTAAAGTCGGGTAAAAGTAAAATCTACACACTAGTAGAAAAGCTTTTCAGGACGTGCAGAGTTCCTCAGGGGCAGAGGCTCACATTGGGTTCATAGACAGAAATATACTTCTTTGTAGATGGACCTCCAAGAGTCACCTCAACAGACAGTGGAACACCAGCCGCACTTGCTGCTGCTTTTGTGGCCATGCAGGTTGTCTTGGTCTGTTCCCCAAACACATTTGCATCTATCATGTCTACCAGGATATCTTCCTCAAAGACAAGTGGTGTCCTGCTAGGCCATGGACAGAACTGCCGTGACTTTAAATGTATACACTCAAAGTGGTGAAAGCCACTTCAGATGGCAAATTCTACATTGGAACTGCATTCATCCATTCCACATGTAACATGTGGACCTGAGGTTTTTTTCTGCACATGGATTACAGGACATGGTCTGTGAAATGACTTTTCAACTGCATATATACCACTAACTTTTTCTGTTATTGTAAGACTAACTTTTATGTTATTTTCTGTAACATCACAGATCTTAGCAGTGTGTTTTCTTTTAACATGAACATTTAGATTTTTCTTGTTGACAGTTACTCCACAGTGAATGCACTTCACGTTTTTCTGAATTCGCAATTTTTTGGGGAATAGGCTGGGATTTTACATACAAGGAGACTCCTTCAGCCACAGCTGGTTCTTTAAAGGGATAGTTCACTCAAAAATGAAAATTTGATGTTTATCTGCTTGCCCCAAGCGCATCCAAGATGTAGGTGACTTTGTTTCTTCAGTAGAACACAAATGATGATTTTTAACTCCAACCGCTGCCGTCTGTCAGTCAAATAATGCCAGTGGATGGGAACTCGTACAATAAGAGTCTAAAACACTTCCATAGACAAATCCAAATTAAACTCTGCGGCTCGTGACGACACATTGATGTCCTAAGACACGAAACGATCGGTTTGTGCGAGAAACCGAACAGTATTTATATCATTTTTTACCTCTAAAACACCACAATGTCCAACTGCATTCAGCATTCGCTTAGTGAGGTCTGATCGCGCTCTGATAACGGCAGTGATGTCTAGCACTCATTGAAGTATATGCGCGAGACATCACTGCCGTTGTCAGAGCGCGATCAGACATCACCAAGCGAATGCTGAATGCAGTTGGACATTGTGGTGTTTTAGAGGTAAAAAATTATATAAATACTGTTCGGTTTCTCACACAAACCGATCGTTTCTACTGAAGAAACAAAGTAACCTACATCTTGGATGAGCTTGGGGTAAGCAGATAAACATAAAATTTTCATTTTTGGGAAAACTATCCCTTTAAAGCCAACTGATGCACTGGGAACGGTTGGTTCACTGGTGGCAACAGGTTCATTGATTGCAGCTGGCTCAACAGTAGTTGGTTCTGTAGGTGGAAGTTGTCTTTTTTTGCATGATGCTAAATGTTTTAAAATCTGGACTTTCCTTATAACTGTGTTTGGGCAGTAACAACAGTGAAAATGTGCCTGTTCTCCACAATGCAAACTGCACTTGACAATCAGGAAATCTGAAAATAGCTATAAACATCTGAACATACCAGCTTTAGTTTAGCTAGATAATTAGATATGCCACCTCGGCAGAGTTATATACGTACGCGCTAGCTGTTATCCGGTTAGCACTATTAAACAACCTACTGTTAATGGATAGCTGAATAGCTAAACACATTGGCATTATCAAAAATTACACTGTCAAAACTTTAACATATATTTAACTGTGATCATTACTTACTGGCACAATACACTAAATTATGAATCTTATCTCGACTATATTATTAATCAAATGTAGACTTACATTGACAAGAGCAAACGTTGGCGACCACTCCCTGCAACTTCGCAAATATGGCGATTCATCTGGAGTAGCATATATAAAGTATTTAAGTATATAAAGTAGTGCAGCCCCCTGGATCTCAGGTTCTGCAGTGAGGACCATCTCGATGCCTCAACACCTGTGAAGAGATGACCCCAACCCTTGAGAGGACTTCAGATGATGCAAACTATGGATCAACATGCACCATTCCAAATTTGTCTAATCATTGTTAACATTTATTCATTACTTCCATGAGCTCATTGTTTCTACCTTAAATTAATACATTGCTTAAATTAATACATTAGCAATACAATACATTAGTTTACTGTGTTTGTTAGCTAATCTGAAATTACATAATTTGAACAGTCACCTCTGATAACAGATTACTCTAAATTGTAATATTGACATACATTTTCTGTAAAGCAGCTTGTCTTTCATGTATTGTGAAAAGTGCTATACAAAAAATGTGAACTGAATTGAATATTTTAATGGAAAAGGTTTCTACACATCAATATTTTGTGATAATTTTGCAAAATGCAAATCGATTTTTTAAAATAAATTTAAATATTGAAGTTTCAGTGTCTTAATGATTTTATTATAATTACATGAAATGATTGGTGTCATGCTGCAGTGACTATTGGCTGATTCAGAGGTTGAGGGCAGCCATTTTTTCCTCCTACTCTTAGACAAGTCTTACTTTTTACTAAGAATTTTTTGACACTTAAATGAAAGCTGAAGTCTATTCTTAAGAGCATTTTTGAGAAGTTTTATACGTACGGGCCCTGATCTCCTGGGTGTCTGTAATAGATCAGCAGAACGTACTCGGTTACTATCATAACCTCTGTACAGTACTCATGTAACCGAGTACATTCCCTTTCAATACTTTACTCATACTGCACCTCTAGATGTGGTGGGGAACCAGTTCAATCACACCATGCTATGTGTAACGAAGCTGGACATAGGCTGAGATCCATTTGCAAGCTTTTATTAAAAGGTGAGCGTAGTCATACAGGCGGGGTCAAAACGGGAGCAGACAGGTACAGCAAGGGACAGGCAGAATCGTAGTCAGGAACAAGCAGAGGGTCAGGGCTGGCAGATATCAATCACAGAACAGTATACAAAGCAAAGGTCAGGACAGGCGGCACAGGATCATAAACGAAAGACAAAAGGTACGGTGACAGACAATCAGACAGGGTATAATCGCTCAGAATTGCATCACAGGGAAAACAAGACTTTGCGGTGAGGTGGTGTGTGTGTGAGTCTTTTATAGTCCAGGTAATGCGTGGCAGCTGGGTGTGGTGATTAGTGTAGTGATTGGTGGAGTGAGTGCAGGTGAATGGCAGAGAGGATTTGGGGAATGTAGTCCGGGAAGTGACAGGAACAGACGGTGATCGTGACACTATGGCTGCAGAAAGACTGGTTTATGATAACTGGTCTCAAAGCACTAATAAAGGGCCCAGAGGAACCAATACATAGTAGGGCGAAGCCATCCTAACTAGGGGCTCGGACATAAGTCTGAGCCATCAAGGGGCATAGTGGGCTGAACTCATGGAGGTCAAGCCCGGTCCTAGACAATCATTTCAAGAAAAAACCTGTATAGCCTAGGTGCTTAAAGAAGGGCCAAGAGCATGCAAGACAAGTGAAGGCGAACGCCTGAAGCTAGTGACTCGGATCTAAATCGGAGTCACAAGGAAGCTGTAGCGAGTTTTAACTCATCAGGGGTCAAGCTCAGCTATAGAACTGATCCTACATCAGGGCAGGAGTGTGGGCTCCTTCCTCCCAGACAGGTCTGGTAGGAAGGTCTGAATGGATCGACAAACTGCCAGCATTTCCAGGCAGTTCATGTGTAGCCGTCTTTCCTCGTCCGACCAGGAGCTGAAGGTTGGTTTGCCTTCACACAAAGCCCCCCAACCTGTTGAACACATCTGTCGAGACTGCCTTCCTTCTGGAGACCATCCCCAGGGGCCACGCCCAACTGGAACCAACAAGGGTTCTTCCAAGGGGCCAGAGCTGCCACGCAGGCCTGCTTCACCTTGATACATAGGCATCCGTGACGCCAGGCATGGGATGGAACCCAGGGTTTCAGCCAGTACTGTAGGGCAGGGGTCGCCAATTAAGCATCGGCATTTCGGCATCGGGCCAAAAAAACATTTTCGCCACTAGATGGCGGGCCAGAACATAGTCAAAGGATAATTTAAGAAATTAGGCCGATTGTTGTGACAGATTGTTACAGTGTTTTTTGAGCTGATTGTGTTCATCAGAAAGAAGAAAGTCATATACACCTCGGATGGCTTGAGGGTGAGTAAAGCTTGTGGTAATTATTCATTTTAAAGTGAACTAATCCTTTAAAGCCTTTATGTATAATGGATTATAAAAGTATTTTTAATTCAGTAATAAAGCCTTGTAATGCATCTTATAATGCATTGTATGAAAGTGAAAGTGAAAGTGAAGTGACATGTGGCCAAGTATGGTGACCCATATTTGTGCTCTGCATTTAACCCATCCAAGTGCACACACACAGCAGTGAACACACACACCGTGAACACACACCCGGAGCAGTGGGCAGCCATTGCTGCGGCGCCCGGGGAGCAGTTGGGGGTACGGTGCCTTGCTCAAGGGTCTCACCTCAGTCGTGGTATTGAAGGTGGGGAGAGCGCTGGACATTCACTCCCCTCACCGACAATCCCTGCCGGACCTGAGACTCGAACCCATGACCTTTGGGTTACAAGTCCGACTCTCTATCCATTAGGCCACGACTGCCCCAGTATGATCTCATGTATAATTGTAACCACAGTAATAATACACTATAATACTTATCTATTCATTAAACAATCAATTTCAGAAAATGCAAATATTATAATGCATTTTAACTTTGGTTACAATTATTTATGAAAAGATATAATACATTATAACGTACATTACGAATACCTTTATAATGCATTATACATAAGGAGAGTAGAAAAGTTGTGCAAATTAATTGGTTATAAAAATTAACTTTATAATTATGTTAATTATTTTAATATATTGCCCCTCCTAGTTTCTGTAAATAAAATGAGCAGCTATATCATTTTAACAGAACTATCAGAAATATTACTATCACTTCTCCACATCTAAAGAGTAAATCCATACAAAGCATACATTTGGATGTAATCATTTATAAGGCCTGTTTATAAGCTCCACCAAGCTTACATGTACATCCTGCAAAACCATGGCTGCATACCACAACACAGCTGCTCATCTCTTTATGAAACATTAATGCGTAGTATTCACAGACTGTATTTCTGATCTCGTTTTTTATTGACAGACTTTGTGCAATGGGTGACGTGAATCGTTGTCTTCATGTTGTCTTCATCACTCAATACATCTTTTTGTTACATTTGTTATGAAATGATGAACATTTTTTTTTTTATTTGCTGTGGATGTAAATAAATTCTCCAATTTTCAATGAAAGGCTCTGAAATGTTGTTAAAAAGTTATCTATCTCTCTTGTGTTCCCAGGTCAAATAATTAAGTTTCACATTCATTACACATCCCTCTGCTGCTGTACATTACCAAATTCCTATGGTTATCATAAAGCCTGCTACTTTTGTCTTGCACAGCCCAACAAGATTTCAAATCAATGCAACTTTTGTTGAATGGTTGCAAGTACAATTTTTCCAAGGGTCTATACTTAGATTAGAATTTGCACCGATGCAATGTTTTTCTAAACATTTCTTCTTTCTCACAATTATTTTGGTTAGTTTCTAGGTTGCTCTGGCTGATTGATGGGCCCTCTGGCTTTAAATGTATGCATTTGGCAGACACAGCAAAAACAAAAAATCTAATCCATGACAATTGCATTGTTAGTGCCATACTGTTTGAGCTACAGAAATGCTTCTTACTAATGTTACTAAAATCGTTTGGCTGGTTGCTAGCATGTGCTTACTGGTTCTTAGCCATGTTAAGATCTTATGGTTGGTTACTGGGCATTACTAGGGTCTTCAAGCTTTTGCTAAGATTCTAGTAAAAAAAAAAAAAAAAGAAGATAAGTCTTCTGTAAATTCATGTTGTAAACTCACTTTGATAGCCAATATAATGATCCACTTAATATGTGCATATAGCTTATTCTAAACAATAACATTTTAGTTAGTGACATTTCAATGCATTGCTAATAGCAACTATGAATTATGATCATCACCTTTCACATGAAAACAATCTCACACACGGTCTCACATATACAGTAGGCCTATGTTTATAGTAGTAATCTTGTGAATGATATAATATAACAACATTATTACTCTATAATGCTGTAATAGTCTTTGTGCACCCAAAAATCTGGGAATAATCACACAATAAATATTTTGTGGCATTTGAGCGACATTTAATACATGAATGTCATTTCATTACACTTTTCAAAACAAACATTGGATGTTTGTTAGGTTATAAATGATAAAACAATAGATAAACTAAACAAAATAAAAACAGGAAGTATTTGGATACTTTAGTTGTCAAACATTTACTAAAGGCATGTTTCACTAATGTTATAAACTAAACCTGTATGATATATCTGTTTAAAAAAAAAGGCTAAAACAATTAAAGTTAGTTCTGAGAAAATGAATAGCATTATCCACTATACCCATCAATTTTTCCAAACATTTTACCAACATGTCCTTGTCACAGATTTCTAGGGAAATATGATTACTACCAAGAGATGCAAATAGATGAACATGTTATTATTATTTGAGATTTGAAGTCAATCGACCTAATCTAAAAAAAAATTAAGTGAAATTCAATTATGTAAAACTATAATGCATCTCACAGTATTCTCTGCTATTAAGTACTCCTAGAGCAATCAAGCAAATAAATTAGCAAATTTTTGTTTTAAATTTTAGTAGTCTTCCTTGTTTTCATTGCGCGAAGAGGCCAAACTTGGATTAGAAAAAAAGTGGGTTGTCATTGAAAAAAGCCCTTCATGTTAAGTGATGGCTGATTGTAAAAATATAGTGAACCTATTACATTTGTTACATACATTGTACATTGTGATGTGCATCTGTTTTAGACTTAAGACATCATAACAGAACCATATGTTCTTTAAAACAGTACATGGTTGAGGAACACTGTAAAGAAAAGTAAGGAAGAATCTAAATATCCTTCTGTTGTTTAACATCTCACCACAGTTGAACGTTCTGCAGTTCCACGTCACCCACAATCTCCAGCTGATCGATGGAGCTCAAGTCCTGCACTCTGTGCTTGTAATCCAGCAGGTGGGATCCGTTAATGGCTATCTTAAACTGATGAAGCTGACATAGGATGATCATCTGAAAAGACGAAGAAAAAATAGCAAGTTTATTGTTCTCCCGTTTCACAAATACACTATTCTTGCTTATTAAGACAACCACTACTTTTTAAACAAAGTAACATATAGTCTTGATAATTTGCAGCCAATCATCAACCTAACCACAGGCTCTACTCTTCAGCACAATAGTAACCCCAAAAACTCAGACATACAAGAAAACCTTTTAAATTTCAAAATTTATAGAACATTAAACACTAACAAATCTTCCCCTATATTAATATTGAGCATAACATTTACTCTCCTTTAACAGTCAGAAGCAGAAATCTGCTGTTAACTCATTCCGTGCATCACCGTTATGTTCAGTTTGTTTTTGTTCATGGACTTTTAGTTTGTAATTCTGTGGTTACTGGTTTCCTTTGTCTTATTTTCCCACCACTACTTTGTTACCATGGTCAGTGTTATTAGTTTGTTTTGGTTTCAACTGTGTCTGATTAATTATCTTGTTTTAGTTTCCCTAATTCATGAAACTTTCGTAAATATAACGAAAGTAATTTAAGTGTAAAATGGATCTTTACAAAAACTATCCTCCGGATTCACAAATGCTTCGTATACAACGGATTCGGTAGTTAAACGTGTGTACATTAATGAATTCCCAACATTCATAAGTAGGGGGGCGTCTGCACGCTCATTCATAATTAGCATAATCCCCACCCAAGTGTTACAACTACGCAAATTACGTGTCCAGGAACGCTGTGGAATCTTCTTGACTTCCTTCTCAGGTTTGGTTCCAGTACACTGCATAAATTCAAAGGAGACTAATTGGCCATATGACTAGCAATAAATTAGGGGTGGGGGAAAAAAATCGATACAGCATAGTATCGCGATATTTTCCGTGGCAATACTGTATCGATACACGGACGCCAAGTATCGACCTTTTACTATAAAAATTTGCACATGAGAATTTAACTTTTTGGTACAATAATAAAATCAATTTCTTTTTCAGTCCACTAGATGGTTGTGTTGAGTATTTTTCTGGTGTAGCACAGCAGTGCATACTTGTTTTGCATTACATCGCGGAGCAAAGAGGACAATGACAATGCGCTGACAGAGGAGGTTACTTTTGTTGTGAAACAAAGTCTTAGCTTTCAAATGTTGTAATTTTTTTAAAAGAAATTCAAACAATAAATACCATTTTGTGGCTCTTTAATGTGTCGGGACAGATCTCTGTAACGATGTTGACAAAGTTTTCCATAATTTGAAGTTGGAAAAAGGTAATAAATTGCAATATATCGCAGAATATTGCAATATATTTAAAATCGCAATAATATTGTATTGTGACATAAGTATTGTGATATCATATCGTGGGGCTTTTGGTGATTCCCACCCCTACAATAAATATTCAATGATCGTGTGTCCATCAAAGCATTTTCAGGCAGCTAAAAATGTCTGGTGCTCTTCTGAAAATGGCCAGTTGGTGGCGCTTGAAAGCGCTTTGCAAGCGCAGCGTTTTTCAAGCTGACATACTTTTGAGAGTGGTACTGGTGGGCTTCCACTGGAAATTCGAGCATGCAGCGGTTCTTCTTTGCTTCATTACGTCATGTCTGTTTACACGAACAAGCTTACCGTTGTGAATCTGGCTAAGGTAAGGAGATCGTTTTAAACCCTGGCTGGTTATGTGCTTGCTCAAAAATGGATTTTTAACCAAAAAAAAGTTACGGACAGCAAGCTTTAACAACACAAGCCTCGAATCAAGGCTTCATCTGGCATGCCCATTTATGCTCGACACAAGCTCCGACGCCTCGGTTCCAATGTCACATCACTACCGGTCACATTTGCATTTGGTGTGTTTTTCCTCTGCCCTATTTTTGATTGTCTTGTGGATTATTACTAAATATTGCATGTTAACTTCATCATCTGCCTCTTCAGTCTGTTTCCTGCACATTGTGCTTACAGATGGCAGGACCTAAACAACAAAAATGGATTTCAATGCATTTCATTGATTTTTTTTTACATTTACGGAGGAGTTTTGCCACCTTGCTGTCACTTGCCCATTCGATGAGACCCTGAAGACCTTGCTCTGGATCGGGGTGAACATTCACCATCCTGTAAACCTCCCAGACACCACATGACTTGACTGGAGGGAGGCCATCATTAAGTTTCTGGTCCAGAGCACAGCCAGACCCAGAGCTGGATTTACCACCTACGACCGCAGAGAATTCGCGAGTCACCCGCAGATGTATAGGGATCACCCGCAACAATGAGTGAGCCAGAGCCCTGACCGTGCTTACCATCGCCCTGGAAGAGGTGCCCCAGAGTGTGTCTGACCAGAGGTGTGAGGTGCCATCAGAACTGAAACCAAGGACTGGCTGAATGAGTTCAGTGAGGAGGTATTGACTCCCACCCAGTATCTAATTCATCATCACTGTTTCAGGACAACAATAAGCTTGGAGCTGCTTGGAGTCGGATTATGATTTTTCTGTTGTACCTTCATCGCTGTTTAAAGACGGCATCAAGAACGATATGGACTGTGATTTAACCGTTTCATCGACCTGTTTGGATCGATGAAAGAAATTCAAGTAGGGTTGTCACAATTCCTCGATTAAATTTAAAGCTGCAGTCCGCGATTTTTCCTCTGTCGCCATCTCTTGTTCGAAACCTGCAATTGCAGTCATATGCGGAACAGTTATCTGTACGTGCGTCATGCCTCGGCACAGGATGAATCAAATGCTTGCTGTCAGTCACCGCACCGGTGTGGATACTGTACTTCAGAATCACAGATTCTACGTCTTGAAAGTATGACCAATATAAGAATTTTGACCAGAAAATATCATCTGAACAAGTAAGTAACATGTCTGCCACTTTTGTTCTGACCAACAGAGGAAAAAAGCATTAGGCCTACAATAAATCGTGCTGCCAATGAGATCGGATCATGCCAAACTGTGCAAATTATTATTACTGTTATACTTTGTTCTCAAATTGTTAATGTTAACAACATCAGCATTACTATGACTATGTGTATATTAGCGTTACCTGTAGATTTCAATTTCTGTAGCCACTCAGCAGTCCAAAGTCTTTTGCTTTTGACTACGGGTGAATCTCCAGTTGTCACTGATGACTGTCATTTGGATCTTTCTGGATTACAATCCGCCATCAAAATGATAAGTTTAATTATTTCAGCTGCTGTGAGAACAGGCTATAAATGATCCGCTACCAGCAGCATCCTCACGTGATAAAACCGACTAGCCTGGACGGGACTCCTTCCTTTCTGTTTACGGACGGGACGTAATGACGCACAGACTAACTGCTGCATGCTCGAATTTCCGTGGAAATCCACCATGTCGCTCTTTTTATAAAACATTATTACAAGCTTACCGTTGTGAATCGAGACAAGATAATGAGATAGTTTTGAACACTGGCTGGTTATGTACTTGCTGAAAAATGTATTTTGGATCATTTTTAACCAAAAAAAGTTACAGACTGCAGCTTTAAGTACTCGATTTTAAAAAATCCTCGATTTAAATTTGTGTAGAGTAACTGACAAAATACGGAAGTGGCGCTTTCCATGGATGAGAATCCATGAAATGCATTTTTAGACCGTTTTCTAAGGCTGCACAATATTAAACCCATTTAAAATCATAAAGCATAATGCTACTGTGAATTTACAAAGGCGATTCAATTTAATGAATGTATGTGCTGCAGGTTTAATATGAGCTGTTATTATTTACATGCGTGTAGGTTACTTGTGTGCAATTTAGAGCGGCTTTGTTCACAGTAAATGCAGCTCCACATACAGTGTTATCATTTAAGTTACATGAGTGGAGCGTCACAAACTCCAAACTCTATTGCTTTTAACGTTCATCTGGAAACATCAGATTTGTAAGGTAATGCAATTAAGGTAATTGTAAGGTAAATAGTAATGTATAAACCTACGCAAATGCAGGAGAATACATCAATATGTTTCTGAATGTGCTAACTGCTCATCATGATTTCAAAATAAAATTTAAGTCCTCATCCACATGTTATTGTTCAAGAAATTACATTGGTTGTAGCATTTCTGTCGTAAAGAAATGGCCAAATATAAAAGGTTAAGTGGACATTTGAAATAAATGTTGTAAGCCAATATTAAACAAGGATTAGATTGCTTTGTAAAGTTTAAAAACAATCGCCAGGCCACTGGCGCCCTCTGCAGGCATTTGTTGTAATACATAAAGTACATTAGTTAAATTGTTATTTTGACAGCGGTTCGATTACTCAGGTAACCATCAGAATAATCCAACGATTACTCGATTACCAAAATAATCGTTAGTGACAGCCTTAAATTTAAGTAAGAAATGTATTCTTATTAAAGCTACTAAGTTATTCAATCAAGAGCAGTGAGTGATTTTCTACATACTGTATATGCACGAAAACAGCATGTTTTTCCTTCCACTCAAAAATGGGTACATGGTATAAATAAAAAATTATAAACATGGTATAATAAATGATCTGTGGGGTATTTTGAGCTGAAACTTCACATTCTGGGGACACTTGAGACTTATATTACATCTAAAAGGGGCATAATAGGTCTTCTTTAAATAAATTTGTCATGAAAACAAGTTATAGTGTAAATGATATTTCAAAAATAATTAAAAATAATTGAAAAATAATTTTATAATTAGATTTAGAAGTTAATGTAAAACCTGCCTTATGTGCAATTTACTTTTTTTTACTTTTCTTTTTTGAGTGTTGATTATTATATCGAAGTGTTAGTTTACTTTCATCTATAAAGTTTTAGTTTTACAAATAATAACATTAAAAATAACATTAAAATTGGATAACATTTAGAGCTTTGAAGTGCTGGAAAAAGTGTGAAGCACTTTAAAAAGTCCTTGAAAAGTGCTTGAATTTCACTCTCAAGAGTTTGCATGAACCCTGTAAGGAATAATGTAAAAGAAAGTATTCGACACAATACCATAGTTTCAGTAAGCGTTACTACATTAAATCCATGGTGATTTGTGGACTGGAGTGCCTTAACTTGTTCGTTCGTGGCACAGTGTTTCTCCTGGTTTCCACGTCAGTGCTGTTTGATCGGATATGGTTAAGAGCAGAGAATTCTGCGCTGAATTTGAATGCTTCCCACTAGCTCTTGCAGCGATGTTATTAATTCTGTGGTGAATTCAAACGCTTTCCCACTGGATCTCCCAGCACTGTGTAGTGAAGCCCAAAGTATAGTTCACTATTTACGTGTACGCGAGGGTCAGCGTACAGTGCACGTGATGCGAAATTCGTCATCAGAAGAGTAGGCGCATACTGTACGCGCACCACCAGATTTTTGTAACCACGTGTGCTTCCCTGCATCCCAATGTGCATACTATCCACCCTATCTGCCCTAAATAGTATTGAATATTACTAGTGTCACATACTATTTAGGATGGATAGTATGCACATTGAGACGCAGGCCAAGACTGCATTTAAGTTGTTTTGCAGTAATTAGTTTATCCACAAGGTGGCAACCGTGCCCTGAGGGTGTCGATTCACAAGGTAGTCAAAGAAAAACTGCATAAACAGAACAGATCGGAACGCATGCAAGCTACAGCGACAATGGAGGCCTACATAGATGAGAGATTGTGCGAAGAGGTTAAAAAAAATATATATATATCAGTGATGCGCGGGTTGATCCAAAATGAGCGGGTGCCTGCGGTCACCCGCGGTTACGAGTCATCCAAAAATATATTTAATGATATTCGGGTCGCGGTCGGTCGGGTCGTTTGAAATAAAGATGCCAATTAAACCTTTGTAATTTTCAGTTTTACTTACTAAAGGTTTCAGTTTTACTTTCATGGGTATTTGTGAACATTTATTTATGGATATTGTAGCCTCAGTCTTTGGCTAAGCCTACCTGTTTTTGTTCGTCTAAAATGCGTTAATAAATACTTTATTAACATATTCTATCCCTGCATTTTGTGCTTGTGAGAGCTTCAATTGGGCATTCACGTGGCGAAATAGCCTAAGCCTACTAATACAAGTGAGAAATTCTTATTTATCTTTTGAATGTTGAGCGTTATTAACTTTTGAATAAATGCTGACGCGGGACAAAATGCCCGATTTCCCAACACGTTGAACTGAGCAATGCCAGTGTACCATTTTAATAGGCTACTTTTAAACGCATATAGCTCAGTAATGTCAGTTTTATGTATTTTCTGAGAGGGGGCGGGATTTTTGTTGGGAAAGTCGGGGGAGAGACGCACACTTCGATTAGACTGGATAAACACATGCAGCATCTTAATTGTTAAGAAAATGAAACGATATAAATGAATAAATCAAGCCTTTATTACATAACACTAGGCTATATCATACAACATTCAGAAAAAGAACAGTTTGTGCTCCTAAGGGCTTTCACACTTTTCCAAAAGTGGGACTTCTCTCAGTTGACCTGCTGATTAATTCTTCAAGCAGGGTCGAAACATAAACATCGCATTCATCAATAATATGCATCTAGACAGCTGAAATGGAAAATGATGGGCCGCCTCAAGAACTGCCTGCTCTCGCCGCTGCACCTCTGAGGGCACCACGTCAGGTCCTGAAACATTTCTCTCCTCCACAGGCTGGATTAATGGATATTATTGGCCAGGGAGGCTGATGGGGGGCGTATGGGAGGGGGGCGGCCACACCCCCCCGCACCCCTAGTTCTTACGTCTATGGCCCAATGACGCTACAATGAGCATTTACTACTTTAAAAAAATGCGGGTCAGGAAGCGGGTCGGGTACAATATTTTCCTTTTTTTTTTGCGGTCCGAGTTGCGGGCGGGTTAGTTGAAAACGTCGGTCGGGTGCGGGTTGTTTATACATTGACCCGCGCATCGCTGATATATATATATATACCCCCAGACAGTTAAACCTGGTTATGTAAAACAATCATCTTGCAATAACAGATAAAGTCTACATAGGTCAGAGGTACCTCAAAGTAGTTTCCAGCTGAAAAGGGAAAGTATGGCAGTTCTCGCTCCTCTGGGCCCCATGACTGGCAGAGAAAAGAGTTCCTGATAAGCATGCCAGATTTGATGTGTGAGTTAAGGTGCAGGGCGATGTTGTTTGATTGGCTGCACCTCAGGTTAACAGTGAAACTTGAAAAAAAACAAACAAAGCAAGATAATTAACGGTGTCAAAGGGAAAAACTGTACAAAAGATAAGTTTAGTATCTACCTGTGAGGGAATAAGCTGACATGCCCTTTGATTGTTATATGCTGCCCTGGAATGACTCCTCTAAGTAAACTGCCCATGTAAGGTATGCTCTGCAAAATCACACAGAGTATATGTTGTAAGTCATGTTTTCATCATGTTAATATGAAATGCATTTTTTTTTTCATTAATAAAAAATATATTAATTATGCAAAATTAATTGTTGATCAGGTGCAGGGATGCTAAACTTACTTGGTCACCTGATTTTGAAAATATTGCCTGTGAGAAAACAGAAAATATGTATGAAATGCATATTATTTACACTTTTCAGCAACATAAAAGATGAATCTGATATGAAACATATACCTCAGACTGCCAGAAGTTTGGACACACTTTACTGAATTTAATATTTTCATAATCTTAAACATCTTTTTCTAATTTTGTTTATCCTTAAAAGCTTGAAATTTGTTTTGTATACAAATATAAATTGCAATATGAATTATGCATACATGGAGCTTAACTAACTGTATAACACTGTTTAAAAACCTCACTGTAATCTAAGCAAAGGGCGGCTACAATGTTTTGAGTGTTGATGACTCTACTATTATAATAACATTTGGAAAATAATAATGATAAAAGGAATAATGAAAAGCGGGTAGGTGTGTCCAAACTTTTGAATAGTAGTGTTTGTCACTTACTGAGTCAGGGATAAAGCCAATGGCATGCAGTTCTACTTTTCCAGAGACTGAAAATGTGTCGACCGTCTCAAGAGGAATTCTGTGTTCATACTCCAAAATGTGAACACCATTTACTGCTACCTACAGGTAAATAAGTCAAATTCTTTTCACTTAACAAATTTAAAATTTATCTCTTGAAATACCTTTATTGCAACAACTACTATGGATAGTGATTAATATCTGTGTTTAAATTCTTTAAACCAGATAGGTTAAAGGCTGTTAACCAGCTTTGTTTCTACCTGTAATGTGATGTTTCACACTCACTTTGAAAACATCACAAAGTACCAAGATAATGGTCTCAAATGATGCTCCTTTTTTAAAAGGCATGAGGTCCATATTTTCTTCTCTTCCCCAGTTTTCGCGTTGTAAAGTGTTGCACACGATCTGCGGAGAGCTGCTGAAGCGGGGATTGAAGTGAAAGGCAACATCCGCCCGTGGCTTTGTGCTGCAGCCACATGTCAAATCAAACTGAAACCTATGGAAGCACATACGGTATTACACTGAAATACTTTATAGCCTATATAGCAAAATAAAATGGTTTTGGCATTTAAAGCTGCAGTAGGTAACTTTTGTAAAAATGTATTTTTTACATATTTGTTAAACCTGTCATTATGTCCTGACAGTAGAATATGAAACAGATAATCTGTGAAAAAATCAAGCTCCTCTGGCTCCTCCCAGTGGTCCTATTGCCATTTGCAGAAATACACCGCTCCCGGTAAGAAACAACCAATCAGAGCCAGGAGGAGTGTCTTAGCAGTGTCAATCAAGCTCTTGTGCCCGCTGATCACACCCCTCTCATGCACGGCGCGTACAGGCGTTCAAATTCAAGATTACCGGTGTGCCGCAGATTTGCTTATGGCGGACAAACAATCCAAACTGCCAATTCCTCGAGTGGCACCTGCTCATAAAATAAAGACGGGTAAACGGAAAAAGACAGATGACGATGATAAAAAAGCCAAAAAGAAAGAATTAGATAGAGCCCGAAATAAAACGAGGGTAAATATCGGAGCGGCTTTTCCGAGGTGGAGGGAGCTACGTGTCCTGAAAGGATTAAAAACCGATGCAGAGTTAGCCACATTTCTGCTTGACAAGTAAGTATCCCTGCTTGATTTGTTTCATTTTTTAAGAACTACACAACTAAGATCATTTCAAAACAGGCCTGACAAATTATGTATGGCATTGTTTCTTGTAGATTTCAGGGTGGTCCTTTGCATACTGTAACGTTAGTTACCGTTATATTATCTTACTAGCTATTTATTACTTATAGAAATAGTGCAACGTCATATAGTTACATTACATGTATTGCAAAATACGTAATGTTTTGAGGACCAAGTTTGTAGTCAAAGTATGGGCAGGCCATAGTCAATGTAAATCATATTGTTGAAACATCCGTATCAGTGAATGTGCCATAACTGTTTATCCGCCGTCATCGGTGGCCCTGCTTGCTTACTAGCCTGCGCGTTCACGGCAGGCTCCGTTGTGATGGGGGAGGAGCTGTGGAGGGAGGGCTGTAGCGCAGCAGAGAGCAAGGGGGAGTGACCTGTGAGTTGTGCTTGTTCAAATTTTCAGGCTAAGTCAACGTTTTCTAAAAACTCCCTACTGCAGCTTTAAGTTTGATTTTATTTACTTTTTTACATTATTGTAATTTAGAGAATAAGTGGCATTTTTGAATACATTTTAGTTTTGTTTTTTTTAAACATGCATTTATATTTCTTCTTCTTATTATTATTATTATCTGAGTTATTACTATTTTTATTTGGTTATATTACAGAGGGACTTAATGTTATATGCTATACAATGCTATACACCAGGGGTGCACTTTCCTATTTCTGGAGATCTACCTAAAAAAATCAATTTCAACCCTAAAAAAATACAGCTGAACCAGCTAATTAAGATTTTCGGGAACACTTAACAATCCGCTTGTTAAGATGTGATGTAAGAAATAATGTTTCCAGGTCCAAAGCCTCTACTCATTTCAGCTGGTAATACTACTAATACAGCTATTTATGAAGACTATTTATTAATATCACACATTTAAGCTCAGCTTTTAAAACTCACAGTGTACACTACAGTCTCACACGACATCCCTCCCGGACACCAATATTTTAGCGATTCATAAAAGATGTCTGGCCATCTAAGATTTTGATATGGAGATAAAGGTTAGGATCATAATTTTTTTTTTGGGTAGTATTACAGCACACAGAGTCTGTATGTTAGCATTTGTTTAAGGGACTGTCTTAAAATTCCACACACTTGAGCTGCAGTTGTAGTTACATAAATGACTGTTGTGTTATTCTAAACTTCTCCTACCATTCAAGTGTGTGAAGTGAAGCAGAACTATGTCCCATCAGTCCTCACTTCATATACTTTCATCAACAGACACTTTATTTTGGGAGTGGGAAAGGGTGTTTTTACTGCTTAATAAATATAAGCAGCACGGTACAGCGGTTCATGTGCCCCTAATCAGTACCCGAAATAGATAAATATTAAGTCTTAAGTTTTCAAAAAGTTCATAAAGAGATCGTAAAACTAATCTATATGAATTGACCCTTCGCCGGGAGTTTGATTGACAAGCGATCTAAACAAATAGAACGCCGAATCCGCCATTTTGTCCGACAAAGCAGTCAGGAGTTAGAAGATTAACCTCGGTGGACTTGAACTTGAAAAATTGTGTATAGTGACATCTTTCCACGTTTGAAACAACATTCATTCTCATGTTCATTCATGTTTATTTGATGCTATAAATGGACTAGTAGGAAGAGTTGATCGGTTTACGAGCCTCTTGAGCTGAGGCGCTACAGCAATCTGTCACGACCACGGTCACGACACATTAAAGGTGCTACAGAGGATCTTTTCGTCGACTGAGAACCCAAACACTTGTTAGTGAGTTTTTGAAATGAGCGCATGCGTAAGAACAACCCCGCCCCTTCACAGCTCATTTCGAGGGAACGCCTCCCAAAACTCGTGCAGGAGTATTGGAACACGAGTGTTTGTTTACCACCGGCATTCGCTGTGTCGTGTTAGTGGATTCATTATGTCGGACTCACCGCAGGTAACTCATAATCTGCAGTTGTTACTCCTGTCTCCTGACAAAAACATTGCATGCGGCGCCTGTGGATTGTGGAAAGTTACTGGAGCGCGCAGCCGCGCCCGTCTCTCACAAGGAACGTCATGGCAGTGATTGACAAGCCAGAGGGCCAATCCGCGCACGTCTCTCACAAGGAACGTCATGGCAGTGATTGACAAGCCAGAGAACCAATCGTTCACGCGATGATCGTGTAAACGATTGGCTGATGTTTTTAAGGCCCTACCTCATGCACAGATGATGTATATTAATAATATTCCTTTCAGTGCACCTAATAAATAGTCTTTTATCAGTTAGTAAAGACAGTTTCAAGTAATATTGCAAAAACGTATAAAACAAAACATCCTCTTTAGCACCTTTAAAGAGCCACAAAACGGTTTTTATTGTTTGAATTTCTTAAAAAACTACACAGTTTGAAAGCTGGGACTTTGTTTAATATCATAAGTAACCTGGTTTGTCTAGCCTGTCGACGTGTTGTCAGTGTCCTCTTTGCTCCGCGATGTATTTTCACTGTGTGTGGCGTGACAGCGCCATGGCTTGTCGGACAAAGCAACAGTAACTAAGGGGGGCGGGTCTTTGCGAAGGGTCAATTGAGTGGTTTAGTCTCGATCACTTTATATGATGAACTGATTGAATTTATGCTAATATTCACAATAAAAAAATATTTTTTTATAATAAAGGGAAGTTTTTGGCAAATTCCACCCATTTTAGTCTAGCATATCATTGTGAGCCTATGTGTACATAGTCCTATAAAACTAACAAATCACTTGAATTAATGATTTAACATTGCTTATACGTTTGCATTAAGGGTGGAATATTCAGACGGTTCCTTAAGCAGCCTAGGCGAATACAATCATCTATAAACATGAAATGAAACTGGGACACAGAAGGGCCTAGGACCTTAATCATTATGTAATTTATGAGAATAAAGCAAAGGATGTATGGTTGACTTTACCTGTCAGCATCATTATGAACACATCCCTGTATAACAATCATCTCTCCTGGGTGAAGACCACCCGGTATAATCTCAGTGAAGGGGACAGCCTGGTGAAAATAAATATGAAAACTACGTTCATAACACAATCATTCTGCATTTAATGCAGTCTGTGTTACTATTAGCGCGAAACAGAATGCTTCAAAACCACAGATAAACGCTTGAGAGAGGTTAATTTCGCATGTTATTGATATCGTATCAGTTGTAAGGGCGTCTCATATTGATAAATCGATGACTTACCGGATTGAGAATCGTCTTTTTTGCGTTTGCGACTGACATTAAAATTCCTCTATTTAACAACAATATACTTAAAGTTATCAAAACAACGTGGCCTTGCTAAATCCCCGCTTTCTCCATTGACGAAGGAGTGATGGGCTGCGTCTCAAAATCTACGGAGCTGCCTGCTAAAACAGCATGTTTGTGCATCATTTGGAGGAGGTTCCAGAATGAAGAAAACTGAAGCGAACGCGAGAGAGATCAAATCTGCGCGAGAGGAATATAAAGTAGGCAACGACTGAATTAAAAATAAAATGAGCGTGCTTTAGATGTCTATATACAGTAAAATGTCTAATAATAATAATTTAACTGACAACCTATCTAGTATGATTATTAGTCCCCCCCCCACCCCCATATTAGTGGCTATATCCTGCAGTTTGTTGTTGTTATTTCATTAATATTATAGATAAAACATAGATCAATCATAGAATCAAATCATTTTTTATGAATGTGATATTCTTGATTTTTTTTTTTTTTTTAAACATGACACTCAAGTGGCATTGTTAACAAGACTATGAAATTAGAATTTGGTTGATGATTCAAAAAATATTCATTCCGATGTATTAAAGGATTAGTCCACTTTTAAATAAACTTTTCCTGATAATTTACTCACCCTCATGTCATCCAAGATGTCAATGTCTTTCTTTCTTCAGTCGAAAAGAAATTAAAGTTTTTGATGAAAACATTGCAGGATTTTTCTCCATATAGTAGACTTCAATGGGCACCAAACAGTTGAAGGTCAAAATTAGTTTCACTGCAGCTTCAAATTGTTCTACACGATCCCAGATGAGAAATAAGGGTCTTATCTAGAGAAACCGTCGATCATTTTCTGAAAAAAATGGAAAATTATATAAGTTTTATCCATAAATGCTCATCTTGAACTAGCTCTCTTCTTCTTCTCCATTTGAATTCCGGCAGTGTAGACACTGCTAAGCGTATTACTGCCCTCCACAGATCAAAGTTTTGAACTAATTTTTATATGCAATATGCTAGTTCAATAGTATATAACATTTAGTTCAAACTTTGACCTGTGGAGGGCAGTAATATGCTTAGCAGTGTCTACAATGCTGGAATTCAAATGGAGAAGAAGATGAGAGCTAGTTCAAGATGAGCATTTATGGATAAAACTTATATAATTTTCAATTTTTTTCAGAAAATGAGCGATGGTTTTAAATCTTTTTAAATCTATTTTAAAAAGATTAAAAAAAGATTTAATCTATCTGAGCGCCTGGACAGGAGAGTTTCAAGATACTAAAAATAATAGGCTATATATGCTACAAATAAAGTGTTAAAGTGTTCATTCTTCTGGGCAGTTTTCATTATTATTATTTTTTATTATGAACATAAATTAATTATGACAAACCAAAAATGTATATTTGTTGTAGGCCTACAGCTACAGGAGCAAGTTTGTGAACCCTATGAAAATATCTGGATTTATGTGGTCTGACCTGAGTTTATCTCAGAATTACACACATAAAATCTGACTAAACTAATAAAACACAAACAATTGTACTTTTCATATTTTTGTTGGGTACAATCAGCAGTTATGGGCAAAATACACAAATCAAAGTAAAAGTACAGATACCCTTATTACTCCAATAAAAGTATTAAGTACTCCTTTTCAACTTTGCCTGTCATTAATTACTCACCCTCATGTCGTTCCACACCCGTAAGACCTTCGTTCATCTTCGGAACACAAATCAAGATATTTTTGATGAAATCCGAGGGGTATCTGACTCCTCCATAGACAGCAATTTAACCACCACTTTCAAGGTCCAGAAAGGTACTAAAGACATCAATAAAATAGTCAACGTGACTGCGATGGTTCAACCTTCATTTTATGAAGCGACGAGAATATTTTTTGTGCGCAAAAAAAAAAAAGATAAATAAATAATGACTTTGTTGAATTTCAAATTCCTCTCTTCTGTGTCATTCTCCTGCGCTGTTTTCGTTCAGCGCTTCCAGGTTCTACGTCAGAACGCCGGCTCAGTATTGGCCGACGCTGTTCACGTGAGCAGCACGACGCATGCGTGATGCTGATGCAGGAGCCGGCCAATATAGTGTCGGCATTCTGATGTAAAGCCTGGAAGCACTGAACTTAAACAGCGTAAGAGAACGACACAGAAGAGAGGATACTGTTGAATGAAGTCGTTATTTTTGTTTTGTTTGTGCGCACAAAAAGTATTCAAAAGTAACGTTAACGCAATACTTTCCATAAAAAGTAACTAAGTAACGCAATTAGTTACTTTTGTAGCAAATTCATTCAAAAGAAATATGAATAATTAATTATAACTAGAACCAGTTGGATTTGGATGATCTTCGGTGAATGGAATAACAAGGCCGCAGCCTGGCACAAGCTTGGAGGTCTTTAGACGTCTTCTAGTTCAGCATCATCTTCACATCAGAATTTCTCAGGAAAGGAACCACTGTGATCTTGAGATCAGTGATTTTTTTTGAAGATGTCACACCCTCTGGAGGTGACTGAGTCAATAAGGAGTTTTTCTTTTGGAGGGAACTTTTTATGACCCTTTGCAGGATATTAGCATAAGACAATGGATTGGGTGTTCAAGAGAAGAACCTTTAAGATTCTTATAATACTAATGTGTCACAGAGTTAGCAACATGTAACATAAATTAACCAATAGGAAACGAAAGTTGGAGTCCATAGATAACAAACATGCGACCCATGTGATCTTAGTTAACCATGGTATGCAGTACTGATACATTAATACAAAATTGATATGCATCAAAATGCGTCCTTTGTTTCCCGTGCAATGAAGGATCTTGCCTTATCCAGAATTCATTGCGCTGGTGACTTTGAGAGAAATTGCTGAATTACACTTTTAAACGTAAGTATGGGGTTTCAACTTACTCAAATATCTAAAACAAATGTAAAAAATAAAAAACTTTAAAAAGGTTCAAATGTTAATTTCTCAACATTGAAAGGTTCAAATGAAATGAAATACTAAAGCTGCATTCACGCCATGTTGAAATTACCATAATTTCAAGGTTTCAACTTGTAAAAAGCGTTCACATCCTCGTAGAGCTTGTAATTACAGCTTGTAAGATGGAGCTCTCAGGAAAGTCCCTACTTGTACCACATGACCGCTGTACCACCTGACTGCTGCAGATTCATTTAGGAGTTGATAGTGGTGCTATAGAAATGCATAATTCCAAGTCCAAGGAGGTGAACAGCTCCGAATAGAATGTCACGTTTTGTCATCTCAAATTACGACATGGTGTGAACGCAGCATGATGTGATTTTATATAGTTTATACTCTTTATGTACAGAAATGGACCATGTTGAACATATTTGGACAGTTTGTGAACCCTGTTTTGTTTTCAAACAGCTTAATATAACTTTCAGTATATTAAGTACAGTAAATGTGTACACCTGCAGGCACCACTGTGGCCACGTATCTAAACAAATAATGTAATTTGTAAAAAAAAATAGGTGTAAAATGTTTGTGCGCACTGTATGGACACCACTCTTTTACTGGTGTGAGCGAAGTAATGAAGTAAACAATGATTTCAAACTGTTTTCATTTTTATATACACATTTACATTCAATATGCCACTCTCATTAATGGAGTTACGCACTCAAATAACATGAAATCATTATCCAGAAGTTGCAACATTTTTATAATATGAATTTAAATAGAAATATTTGTCTTAAAATTGTCCTAAGTAGCCTAACACTACTTTGTTTTGTCAATTTAAATGAGTTCATTCANTCAACGTGACTGCGATGGTTCAACCTTAATTTTATGAAGCGACGAGAATATTTTTTGTGCGCAAAAAAAAAAAAGATAAATAAATAATGACTTTGTTGAATTTCAAATTCCTCTCTTCTGTGTCGTTCTCTTACGCTGTTTTCGTTCAGCGCTTCCAGGTTCTACGTCAGAACGCCGGCTCAGTATTGGCCGACGCTGTTCACGTGAGCAGCACGACGCATGCATGATGCTGATGCAGGAGCCGGCCAATATAGTGTCGGCATTCTGATGTAAAGCCTGGAAGCACTGAACTTAAACAGCGTAAGAGAACGACACAGAAGAGAGGATACTGTTGAATGAAGTCGTTATTTTTGTTTTGTTTGTGCGCACAAAAAGTATTCAAAAGTAACGTTAACGCAATACTTTCCATAAAAAGTAACTAAGTAACGCAATTAGTTACTTTTGTAGCAAATTCATTCAAAAGAAATATGAATAATTAATTATAACTAGAACCAGTTGGATTTGGATGATCTTCGGTGAATGGAATAACAAGGCTGCAGCCTGGCACAAGCTTGGAGGTCTTTAGACGTCTTCTAGTTCAGCAACATGTAACATAAATTAACCAATAGGAAACGAAAGTTGGAGTCCATAGATAACAAACATGCGACCCATGTGATCTTAGTTAACCATGGTATGCAGTACTGATACATTAATACAAAATTGATATGCATCAAAATGCGTCCTTTGTTTCCCGTGCAATGAAGGATCTTGCCTTATCCAGAATTCATTGCGCTGGTGACTTTGAGAGAAATTGCTGAATTACACTTTTAAACATAAGTATGGGGTTTCAACTTACTCAAATATCTAAAACAAATGTAAAAAATAAAAAACTTTAAAAAGGTTCAAATGTTAATTTCTCAACATTGAAAGGTTCAAATGAAATGAAATACTAAAGCTGCATTCACGCCATGTTGAAATTACCATAATTTCAAGGTTTCAACTTGTAAAAAGCGTTCACATCCTCGTAGAGCTTGTAATTACAGCTTGTAAGATGGAGCTCTCAGGAAAGTCCCTACTTGTACCACATGACCGCTGTACCACTTGACTGCTGCAGATTCATTTAGGAGTTGATAGTGGTGCTATAGAAATGCATAATTCCAAGTCCAAGGAGGTGAACAGCTCCGAATAGAATGTCACGTTTTGTCATCTCAAATTACGACATGGTGTGAACGCAGCATGATGTGATTTTATATAGTTTATACTCTTTATGTACAGAAATGGACCATGTTGAACATATTTGGACAGTTTGTGAACCCTGTTTTGTTTTCAAACAGCTTAATATAACTTTCAGTATATTAAGTACAGTAAATGTGTACAGCTGCAGGCACCACTGTGGCCACGTATCTAAACAAATAATGTAATTTGTAAAAAAAAATAGGTGTAAAATGTTTGTGCGCACTGTATGGACACCACTCTTTTACTGGTGTGAGCGAAGTAATGAAGTAAACAATGATTTCAAACTGTTTTCATTTTTATATACACATTTACATTCAATATGCCACTCTCATTAATGGAGTTACGCACTCAAATAACATGAAATCATTATCCAGAAGTTGCAACATTTTTATAATATGAATTTAAATAGAAATATTTGTCTTAAAATTGTCCTAAGTAGCCTAACACTACTTTGTTTTGTCAATTTAAATGAGTTCATTCACTAAATGCAAAATGCCTCATTCAGCCTATAAATTGTTCAAGGCATCTACAGATTTCTTGTTCAGCAAACACTTAATATGTGAAGTGAACTATGCATTCACCTTACAAAGCAAAGATATCTGCGATGTAGTTTTACAAGTTTGTATGTTGACCTCAACTCTTGACTCACTAATCTCAAGATTGGTGACATCTTGTAGAAAAATGTTAAAAGATGAGCTCTTTTCGGTCAGCAAACAATAATTGAGAAACAACAATTCTCTTACAATAACCTCATAATTTATTCATGCTGCAATTCATGCTGGGAACTCACAAATCTTTACATTTCATCAATATTGTTCAATTTAAAATTCTTTGTTCAGACAACTAGTTGGGACAACATTTGGGTGAATTATGTTGGTCTATAGCTATATTTATGTAGTTTTAAGTAATTCACACCTCTTAGAATTTGTGACTCAAAGGGTCTCATAAACCAGAATATATGTAGTTGCTTTTTAGCGACGTCTAACTAATTGGTTTAATTAATCCAACTTCTGAACATGTTTTACACATGAACTTGGCATATGGTTCAGTACACATGAAGGAAAACAAAATAGTGTTAGAGCCCCCAATAAGCAAGCCAAAATCAACAATTGCAAAACTCCATAAGAATAAACAGTTTAAACATAAAAAACAAAAAAAAAACAAAAATGGTACAGTAAACTTTAATCTTTGTGTATCAATAGTTCATTACACTATGTATCAGCCAGTGCATATTTAATGCCCCCTGAAAAATAGCAAAGAATCAGCACTTAAAATCATTTTTGAAAGAAACAGAGTAATGATATAGCTGTGTTAATACAATGTCTAATCTAATGTGGTATGTATTTGTCTGAAGATTCAGTAGTATGACTACATCACGCTGTGCATTCAAGTAGTTCATTATGTAAGTGTAAGTGAAGTTTGCAATATTGAGTCTAAAATGCAAGTTACTAAATAATTTGTTTATTGAAATGTTTATAAAAGTGGTAACGCTTTACAGTAAGGCATTAATGCACTGAAGTAACGAACAAATTATTTGAACAGCTGTATTTATTAACTAACCTTAACAAAGATGAACAAATACAGTAAAAATGTATTGCTCATAGTTAGTTAATACATTAATGTTAACAAATTAACCTTATTGTAAAGTGTTAACATAAAAGTAATATCAGCACAAATACTGTTGTTGGTCTGAATAGCATGGATGTGATTACCTGTGACCTCACAACCATTCTTACAATTACATTTATATTAATTTTAAATATATTACATACTGTAGCATAATCCACAATGATTTAATATTTGGGAGAAGGAAAAATTTGGTGTTTATCTATTTATGTTTTTATAATCTGATATATAAGCCAATAGCCAAAGATGTACATCTAGCACGTTTAGAAAAACAATTACAAAGCAGAGCAGTGGAATACAAAAACACATTCTGTGTGAACAGGCTCTTAACAGTGTACTGTAAAGTACAATAAATGTGAAATGTTCAACGCAAAATAAGCTGTTATTCTGGAACTGCAGTTCTGGAAGATACAAAGTGATTGGCTCTACATTTAGACAATAGGTCAACTCATTGTGGAATCTGGATATTAAACCAGGGTAGTAAAGGGTTTCAACAATATTCCAAAATGGTAAAAATAAAAAAATTGAAGAACAAGAATGTGTAATATGTACGGAAGAGGATTAGGGCCAAGCAATGATAAAAAAAATAAAACCATCTCGAGATTAAAGTTGTTACATTTCGAGAAAAAAGTCGAGATAAAATGTTGAGAATAAACTCATTAAAATACGAGAATAAAGTCATTAAATTACGAAAATAAAGTCATTAAATTACGAGAATAAAGTCATTAAATTACAAGAATAAAGTCATTAAATTACAAGAATAAACTCATTAAATTACGAGAATAAACTCATTAAATTATGAGAATAAATTCGTTAATTTAATGAGTTTATTCGCAACATTTTATCTCAACTTTTTTCTCGAAATTTAACAACATTTTTCTCGTAATTTAATGACTTTATTCTCGTAATTTAACTAGTTTATTCTCAACATTTTATCTCGACTTTTTTCTCGTAATTTAATGACTTTATTTTCAACATTTTATCTCGAAATTTAACGAGTTTGTTCTCGTAATTTAATGACTTTATTCTCGTAATTAATTACTTTATTCTCAACATTTTATCTCGACTTTTTTCTCGAAATGTAACGATTTTTTTCTCGTAATTTAACGAGTTTTTTCTCGAAATTTAACAACTTTAATCTCGAGATGGTTTTATTTTTTTATTATTGCTTGGCCCTAATCCTCTTCCGTAAATATGAAAGTGAAGCATGAAGGAAATAAGCAATAAAATTAAGAGTTTGTCTTACCAGTTACACAGTACAAATGTGTGTATGAAATCCCAAAATCACATTTTACACTTTCAAAGCAACAGAACTAAAAGAATTCCCTGATGTGTTCAGTCAAGGCTTTTGCAAAGACAAACACAGTTTTCCATGTGAAGATGAAATGTGAATTGCAGAATTCATGTGGCTTTAAGTCGTCCTTTTAACCACATGGATGAAATAACAGGGCGCTTCTCCTTGCCCTGGGGTGAATTGCTTGAAGTCACCATATACATTGTGCTCGCATTTTCCAAAAAATGCTGCTTTTAAAATCTCCTTAAAGCTCTCCACACGATGGGGGTAGTATGACAGGCGGAATTTACTACAAGACAGAAAGAAAACCTCTTAAAAAACATCATGTACAGTATAACCAATTCTTGATGCACACATACCACTTATTTCATTCAAAATAACAATAGGTATTGAATGAACTTAAGCAAACTAGTGTTAAAAGATTCTGGGTTCAAGGTGGGCAACATAATTCCAATTCCACAAATAATTTGCATTTATCTTAAATGCTAACTACAAATCATTTTACATGTACTAGGGATGCACTGATTGTTTGGCTGCCGACCAGCATAAATCTGTTAAAAAATGTAAGGCTGATCTTCGACAGGCACGGATTTACGTATGAATAAACACTTGCTCAGCCCTTTAAGCAGGACATTACTGGAGGCTGTATTATTGCATACTGTAACCATTTGCGATGTTATGGATTCAGACATTCTCTATTTTAGATGAGTATGGCTGATTGTTTAAAAAATATAAATAAGTATTAATAGACCATTTTCACATTTCCGGGTTTCTCAGAAGCAGAAGTCGTCATAGTTGGTTAAAATTCTATAGCAGTGAATGAGAGAATACATTAAATATATTTTTTTGGTGTTCCCATTTGCTCAAATAGCAAAAGAAAAACTCCACAATAGTGTTTTCACAACTTTTAAAAAGAGGAAAAAAAATAGAGAGAGATTGATAACTGCAGTCAGAAAGGAGAAAGATGTCATTTTTACCATCACTCCCATAGTATGGAGTTTCTTTTGTGTCTTTTTTATTCAAACATATTGTGTTTGAGAGTAAAACTAATTATTTTGTAATTAAAAAATATATATATTGCAAAAAAAAGTCTTCTTAAGGCTCAAAAATAAAGAAGTTGATAACAGAATTATTTGCAGTGCGTGTAAATCTTTGAAAACCTTTATTTTTCCTTGTGCACTTCGAGAACTTTTCATCCCAAACCCACACATTTTGCTCTCTTTTCTGCTGTCTTTTTTGCGGGTCAAAATATTTTNGGAGAAAGATGTCATTTTTACCATCACTCCCATAGCCGCTGTATTAGAAACACCTTCACAGCAGCGTTAACTAGTTTTTTGTAATTTGGTGCAAAGGTAATACAATACTAAGTCTAGTGTTATAAATGTACATACGTTTAAAAAAAAAATGAAAATATAAAAAACTTTGCAGGATTTACGATATTGATGACCGTTAAAACGCGTCATCACAGTCCGTGAAAAGGGTCTAATGTAAGGTGCCCATTTTCAAGAATCACTGCAGTAATTGTTCTGGCTCAGTAAAATTAAATATCATAATTTATTCAAGTTTAATAAAAATATCTTCATTTGTTTTAAAGTCTTATGGGTTTGGAACAACATAAGGGTGAGTAAATGATGACAATTATTTTTGTTGAGCTATTCTTATAAAAAAAAATGTCAGTTTCATTTTGCAACTGCTTAATTGTTATAATTATTAGTGGTTTTACACAGAACAAATGTGACAAATAATATAACTTTACTTTTAAATGTGTGCCAATGGGCACTTCAAAAATAAATGTTTGTATCGGATCAGTATTACTCTTAAAAAATTAAGTCATTGGCTGAAGTCATTCCTTTGTTGACTTAGATCTGTATTTGAGGTTATTATTTTGCTGATAGATGAAATTCCTCTAGCTTTAGTATGTAATGTACACTGCGTTCCAAATTATTATGCAAGTGACATATCAGTAAGATTTCAGTAGAATAAACATTCAGATTTTAGTTTTTCTAAGAAAATGTTTGTTTATACATCCATGTCTTTTTAGATAACTGGTATCAATCTCAGACAAAATAATTTGCCGGGTCTATGGAAACCCTACTTAGAGGTTGTTCCAAATTATTAAGCAAGTCACAGTTCTCATGCAATATGGAGAGGAAGAAAGATCTTTCTGAAGATGAAAAGCATGAAATGGTGCAATGTTGTGCAAAAGGCATGAAAACAACTAATATTGTGTGAAACTGAATGGAGATTATCAAACTATCATAAGATTTGTGAGTGATTTAGAGCACAGCAGAACTCGGTCAGATAAAGGCTTATTAAGGAAAGTTTCTGTCAAAAAATTTATTGTACTAAAAGGACAGCTATAAAAAAAGCCAGTGTTGAGCAGCAAACAGATATTTGAAGCTGCTGGTGTCTCTGGAGTCTCAAGAAGCTCTCCATGCAGGCTGGCATCTACTGCGTAAAGATGCATTTTAGACACCACTAACCAAACCTCACAAATAGAAACATTTACAGTGGGTGTAGAAATACATTTTCAAACAGTTTTATTGCTGTGGTGTTTTTTGCAGCATGGGATAGTACATAGTGCATTGTGTTTCAGAAGGCACTATCCTCCTTTTTATACCATAGCTGAAAATGGCCAGTTATGAACTCCACATATCTTCCAAAAGTCATGGGGACCTTCCATCTCACTTCCCATTATTCCAGCCCAAATCATCACCCGTCAGCTCCTTGCTGATGTCGCATCCATTGTCGTAAGGCATTAGTCAGTGAATAAAACTATTTAAAAATGAGTCTTCATGTATTTCTACACCCACTGTAAATGTTTCTCTTTGTGAGGTTTGGTTAGTGATGTCTGAAATGCATCTTTACGCACAACTGCCAGCCTGCATGGAGAGCTTCTTTTGACTCCAACTACCAGTTATCTAAAAAGACATGGATAAATAAACAAACATACATTTTCTTAGAAAAACTAAAATCTGAATGTTTATTGTACTGAAATCTTACTGATATGTCACTTGCATAATAATTTGGAACGCAGTGTATGTAATTTGCAGAAGCTTATTTTGTACATCGATAGATCTGGGGGAAAACAAAAAACAGAAAAACATACATTTACCTGCCCATCAAAAGAAATCAGGACAGAATTGGTAGAAAGTAGACAAAAGAGATGATTAAAACACCAGGTGTATACGGGTGTGTGTCTGCCTCGTCTACTTGTAATCCGATCGACCAAAATGCATCTTAATACCAGGTGTAAACAGGGACAAAAGTATTGGGAGTGTAATGATGTTGTATACTAAATACATATACATTAATATTTTTGGCTATTCATCCAGTAGAAGTTTTGTGAGGTCAGACACTGATTTTGGACGAGAAGGCCTGGCTCGCAATCTCAGTTCCAGTTCATCCCAAAGGTGTTCAATGGGGTTGAGGTCAGGGCTCTGTGTGGGCCAGTCAAGTTCTTCCACACCAAATTCCTCCAACTATGCCTTTATGGACCTTGTGTTGTGCACTGGGGTACAGTCATGCTGGAATAGAAAAGGGCCTTCCCCAAACTGTTTCCAGAATGTTGGAAACATAGCATTGTTCAAAATGTCTTGGTATGTTGAAGCATTAAGATTTCCCTTCACTAGAAGTAAGGGGCCTAGCCTAAACCTAGAAAAACAGCCCCATACCATTATCTCTCCTCCACCAAACTATAGCTGGTACAAGGCAGGTAATGTTCTCCTGGCATCCACCAAATCCAGACTAGCCCATCAGCGAAGTGTGATTCGCCACTCCTCAGAACACGTTTCCACTGCTCCAGAATTCAGTGGCTGATTTGCTGCTATTTCTAAACACTTCGACGTTCCAATTACAGTGGCATCCTATTACAATACCATGCTTGAATTCACTGAGATCTTCAGAACGACCCTTTTTTTCACAAATGTTTGTAACTGCATGTCTACATGCTTGATTTTATACACCTGTGGCAATGGGTCTGATTGAAACACCTGAATTCAATAATTAAGAGGTATGTCCCAATACTTTTGTCCATAGTGTGTGATTACATATATAGGGTCTTATCTTAAGCTCCTGCCCCTAATCGCTAATAGTAGAGTAAACAATTTTGGAGTTGTGCAGTCTGGGCAATCTCTGTGCATTCAGCAGCGCTCATGTACTCCACCGAGAACAGCCTCAGCAAGCCCTTTTGACATTTGCCGCTGACTTTTATCTCTCTGCAGTTCTTAAACATTAGCTATAAATAGTTTTGTGTATATCTCACAGGCAATCTTTGGTCTCACAAAACTATTTTTTGTTCCTAGGCAAATCGTTTTGTTTTATAGTTTATAACTTTATTCAGGGCTGCCAACTCTCATGCATTCAGCGTGAGACTCAGTTGAAGCTGTTCCCAAGCTCTCACGCCACATGTCCATTTTCTCACACAGTGAAAATTTAGCTCAATTTGCTTCCTGTGTCCTCATAAACCAAATGGCTTAAAAAACATACTAATTTTGAAATTCAAAAAATGCAGACAGTTTCCTGTGATGGGTAGGTTTAGGGGTAGGGGTAGTGTAGGGGGATAGAATATACAGTTTATACAGTATAAAAACTATTACGTCTATGTAGAAGTCCCCGTAAACCACATATACAAGT
>RJVU01049301.1:2119636-2138930 GCA_003731715.1 Anabarilius grahami
AATTAGTCAAATACATTAAAATTCAAACTCCACCTTGTGATAATGATTCAACCTTTATGTAAAGAGTTGCATTTGTTATAGTCTACTTCCTAATGTACAAACTTCTTATATTTGTATAATGGCTATTATTGTTCATTAAATATTTTAGTTAAATTAGTAATATTTTATATAAATACCTGGTATAAAGAAACAGTCTCTGTGTTAGTGGTGTGGATTTTTCAGCAACTTCAATGCAGGTTACATTGTTATGCACTAGGTGGCGGCAAGGGACTGTCTTTATGAGTGAAATGGTAGATCATTTAGTCAATTCAAAAATGCTGATTCATTCATGAATGAAACAAAGTATTAAACAGGGAGATAGTTTGAACTTTGCACAAGCTGCAAGCTTGAGATTTGAATCAGTGGCAGAAGAAAGTAGTTCACAGTAGTTTCTGTCAGTGTATAAACTGTATAAAAGCAATATCACACTCATAGTTATGCGATATGGCGCTATATCAGCCATATCACTCATATGATATTGCGCATATATATAAAATGAAAGATACAGAGAGAGACATGATTTATAATAAGCACTTCAAACTAACTCATAAACCTTTATGTATTGCCTTATACAGTCAGTTGCATGTGTTGTTTAACGCATTTGAGATGCATTTTCCTAAGTGCAAAATTTACATCTTGCGTTTACATAAAAATGTACATATACTTAACTTTAAATTTTATGTATTCACGCAAGTATTTCCATTTATCCTCATGGCAAGCAGTTCTACAATTAACTTTGCAGACTTAAATAAACGAGCGTCAGTGCGCATCAAATAGCCAGGGCAGATTTTAGAATGGGAGGGCAATAATTCTAAACTGGTTATAAAATATTTTCTTAACATATTTTGCATCCAAAAGTGTAAGTACTTCAAATTTCTTCCCCCAACTAGAACTGCACCATAAATTGTGTGTTGCTGTTGACTGCAGCAATATTGATAGTCTTTTTTATTTAAAGATAGACATAATATGTTCGGTGAACAACTATTTAATAATAAAAAACAAAACAAAAAACATGGTTTGTTTTCATCAGTAGCGTGGTGTTCTGAAATTAGGACGCAAAGTCCTCACAGTTTTTTTATATTAATAAAATTTAAATTAGTAAATCAGTTACACTTAATATTGTCACATTTTCCTGGTTAAATAAACATTACATAAAAAAAACAACAATAAAATAATACTATTCTATTCTGTAGCCTATGTTATTAATGATCCATTTATTAAAACCAATATAAATCTAATCAAGTTTTTCATTTTAACATTTATTCCAAAATAATAACTAAAGGCAGTAATCATTTAAACAATATATTTTATTTGTGAACTGATGTTCAACTTATCTTTTTAACAGTCAACTTATTTTTGGATCACCAGTCATTAAGCTCAGTAAGCTGATTGCTCAAAAAAACCCTCCACAGCCATCATGTTTTCAGGCCATTTTAAGTATAATTTGGGTTTGTTTACTTACTTTTTAATTAGTTCTCCCATTAACGGCATCATTTTATTAATTCAGACTGATTCGCAAACGCAAACGGATTTATCGCACGAACCACTCATATCCAAATATAACCAATCATATCCAATCATAATGCGATGCCAGCATTGCCTCCTCTCATGTAACTTTCCCCAATTCATTCTCAATAACCCCCCACCAAACCTACCACACACTTTAGGGGGTCTATTAAAACTCAATGGGCTCAGGGGAGGCAAGAGACGCAGCCTCCCACTGTAACTTTACCCACTGGTGTTGCTGTTGGACAGTGTTACTTTGGAAAAAACGAATGATTTATACACTTTTTAATATTACATTATATATAATTACATGATATTTCTAATAAGTAAACCATAATGACATCAAAACCACCCAAAAACTGGCCTCACCAGAAGTTTACAGTACCTTGTTTCTGGTGGAGTCTGAATGCCCTCTGGTGGAGGCAATACCAGAGTGTAGTCCAGTGTGATCATGTGAGGCTTGTTATTAACCCACAGCACTGAGGTGGAGATGTCCTGCTTCAGGTCACTCTGAAACATAAGACCTTAAGTATATGAGCCTTACAGAATGCAAAGGAATAATTTTTTTTTTCAAATTGATACAAAGACAACTTGCTTAAAGGGTCATGAAACCCCCATTTTACCCTGGTCGTTTACACCTCAAAGGGTCATTATAGTTTATATAATTTATTATATAGTATGGTATAGCTTCTCCAGATTTAAGCATCATTTTATAGAATGATGCTTTTTTATTACGTCTCGTATGCCTTCAGTGTTGTCTTCTAATACATGATTTTATTCAGTTACATTCCTGTTTAAGCAGGTAATGCTGACAATATAGTTATAAGAAGGTTACATGGAATGTCTATTTTTTCACTTTTTTTTTTTTTTTTTTGCAGCTAACAATCAAGTGGATGCATGACTTTGGTTAAAAGCCAAGCACCATTATAGTCTATATAGGCTATTCTTAAAACACAATGAAGTGAACTGTGGTCACAAGTACACAATTGGTTTTTACCTTATAGTAAATATTCTTTCCTTGGGGCGCTTGGCCAGTCTCAAGGATGTAATCATAGTTACGGTGGTCGATAATTAGGATCCCTCCAGGTTTCACCATGCTGGCTATGTTTTGCAAGGCAAGCTTATGATCACTTTGGTCCCCTGTGAGATATGAGAAAGAAGTTAATTACATGAATCTGTAAAAATATGAAACCTATTTTGCTTTGGTATTCTTACCTCTGAAGTCTGGTAAATGAGCGAATGAGTTCCCTAGACAGATTACCGCATCAAACCCATCTCCAGGTTTCTTAACATCTTCTGGTAATGTTAGCCAGTTGGCCTCCTCAATTACTAAAAGGAAAGATCAGACCATGGAGAAACTTTTAACTGATTCTCACTTAAAGGGTCACTTTTTTAACTTTAGTTAGTGTGTAATGTTGCTGTTTCAGCGTAAACAACTTCTGCAAAGTTACAACACTCAAAGTTCAATGCAAAGGGAGATATTTTCATTTACATAAATCGCTTTTTAAGAACTACAACACATGGCTGGTAGGGACTACAACAAGCTTCTTCCTGGGTTGGTGACATGACAAACCCTAAAATTTACATAAACCCTGCCCACAGGAAAACGCAACAAAGGGGGCGAGGCCATGTTGAGCTGCTTTAGAGAAGAGGAAGAGTTGTTGTAGTACAGTGTTGTTGCCATGCCGTCATTTTTCGCCAGACTGTTTCACAAACAAGGGTAAATTCAATGCTGGATTTGCACTAAAGATTAACATGATGGCACATACTAGTCGATGAGTTGAATCAACTCCACAGAAACTACATACATTTATCCACTAACCGTTCAAAAATGTCCAGATGCATTCTAAAAGTTGTAACTTCTTCCTGAGTCTCTCCATCAGTGTCCGACTCTGGTTTGAACAATGTAAGGCTGAACACCGCTACTGACAATCGTCATTTTGGCTGCGTGAGATTCTCCAGCTTTGTTGTTAAGTGAAGCGTGAGCTGTTAAAGCTCCACCTTCTTTTGGAAAGCAGGCCAGGAGCAGCAGCTCATTTGCATTTAAAGGGACACACACAAAAAAGACGTGTTTTTGCTCACACCCAAATAGGGGCAAATTTGACAAGCTATAATCAGTGCTGGGAAGTTACTTTTAAGAGTAATCTATTACAATATTGTGTTACTCCCTAAAAAAGTAACTAATTGCGTTAGTTACTTTTTATGAAAAGTAATGTTTTACAAAAAGTAATGTATTACATTACTTTTGTGTTACTTATTCTCACTTGGGCTGGGCTTGCTTGTTTGTTTTTTAAAAAAAACAAAAAAGTTTTTATTTTCGGCAAATGTAAAGGCCCTTTCACACCAAAAGTTAAATAAATAAGCTTCAGGCTGATCACAAATGTGATGTTTTTCTAAAGTCATTTTTGCTTATTAGTATGGTTGAATTGGATCATCGAAGGTCTGCAGTAAAGACATTGGTTAATAAAGTGAGATTAAATACATGAAGTATATTTATTTAATTTAATATATTAAATTATTGCAGGTTTGTGCAATATTCTTAGATTGCATTTCCCTGTTTTTATTTATTTTGAGGGATACAGACTCTGTTTTTGTGCAAGTAAGATGAGTAAATGCTCACATTTAGTACAATATCCAATAACCATCATGTTACACACAACGCCTCTGCACTTACTTCTGATTTCTGTCAACATGGGGACAGGAGAGCTGTCAGTCAATAAATGGAAAAACAAAGTAACTTGCGTTACTTATTTGAAAAAGTATCTCAGATATTTTGTTGTAAATTTAAAAGTAATGTGTTACTTTACTTGTTACTTGAAAAAAGTAATCTGATTACGTAACTCAAGTTACTTGCGTTACCCCCAACACTGGCTATAATAAATTATCTATGGGGTATTTTGAGCTGAAACTTCACAGACACATTCTGGGGATACCAAAGACTTATATTACATCTTGTGAAAAGGGGCATAATAGGTCCCCTTTAAAACAGAGATCTTCATTTACCCCAGTTATCGAAGGCTGGCTCTTTTCTCCTCTCCCATCTTTCTTTAAGAGCATATTTGAGCATTTTGTCACTGGCATCCACACTGACCACCCTGAATCCCTCCTCTACCAACATGATGGAATCCACCCTTAAAAAAAAAAAAAAAAGTTAAAACATCAGAGGAATGCATACGTGGTGGTATTGACAATCAAAAACACACTCTTAATAGCATTTTTCCTCCAAAATCTAATTGCACAATACATTAAAATAACACTCTACAAATTTAATGTTCAGCACACCTACATGCAGAGATTTATAGAAGTCAAAGAAGTTTTTCTACTTTTTAGAGTTGATTAGTACATTAGCATGCTTCACAAATAACTGATCTGGAATTTGCTGAAATTTGCCTCTAAAAATGTTCTCCCAAATTTGCACTTAGTTCTTGAATAATAAAATGAAACATATTTAACTTGCAGAACTCCACTGGTGGCCTTATTAACAATGTTTAATTTATTGATACAGTATCTCACAGAAGTGAGTACACATTTTTTACCCCTCACATTTTTATATATATTTTATTATATCTTTCATGTGACAACACTGAAGAAATGACACTTTGCTACAATGTAAAGTAGTGAGTGTACAGCTTGTATAACAGTGTAAATTTGCTGTCCCCTCAAAATAACTCAACACACAGCCATTAATGTCTAAACCACTGGCCACAAAAGTGAGTACACCCCTAAGTGAAAATGTCCAAATTGGGCCCAATTAGCCATTTTCTCTCCCCGGTGTCATGGGACTCGTTAGTGTTACAAGGTCTCATGTGTGAATGGGGAGCAGGTGTGTTAAATTTGGTGTTATCGCTCTCACTCTCTCATACTGATCACAGTTCAACATGGCACCTCATGGCAAAGAACTCTCTGAGGTTCTGAAAAAAAGAATTGTTGCTCTACATAAAGATGGCGTAGGCTATAAGAAGATTGCCAAGACCCTGAAACTGAGCTGAAGCTTGGTGGCCAAGACCATACAGTGGTTTAACAGGACAGGTTCCAATCAGAACAGGCCTCGCCATGGTCGACCAAAGAAGTTGAGTGCACGTGCTCAGCGTCATATCCAGAGGTTGTGTTTGGGAAATAGACGTATGTGTGGTGCCAGCTTTGCAGCAGAGGTTGAAGGGGTGGGGGACAGCCTGTCAGTGCTCAGACCATAAGCTGCACACTGCATCAAATTGGTCTGCATGGCTGTCGTCCCAGAAGGAAGCCTCTTCTAAAGATGGTGCACAAGAAAGCCCGCAAACAGTTTGCTGAAGACAAGCAGACTAAGGACATGGATTACTGGAACCATGTCCTGTGGTCTGATGAGACCAAGATAAACTTATTTGGTTCAGATGGTGTCAAGCCTGTGTGGCGGCAACCAGGTGAGGAGTACAAAGACAAGTGTGTCTTGCCTACAGTCAAGCATGGTGGTGGGAGTGTCATGGTCTGGGGCTGCATGAGTGCTGCCGACACTGGGGACCTACAGTTCACTGAGAGAACCATGAATGCCAACATGTACTGTGACATACTGAAGCAGAGCATGATCCCCTCCCTTTGGAGACTGGGCCGCAGGGCAGTATTCCAACATGATAATGACCCCAAACACACCTCCAAGATGACCACTGCCTTGCTAAAGAAGCTGGGGGTAAAGGTGATGGACTGGCCAAGCATGTCTCCAGACCTAAACCCTATTGAGCATCTGTGGGGCATCCTCAAACGGAAGGTGGAGGAGCGCAAGGTCTCTAACATCCACCAGCTCCGTGATGTCGTCATGGAGGAGTGGAAGAGGACTCCAGTGGCAACCTGTGAAGCTCTGGTGAACTCCATGCCCAAGAGGGTTAAGGCAGTGCTGGAAAATAATGGTGGCCACACAAAATATTGACACTTTGGGCCCAATTAATGGCTTTACATTGTAGCAAAGTGTAATTTCTTCAGTGTTGTCACATGAAAAGATATAAAATATTTACAAAAATGTGAGGGGTGTACTCACTTCTGTGAGATACTGTATATCAAACCATACAATGATTACAATGACTTTACTTTTGGTAAATGTCCCAAATGAATTAACTTTATAAACAAATTAGCCATTATTTTACTCTGACTAAATCAAACAGAAAATAATGTAGCAGTTATGACAATGAAATATATCGAATGGCGTGTAACATTAATTTTAAACAAACTCACTGTCCTTGGCAGGTCTTCTATTTTACATATAGTTATATGCAAAAAAGCATTTACATTTTAACATATAGCAATTCTTGTCAATGAAACAAATGTACAACATAGTGATTAAATTTCAAACATCTATTTAATAAAACATAAAAGAGAGTGATGCATGCTTTCATCAAGTCTCTCTCCCCTCTCTCACACATAGAGCTTTCCAGTGTTGGCATGTAGTAGTTTTATTCAAAGAGCACTGTTACTGACATCAAAAATCTCATTACAGTCACCATGAGATCAAAATAGACCATTCTTATTTTTTTTATGAATTGTTGCAGTGTTTATTATAAATTATTTATCCATGCACATCGTTTTTACCTCAGTTTATTAGGCTATAAATTATTTATATTGTACCCTCATTGTCTGCGCCCACCCCCTCGTAACAACAGGTGTGTTCAACAAGACCGATCTGTGTCTGATTTGAAGCAGTGAATGCAGGATAGAAATTCTGTCCGAATTTTTGGAGCAATAGCCTTGTGGGCAGCGCTCAGCTCAGCTGTGTTTCAGGAGACCCGAGTTTGAATGAGACCCTCAGGAGACCCTTTCTTTGCATCCTGTCTGATCTACACTATCCTAACTAATAAAGGCATAAAAATTTACTTAAAAAAAATTCTGTCCAATTTGAGATGGCGTTGACGCCACATATCTGCACATGCCATCAAATTAATACTGTGATATTTTAAAATATGGCTAGATTTACAATAAAGCGTGTTCCGTGTTTATTCTGACACCTTCAAGTTCAGCTAATGCTCAAAAATCCATGTTTTTAGAACAGTAATCTTAATGTTATAATGTCATTTTTATCAAAATAAAACTATAGAGTTAAATAAAATATAGAGTAAAAATATAGTTAAATATAGAGTACTAATGTATTGGCTCACGTTTACTTAATTTTTGTACATACAGGTGCTGTATTAAGCAGTACATAAAGTACTGAATAAAAAGTGTTTCTGTTGCCACGTTTAAATATTTGCTAATCCAATCTGTGAAAAATTGCGCAAACATTACTAAGGGATGCAAAAACTCTTTGTGGAGTATCAGGAACAAGACAAGAATGGTACATTGTAAACACATACAGCGAAACTAGTGAGTCATCTTCTTTCAAATTGTACTTCATGAAGCTAAGTGCAAGTAGTCCATTAAAGAACAAGAACTCCTGGGACATTTAATCCATGAGTAATCCAATCGGAAAACAGAATAACATGTCTGGGCTGGAGTTCAGGTATATCTAAATGGAAAACAGGTTTTGTAGGTTATGCCGAGTTAATAATTGTCCAGTAGCGGCTCCCGGCCGTAAATTTAGGTAGGGACGTTTCTGGATCTTAGTTTATTATAAACATTTTGTAAGCTTTATATTGCAATCTCTGAACACATCAGACATACTTTTGGCCAAATTCTAATGTCTTTGTGTTATTCAGCCTGAGGGTGGTGCTCTAATGATGATTGACATACTTTAGCATTCACAACAAACACATAGAAGGTCATCTTAGAATTGCCATAAAGGGATAGTTCACCCAAAAATGAAAATTCTGTCATTTACTCATCCTCAAGTTGTTCCAAACCTGTATAAATTTCTTTGTTCTGTTGAACACAAAGGAAGATTTTTGGAAGAATGTTAGCATAGCAGGAAAAATAAATAAAAAAATACTATGGCAGTCAATAAGAGGCGAGATCTGCTTAGTTATTTACATTCTTCCAAATATCTTCCTTTGTGTACAACAGAACAAAGAAATGTATACAAGTTTGGAACAACTTGAGGATGAGTAAATGACAAAATTTTTGGGTGAACTATCCCTTTAATGTAATATTTATTTATTGCTTCCGAATGTTGTTTTAGAATATTGCAAGTGGTGTAGGAATTCCAGTGAGGAAAACAAAGTCATGTTTATTCTCAGAACAAACAGGCTAAAACAAAGACAACAGTAGGCTACCACTGTATATAAAGGCTATTCACATAAGCACGTTCAAGCAAAAGAGCTTATACTTTAATTAATTTGATACGCTAGTACTCCACATAGGAAGAATAGACATGCCTATGGCAAGCCGTTTTGACTTTTATTCATTCTCAGGATATTAATTATTGATATCAACAATTCAATTTTCACTAGTTAAAATGCTAATTCTTGATATCAGGAATTACATTTCCACTAGTAACAATGACAATTGTTGATATCAGGAATTACATTTCCACTAGTAACAAAGTCAATTTTTGATATCAACATTTCAATTTTCACTAGTTAAAATGCTAATTTTTGATATCAAGAATTATATTTCCACTAGTGAAAACTAGAATTCTTGATATCTGTAATTGTATTTTCACTAGTGAAATGTCACATAGGCTGCCATTCAAATTCAATTGTTGATATCAAGAACTGATTTCTTACTAGTTGAAATTCCAATTTCACATATCAGAAATACAATTCTTACTAGTAAAAATAAAAAAAATGTATATCAATAATTCAGTTGTCACTAGTTGAAATGTCAGTTCTTGATATCAAAAATTGAACTGGTACTAGTAAAAATGTTAATTTTTGATAACAATAATTTGATTTTCACTAGTGACAGTGTTAGTTTCTGATATCATGAATGTGATTGTTACTAGTAAGAAAGCCATTTTAGATATCTGAAATTATTTTGATATCAGAAATACATTTTCAGATATCAAAAATGAACATTTTTACTAGTAGCAATTCAACTGTTGATATCAAGAACTGACATTTCAACTAGTGACAATTTAATTCTTGATATCAAAAATTCGCATTTTACTAGTAGCAATGTAATTATTGATATCAAAAATGACTATTTTTACTAGTAAGAATTGTATTTCTGATATGTGAAATTGGAATTTCAACTAGTAAGAACTCAATTCTTGATATCAACAATTGAATTTGAATGGCAGCCTATGGTGACATTTCACTAGTGAAAATACAATTACAGATAAAGAATTCTAGTTTTTACTAGTAGAAATTCAAATGTTGATATCAAGAATTAACATTGTTACTAGTGGAAATGTAATTCCTAATATAAACAACTGAATTGTTGATATCAAGAATTCATATCCTGAGATGTGAATAAAAGTCAAAACAGCTTGCCATACATGCCAGCAAGTTACCTGATGCAGAAACATAGCTGAAGCGGACTGATATCGTCCTGGTCTGAAGCGAGGTAACGTGAGGTAACGTGAAAATAAGCGGGGCAGTGCCATTTTTCACCACAGATTTGCGATGGCTCCAAAACCGGCTGCCCGCTCATAATACATGACAGCCGAATCCATAATATATCACTTTAAGACCTAAACAGTCTAGACAATTCGAAAAATATTTATTGTAGAATGCTGAACCCATTTTATATTATTAATTCCGTGTGTATATGGATGAACACACGAGCCGCGGCTGCAATTGTCTCCCCAAAATACAGACTGGTCAGCAGCATTAGATATTATTAGACCAGTGTCAAGTGGCAGGGAGCAGAAGTTCCAGAGTGGATCATATATTATTAAAAATAATTTTAAAAAAAACTAACTACCTCACCCCTATTTTCATCACTTTGTATTACTTTGTTGGTGTCATGCAGATTTTTTTGCAGTCAAATGCCACTTTTGTTAGAGTTATCTTTCTAACTTTGGACTGCATTCACGGTTCAAAAGTATATATTAGAACATCTATTAAAAAGAAGATAAAAAAAAAATGGCTCTGATATAACATCACTTAAAATACAGCTATACAGCTGCCAGTGATAGAAGACAAAAGCACTTTTTCATCGTTGGAAGAAAAAAACTGAATTTCTGAACATGCATAATAAAAAAAAAAAACTTCATAAAACCGGACAAAAGGCTTCTCTACACCCTCATACACACACACACACACACATATTTGTTATGTACAAAACTGACTTTGTGTAGTTTAGCCAAAACAGCATTCCAGTTATCCAAAAGCTTCAATGCCAAACCACATGACCCAGATTAGAAGGGGTGGAGTTGAGTAAACCAAGACAGTAACAAATCTTTCAGAAGACTAAACTATATCCATAAGGCTAAAAGCTTTGTGATTAAATCTGAAATTACAGCAGACAGATGAGCAGAGTAAATAAGCACTACAGACAACAGCCCTGGCCTTCCCCATCAGATATCATGTGAGGGAGAGGTTTTAATAATTTCTTAATTTGATAGTTTTTTAGGTCATACCCTGTGCCGCAGGCTACATCCAGCACCCTCTGGACCCCTTGTTTTCTGAGCAGGGACAACACCCAGCTCTTGTACTCCTCTGTCCTGCTCCGAGTGTCGCCGATGTACAGCTGCCACACTTTCGCTGCTTTACCGTCGGCATACTGATCAGGAAGACCGACTGCACCAACACCGAGAGAGCGAGTGCGGTAAACACTGTCCACCATACTGAATTATCACACCACGTGAACTGCTCGTCTTCCGGACCTGAAATAACCTGCTGCCTGTTTTCTGTCCTCGGCTGTTTGCGTCTCTTTTTCATGCTTACAGCGTCTATGTTGATATTTATATTGCGTCTGTGTTGAAACGGAAACTTTTGACCAATCGGACGCCCGTATACACTTACGCCTACATTGCTATTGGCCGAGACGCGTGATGACGTTGCCAGGCTGGAAGACACACACCCGGTCTTTGTTTCATCATCTTTTTAACAGGTTGTTAAAATTAGATGCCAGGAAGAGATTGATTAATATGATAAAATGTTGTCGATATGTCGATATGTGGGTCTTAGGAACTAAATGATTTTTTTTAAAGAACATTTTTGAGTCTGAAGTTGTGCTTATCAAAGTAAAACCTGCCCCTGAGGGGTTTTAAAATGAATATTTATGTAATTTGCTGTTTTCTCTGTCCACTGTTTTCATTCGTGAGTTTGTCTTATGTAAGATAATATAGTGTTACTTGACATTTTGATGAAGGCTACAGGTTACAGTCATGATAGAGCTATGAAGTGTAGGCTATAATTTGTCTACTGTTTTTCGTAAATTAGTTTTGTTTAGTTGCAGCATAGACAAAGTCTGGACTCAGCAATTTCTTTTTTCTTTTCTTTTTTTTGCCACTCGCATTCTTGAACAGATAATCTCTTTACACCCCCTCACCTCTCTTGTACTCAGTGACACCAGTGTGAGCACTGATTCAGTAGGAAATCGTAAATTAGCTGTCTATATTGGTGTCACACCAAGCACAATAGCACTGGATGAAAGATAACAGTTAGGAAGTTAGAACTGTCTGTTTGTACTGTCTGATCCCAGACAGCAACATAGTGTGGCCCAGATCTGGCCCACATCTGGTACATGTGGATTACACGCGGACCAAATGTGGGCCAGATCTGGGCCGACACTATGTTGCTGTCTGGGATTTGTGTTCATGGAATCAGTCGATTCAAATTAAGTAAATGTAAGTGTTATGCTTTGCAAATTATTCTTATAATCTAATACATGTATTTAACCCCCAAATTGTATTTTTTTAATTATTTGATGAATCAAATATTTGATCAAATCTCTCCCTCAATTAAGGGGCCCTTGTAAAGTATTAATTTAAAATGTGAAACGTGCTATTTCTGACAAATAAACAATTAAAAAGCTGTATGACTTTACAATATAATATGATATGAAATGATATATGATATGATATATTAGGATGTTCGGGATACCCAAACAAACAGAACAACATTTTTTTCAAAAGAATCAACCTACAAATGACATTCTTATAGTTGTTTCTGTATTGTAAAATGGGATCAATGGGATCAAAATTGCACATCTGTAAGGAACGAATAAATGAAAAATTACCAATGGAAAAACACAAAACTGCTTTTAAGCATGACCAGGTGTCTTTTTCAAACATATCAAGACGTATGCTACAGATGAAAAGAGAAATACAAACAATTTAGACAATGTAACAAGGATATTCAGTCTACATTTTCTCTTTCCTCAATGGTGGGACATTCATAATGGGCAAGACATTTGTTTTGTGTAATTAAATTATTAACTAACCATGGACAAACAGTAACATCATTTCAACCTTTAACCTTCTGCACTAAAAGAATGAGGTTAAAGAGCAGCTGAAATGAAATATTTGTTTTGATCAAGTGAGGATTGATACATGTTATCTCTATACACTTGTACTACATGTATCAACAGAAAAACATTATATTTATGTTTATTTAAGACAAGATAATATCTTTGCAACAGCCACAAGGTAAAGGTCTCAGGCATATGTTTAAAATCTAAACATTGATTTTCAATACTCATAGTTGCAAGAATAAGTTTTCAAATCCTTTGATTATCTGAATTTCTGCATTAATAACTCATGAAATGTGGTCTGATCTCAATTTACTTACAGTTATAGACACAATCTGACATTACTAATAACACACAAACAATTTAAGTTTTTTTGGTGAATACAATAGGTAATTATTTACAGTGCAGGGTGATGTAAGTGAACCAGTGAACCCTAGTAACTTCGACCATATGTTTATATGTCTGGTTTGGACTTTTGTCTTATTTCTATTGTTGATGGCACATGAAAACAAAAATATTCCACATCATTTTATTGATAAAACATTTTTTTATTGATTACATCAATAAAATAACTACATTATTGATAGTGACTCCCACACCTTACTGGACTGTTCTTTTGTACTTTTGAATACTGAGCGAGCTCTTGTTGCACATAAAATATCAATGTTAAGAAAAGTGCAAAGAATACAAGAATTTAAAAACAACAACAAAAAAAAAACTTAAAGGGTTAGTTCACCCAAAAATGAAAATTCTGTCATTTATTACTCACCCTCATGCTGTTCCACACCCGTAAGACCTTTGTTAATCTTCGGAACACAAATTAAGATATTTTAGTTGAAATCCGATAGCTCCATGAGGCCTCCATAGGGAGCAATGGACACTTCCTCTCTCAAGATCCATAAAGGTTCTAAAAACATATTTACATCGGTTAATGTGAGTACAGTGGTTCAATATTAATATTATAAAGCGACGAGAATATTTTTGGAGCGCCAAAAAAACAAAATAACAACTTATTTAGTGATGGCCGATTTCAAAACAATGCTTCATGAAGCATCGGAGCATAAATTAATCAGTGTGTCGAATCATGATTCGGCTGAAATCACGTGACTTTGGCGCTCCGAACAGCAGATTTGACACACTGATTCATCTGTGCTCCGATACTTCATGAAGCATTGTTTTGAAATCGGCCATCACTAAATAAGTCGTAATTTAGTTTTTTTTGGCGCTCCAAAAATATTCTCGTCGCTTTATAATATTAATATTGAACCACTGTACTCACATGAACCGATTTAAATATGTTTTTAGTACCTTTATGGATCTTGAGAGAGGAAGTGTCCATTGCTCCCTATGGAGGCCTCATGGAGCTATCGGATTTCAACTAAAATATCTTTATTTGTGTTCTGAAGATTAACGAAGGTCTTACGGGTGTGGAACGGTATGAGGGTAAGTAATAAATGACAGAATTTTCATTTTTGGGCGAACTAACTCTTTAAGAGTTACAAATGATTTGCTCTTATCATTCAATTGTGGTTGTATCTCTCTATTTGTGTTAGTGGATCTTAGTGCTGCATTATAATATCGACCACAACATTCTTTCGAATAAAGCAATAAGCCCCAAGAAGCCATGGTTTACAGTGAATTTATAACAGCTAAGGGGCGTTGTTAGGCATCCTGCATCATACATTGCGTCAGGCGTTTACTCATTTGGCACAAGTTGACTTGCACAGTATGCATATGGTCGTCCACCGGAAACTAGTTATTTGAACTTATAAGGTTTTAAATATAGCTATTTCTCTTACAAAAAGCATCCCTTCACTTCAAAACGCCTTTATTAACCTTCTAGAGCCGTATAGATTACTTTGATTATGGATGGATGCATTTTTTTTGTTTTAAAACATGGCCACCCTTCCACAACCAAACCTTAGAGGACTAAGGATATTTTTAAATATATCTCCGATTGTGAAAGAAGATAGTCATATACACCTAGGATGGCTGGAGGGTGAGTAAATCATGAGATAATTTTCATTTTTGGGTGAACTATCCCTTTAAATCTCTCAAGATCTGAATAAACAACTCCATAAACAGCATTACCAGCTTCACTTATTACTAACTTATTAATGGAGTGACTTATTCATTATTTCTACACCTAGGATGGCTTGAGGGTGAGTAAATCATAGGATAATTTTCATTTTTGGGTGAACTATCCCATATGTCTTTTACCTTCACTTGATTTATTCTAAGGATGTGGCTGGGGGTCAGTTGTAGTTGTTGTTTCTCTTCCCTTCAGTCCTTCTTGTTAACAGCAGGGGTCCGTTCTTCGTACACGGATAACTCTATTAGCAGGATTTCATTGTTGACGATTTGACATGATCCAGTATTGTTAGGTTCTTTGCAGCTCATCCCGGAGTTGCTGTCAAAGCAACAGGCCCATAATCTCAAACCTGCTGGGGAGCAGGCTTATTTCATGTAAACAGGATTAGATGGCATCTTTTTAAGTGGAGGTGATACTTATAGTCTGTCCCAGCCACTGCTACTTTCTTAGAAGAGTACCCTACTTTGAACCAGGGACAATAATACTTTTGGGGACTCAAAAGTACAGAACTCAAAAGTTACTGTACAGAGCAGTCTTACTGTAAGTACACCTACCTGTTTTCCTCCCTGAAGGTTCTGATGATGGAGGCAACGGTGAAGCGATTCAAATTTGGCTTTACTCTTTGCCCAGCCTCCCTCATAGTCACAAGGACAAGGTCAACTAAAGTGCCTTGAATTTCATCCGAGACTGCTTGTCTCCTTGTCCCTTCCCCTTCCTTGTTTTCGTCCTCCTTCTCCACCTCCTCTTCCTCCTCCTCCTTTTCCTCCTCCTCAACCTATACCTTCATTTCTTTGTGGATCCATTGTTTCAAAACTCAATGAACTTATTCGGGACCTTTTATCTATCTATAGAAGGATCTGATTGACGTGTGTTCAATTTTGACTCTTAGTGTTTTTACCTGGAGAATTGTGTGCTAATTGAGCTCAAGCTGTGCCGACTTAAGTGAACAGTATTGAATGCTAGTGCTTTCAAAATGACCTCATGGTGTACGCAATAAGAAATGAAGGGAATTGTGTTTAGAGTTTTGCAGTGACAGTTCAACAAATCTGACTCATGTGTCAAAACAGGGGAGTAGTGTTTAGAGTTTAGGGAATTGGGTGTGCCTTTTGATAAATGGCGTTATGGTTTTGAAATTTTAGTTTAAAAGCCTGCAGTGTTTTAGCAATCGAGAAAAACTGTAAACCATTCACTACATCAATGCCTTTCCAAAGGTTACATATAAAATCAGAACATATTCCAAATACAATATATTACACGAACAAAAACATTTGTGGAGACAAAACAAAAGCATGATTTTAAATGATTTATTTTTTTAGAAAAAACACCTAAGCATCATCTCTTGGCCTATCTGGATCTGGCCATAGCACTTCATCCACATCACAGGCGTTGTCCTCTCACGCAAGACAGCGAGGGAAGAATCTTCTTGAATGGTGAATCCATCCTTGCACAGACCCTGCATCAATTAGGTCAAGAATTCTCTTGAATGAGGCATATCCTGACATAGGGCTGGAGATTGTAAACCTTCCATGCCAAAAACTAAAAAAAAACTTAATGGGTTTAAGGAAGGGACAGTATGGTGGGATGTATTGGAGTGAAAATTGTGGACGCTAATGAAACCAGTTTTGGACCAGAGCAGATAGGTGGAAATTTACATTGTCCCATATGACAATGTATCTCATCTGCTCTGCATCCATTTGGTCTTTTGCTGTGACGATTTTGTGTAGTCTGTCTAAAATGTGAATATGTGGGCGTGTTGTAAGGGCCTAAGTTGGCATGCTGGTGGAGGATCCCATTCTACGTGATTGCAACATACATTGTGATGTTACCACCACGTTGGCCCGGGACATTCAAAATGATGTTTCTCCCTCTCCCTCTTACTGCAACATTGCCTTCCATTTTGTTGGAGACACTCAAACTCACCTTTTACCTTTTTATAGTACTTGTACCTGATTATTTACAGTTAAACACCTAAGTGTCTGCAGACCTGATGACCATGTTTGATCAGTTGGTTTATAGGCGTGGTATTTTGAAAAGCAGTGTCTTGAAATGGCAAAGAAGTGACATTATGTTAGATTTCTGTGTCTAATGTAGAGAAGTGTGTTTAGTGTTGTGCAAAACAATGTGTGTAGTGTTTTGCAAAAAGTGTGAGGCTGAGAATGTGCTTATAGTTGTGCAGATCCTGGCTAAGGTTTTGCTCCTAGAGTTTCAGTAACTGTGTTATTTTTAATTTTAGTGTAGCAATCGTAAAAAACTGTAAAAAATCTGGTGTTGAAGTTCCATATACGCCGGAAACATATTTTTAAATACTTGCAGCTTAGAAGTTTTATGTGGCGAGCAGGGCGGGCGAGAGCCGTGAGGGAACGGCGCGAGGCCGGTGACGCGAGTGTTAATGATCGTCACCTGTGAGGCGCACCGGCCTCGAGTCCCTCATGGAGGAGCTCCGGAGGCATAAAAGGAGGAGCGACGACAGTGAGGGACTCGAGGCCGGTGCGCCTCACAGGTGACGATCATTAACACTCGCGTCACCGGCCTCGCGCCGTTCCCTCACGGCTCTCGCCCGCCCTGCTCGCCACATTTTATTTGTTCGAAATTAAAGAATTCTGTGCAACTCCCTACATTATCCACATTGGAAACCTTTTCCACACATGACTGTTTCCGTAAAGGGAGAATTACCCAGTTATATAATATACTGGTACAGAATCATAAAGAAAATTCTGAAAATAAAAGACAAGCATGGATGCAAGATTTAAATAAAGACATTTCATTAGATGAGTGGGGTACAATATGTTTGAAAGCACAAACCCAAACTATAAACACTTGATTGAGACTCTTACAGTATAATTGGATAATGAGAACCTATATCACTCCTGTGAGATTAAATCAATTTAACCTTAGTATTCCTGGCTTATGTTTTAAGTGTAATAAGTTGCTCTTTGCTGAAAGAATGCTGGCTGCTCTTCCCTTGGGCTTTGGCTGAAAAATATCCAGTTTGGCCCTTGAAAAGCTTACATATGTAATAAAGGGGAAGTCTTCTGAATTTTATGATATTTGGGAGATATTTTTGGAATTTGTTAAAAGAGGTGATATTGAAGAGGCTATAGATGTGTGAAGTTATTATATATATATACATAATGTTAAATAGGAGTGTATAATGTTTTTTTTTGTTTTTTTAAATGACTGCCAGGGTTATTGTGGAGGGGGAGGGATTTGAATAAGGTATGTTTGTATTGAAGTGTATGTTATGTTTGTTTGTTAAATGTGATTGTTTGTAAAATATGTTTAAATTTTTTTTTTAAATAATAATTTATGTGTGCTGAATGTAGTCTGCTCGGCCACAAACCGTTCACTGTTCTGCCCTCCTGGGTGGCACCACAGCCTAAGGACGTATCTGTCATTAAGGACGTATCTGTTGTCACGACTTTCTGCAACATCACCATGTTCCCTGTGCGTAAAAGTCCGCTCTCCTCCTGTGGCGCAGAGCTGCCGTACAGGCTCGCTAGGGCTTCCCCCGCATGTGGTTGCTACTATACAGAATGACATGGTCCTTATATGGCTGTATAAGTGGCAAGTGTTGATGGAGTATTTTATCCATCCTATAGAAAACAACTGTAGAATTAGTTTGCTTACTATAAAAGCTAGAACTGTTTTGAGGCCTCTTGGCCTATGTGACTATAAGGGTCAGGGGACGTATTCACAAAACATTTAATCTTACCACTAAGAGTTCTCCTAAATAGCAGTAAAAGTTCTTAGCTAAGAGTTTTCTCTTAAAACCTATTCACAAAGCTGCTGAGACAAACTTTTACTAAGGAATTGACTGAAGTCTTAAGCTAAGAGTAAGGGCGGGGTGGACCTCGTTGCTATGGAATAGACACACAGTGATTGGCTGATGGGGGAGGAGTCAGCGATTTAATCATAGAAATATTGTAGAACGAGGTGTCATGTTTCCACATTAAATTAAAGGTTTTAAAAAACAAATGTTGCCCTATTCAAATAAATATTTTTTTATAAAAATGTTGCCATAGTCAAAATAAAATGTTGCCATATTGTTACCATAAAGGTTTTAAAATGTAGGCTAAGTGTCACTAATTAAACTAGTATATACAGTTAACTGTCCACCTCTTGAATGTCTGCATCTCAAGAGAATTCAAGCGACAAATTATTTTTTATAAACAAAGTTTGGGAGGAACACATTCAAACGGTCTAATCAGCTCGAGAGGAGGAATATATACACAGACGAGAGCCGACTCGCTTATAGTTACTTCGACAGTTTTCTGCATCCCTCCGCCAACCCGCTCCTCTCTCGGCTGGGGATACGGGGAGAACTTTGGTTTTGGGCTAAATTTCAAGCTCGGAGCCCTCGATCCCCTTGGACAGCACACCAAATACACTTATTATATATAT
>RJVU01049301.1:2139122-2149982 GCA_003731715.1 Anabarilius grahami
GCTAAAATGCTTTGTGAAATACTCTTAGAGCAAAAATTTAGGACTCCTAAAATTAGGACTGACACGCCCATTATTTTTAAGAGTTTCTCCTAAATCGGCAAGTTAGGAGCTACTTTTAGCCTTAAGATGTTTTGTGAATACGGCCCCAGATGTGTCTGAGAAGTTAACTTGGCCACTAAACATATTTTGCTGGTAATTTTCCACCAGACAACAGGTGGCTGTGAAATGAATAAGACCATTATTAAGGGTGTCACGTGAAGGCTCCTTGCCTCCGGGTAGTGTTGACTGTTTTGATACAATGTTTCATTTGGCCAATGGGAAAAGGGTTGACCATCAATTGGCAGAAGGTCCATGAGAGATTAAGTCAAAAGACTTAATCTTTCCTGTAGCTCAGTGGTTAGAGCATGGCACTAGCAATGCCAAGGTCATGGGTTCGATCCCAGGGATTGCACATACTCGGATACAAATGTATAGGAGAATGCAATGCAAGTCACTTTGAATAAAAGCGTCTGCCTAATGCATAAATGTAAATGTAAAGATGAACAGTGGTTGGCAGTCGGCCACCCTTACAAATAAAATGATCTCTTACATAAGCAACACCTGCAGTTTAATTGGTGAAGTGACTGTGGTAAAAATGTTGGGGAGTACTTGGGAGACTCCAGGAAGAGAAAGGGATGAGAGCACCTGTAAATGAGATCATGGAAAATAACTATAGGGGTGGATCTTACACCGTTTTAACAGATAAGAAAAATGTATAAAAACTGAGATTCAGAGAGATTCAGATGTGGAGCTGGCATCTCACTTTGTTTGCTTGTCAATAAAGTTAAACTCCTGGGACCTGGAACTTCGACTCAGAGTTTTTCTTTGAGACCAGAACTGAAGAAACATCGAATTTGCCACAACAGTGTTTGAAAGGTGGTGCGATGGGCGTGCTCTCACATCATATCAGTGCTCAGTTTCTGATATTTTGTGTTTCTTACAAGACCTTATGGATAAAGGCACGTCTTTTTCCACTATTAAAGTCTCCCTGGCGGCTATTTCTGCCTGTCATATGGGCTTTGAGGGCTCAACGGTCGGGCAGCATCCTCTAATCCACAGATTTATGAAGGGTCATCAGGAGAACTGTTCCTGAATGGGACCTCTCCATGGTGCTGGAGGCTCTGTCTCAATATCCTTTTGAGCCCCTGGCAAGTATTTCCCTGAAGCTGCTGTCCTTCAAGACGGCTTTGCTCTTGGCCTTGACGTCAGCTAAATGTGTCAGTGAGCTACATGCACTCTCGGTTCATTCCTCGTGCACTAAATTCTCTCTTGGAGATAAGGTTTTTCTTAAGCCTAACCCGGCTTTTATGCCTAAGTGCTTCCTTGTGTTCACATTGGAGGTGTTGGAGCTGTCTGCTTTTCACCCTCCACCTTCTTCCTCCAGGCTGAATGCTCTGTGTCCTGTTCGTGCATTACAGATGTATATAACCAGGACCAGTGCTTTCCGGAAGAGCGACCAGCTCTTTATTTCATTGGCGCCCCCTCACAAGGGGAGTCCCAAATCTACACTGCAAAAAATGCTGTTCTTACTTAGAATTTTTGTCTTGTTTCAAGTCCAAATATCTAAAAATTCTTAAATCAAGAAGCATTTTCCTGACAAGTAAAAAAAAAATAAGTCAAAATTAAGTGAGTTTTCAGGCCCCAGGAAACATCAGAGCTCATTCCATGAGGGGCTTAGCCGCCTCTTGGGCCTTGTTCAGGGAAGTGTCACTGCAGGACATCTGCTCTGCTGCCAGCTGGGCTTCTCCCCTATACGTCTGTGCGTTACTACCGACTAAATGTCACCAAAACCTCGGTAGCACATTCCGTTTTATGGGTGGGGTCTTCATAGCCTCTCACTCTTCCTTTCTCTCTTTTTTACACATTGTAGTAAAGGAACAAAGGGTGAATGGGCCAGCAGGCCACGCACATTCATGTCACCAAGCATGCATTTAAATTCCTGCCTGGGTGTTTATGTTTGTGTTGCTGGGTTTATTTACACATGTGTGACTCATACATGTTTCATGTCCTGCATGCGCACAGCAGTTATGTAAGAGCGTCAGGGTTGCCAGGTGCATGATTATGGGATGTGTCAGGACGTGTTTTTGCTTTTTGTTCTTTGAACCATTTTAAATGGTTAGTTCACTCAAAAATGAAAATTCTGTACGTCAGAACGCTGGCTCATTACTGACCGGCTCCTGCGTCAGCATCACACGCATGCATCGTGCTGCTCACGTAAACAGCGTCGGCCAATACTGAGCTGGCGTTCTGACGTAGAACCTGGAAGGAAATAATAAATAAATTGTCTATGTATTCGGAATGCTAAAATGATACTTACCTGATGTGATTAGGCCATCAGTCCTGCAATAAAGAACAAACAGACAACCCAATGAATAAATGCATATTTTAATTTTAATGCTAAAATGATATTTACTTCATTTAATTAAGCCATCACTCCTGTAATAAAGAACAAACAAACAAACACCACAATTAATAAACATATATATATATTGGAATGGAATTACTTGATGTGATTAGGCCATCAGTCCTGCAATAACCATGATTAGCCATCAGAGATACTATACCTGGATGAACTGAAATGCTCTGGAGCATTTGCTCAAGGAGATCAGTGTGATCCTGGCAGATCATCAGTTATGAAGGACACACAGAAAACAACATATGTCATCTTCAGATATTACAACAGAACACATTAATAAGCTGCCATTTTTTCAAACGTTCGTTTGTCAGCTTTGATTATTTTTATTTATTTGAAAGAAACCTTGCACAATGCCAAAGTTAAAATACATTTTAAGCATAGTTACTTAAGATCACCAGTAGAGGGAATCATCACCTCACTACTGGCCTAAGAAATCATCAACTTCCCCTGCCCTTACTGCTTTATTTAAGTCTGAGTTCATTCATTTAAAATGTCTTGGTCTGTATAAATCATCAGCACAGTGTTTTACATTATCATGATTTTACCCATTAGCCTATGTAATAATAATAATAATAATAAAAAAACGTTTTGGCTTCTGTTCAGTCAAGTATCAAAGATTCATGATTGAAAAATAAATTGTTATAGGCTAAATGTAGTCCCTGTTGTTTAAAGTGGGTGGTGTGTGATTTCAATCTTCAAATCCAGTTGTTAACTGGCGATCCCAAAAGAAAAGTACGGAATACTACATACATTATTACAGATAAAAGAGTAATAAGAAAGTATAAATATAATAAATATCTGTGTAAAGAGTTACAAATGTTGTCGTTTGGGAGAAATGGCCTACTTTAAGCACTTGATCTTCGCAGCTGTAGAGTGTGTTACTGTACACACTCTTTTCACACTCTTCGTGTTACTTTACCGTTCTAAAAATAGCGTCAATGCATTGATACGTCATAATGCAGCTGAACATCTTCACAAATGAGACAAAGCAGGCCTACATACCCACAACATTTGCATTGTGAATTTACAATATATACTAACACAATACATATGGGCTAAAGTGACCCAAATTCATCAAACAAATCTTAAAGTCTTCCTGCTTTTTTTTTCTTGCTACTTTTTTAGACTATTATTTTTGACATTTTGATTATAAAATTGGTGAAATTGGTGTTGAAACGTCTCCAAATTCCTGATGTACAGTGCTCAGCATAAATGAGTACATCCCCTTTGAAAAGTAACATTTTAAACAATATCTCAATGAACACAAAAACAAATTCCAAATTTCCAAAATGTTGATAAGACTAAGTTTAATATAACATCTCTTTAACTTATAACATGAAAGTAAGGTTAATAATATAACTTAGAGAACAAAATGTTCAGTTTTACTCAAATTAGGGTGATGCAAAAATGAGTACACCCCACTGAAAGTCTCTGGAGCAAAGCTAAATTTTAAAAAAGCTAATTTAACAAGAATTCAACCATAGGTGAGTCTAATTATTCATTACACAGGTGTCCAGCAGACAGTTGACTATAAAAGGGTGTCAAAAAATCCCCATCCAATTTCTTGCTGTCAGCAATGGCACCACATGGAAGAGAAATGTCACAAGACCTGAGGAAGAAAATAACTTATTTACACCAGAAAGGTGAAGGCTACAAGTAGATCAGCAAAGCTTTACTTATCAGTGAGAATACTGTAGCAAAATGGTACAAAAAGTTTTAACTGCAACCATCTCACAGAGGTCGTCCACGGAAGTTAACCCCTCAACAGGAGCGTCTTCTGATGAGAAGGGTTGAAGAAAATCGGCATGCAAGTTCACTGCAGTTATCTAAAGAAGTAGAAAGCCAAACTGGGGTGACTATTTCCCGTGACACAATACGGCGTACACTGCAGAGGAATGGCATGCAGGGGTGACGTCCACGAAAGAAGCCTCTCCTAAAGCCCAGGCTTCATTAGTATGGTCTTTACCAAGTTTGTAAATTAAGCCACGTTAAGCTTTTTCACGTTAAACGTTTTAGAACGTCCTGTTACGCCGAGTTCTGCATGCACCTCACGGGAGGTAACAGTCATTTATGCTGAGAAAAGAAGTAGATGCAAATCTCTGCAGGTAGCCTACAACATCTGTTCTGCTGAATTATTTATCACCAATAATAAACCCCGCGAAGAATATTATATCATTTTTAAACAGTCCTTGGAGGTGCATGTGATTCTTGGCATGTAACTTTATGCAGAACTCGATAACACCTGAAGATTGTAACGTAAATCAACCATTGTAATTAACGTAGATTTCGCATTGTTTGTAAATTCTTGTTGACTCAATAATAAACTGCCATTTCAGAGTTGGATCTGTTTGTTTGTGTTTTATTTGCATATTAATATAACATTATGTAAAACGTTAGCTAACAACAGTTGACTAGTAGGCTAAGTTATAGCGTTAGTCATCAGGTCTCGAATGAAATTGTCTAACTAAATTTGCTAATCATAAATACCTGACATTCCCTATGAATTTATGAACTTACCTGGTTTTGTTGGTTGTTGAGCCTTTCTATCCTAAAATTAAATTACTGTAAACATACTGTACAAGTCATGACAGCTAGCTAGGTGTGTGACAGTGAGGAAATGGCTAGCATCAATTACTTTGGAAGCCTAGGTAGTGCGGACTCCGCCGATTATATTAAGAAATTAACTCTCAGTCGCTTGGGGTACAGATCTGCAGTATGACCTTTCAGATTTAGAATGGAGCCAGATATGTATCAGAGCCCAAAATTTGTCAATTAATGCTAGATTTAAGTTGATCCAATTTAACTGGGTAATGTGTACTTATGTAACCCCTGAAAAGTGGCTTTCCTGTAGCTCAGTGGTTAGAGCATGGCACTAGCAATGCCAAGGTCATGGGTTCGATCCCAGGGATTGCACATACTCAAGATACAAATGTATAGTATAATGCAATGTAAGTCGCTTTGGATAAAAGCGTCTGCCAAATGCATAAATGTAAATGTAAATGTAAATGTGAAAGTTAAATAAGTTTAACCCAAACATTCCAGACATCTGTTTTAAATGCCAAAAACACAAGGGAACATTCTTTCATTGTATCTGGGAATGTGAGGTGATTAAGACGTTCTGGCAAAAAGTGACAACAGTAATTTCCTCAATAATCTCAAAACCATTTCCAGTGACTCCTGAAATATGTGCTTTGGGTTTAATTCCTGTAAGTTTAACACTATCAGGTTATCACACTAAAATGATTGACATTTGTCTAGTTCTTGCAAGACGTTTGGTAGCATTTTACTGGAAGAACATAGAAGGTCCATCTATTGATCATTGGTTGAAGGATCTGGCACATTTTATTGCAATTGAAAGAATAACCTACAGTATAAAGGGCAAACTAAAGGACTACCATAAAATTTGGGATCTTTTTATAAATTTCCTGGAAAATAACCAAATATCGACACAGGCAAGGTTAGATACCTCTCACTCTACTGATTGATACATGTTGTGCTTTTGTATTTGAAATATGTGGATATGTCTGTCTTAGCCTTTGTATAATAACTTTACCCATGTAATTGAATTTTTGGATGCTTTGGGGGTGGGGAGGGGAAGGGGGGTTGTGGGAAGGTGGTTAAAATATTTTAAAATGTATTTTCTTGGCTTATTTTCTTGTCATTTTACATGCTTAATGTTCAATAAAAATATGTTTAAAAAAAAAAGAAAAAGAAATTAACTCTCAGTAATGGTGAGACATTGCTTTTCTGCCCCCTAGGTGTGCGCGCATCTCTGTGATGACGTTTGCACAGAAACCCATCTATTAGGTGGAATCACTTTCAGCGATTTGACAGCCAATCAGAATCCACCCTGCTTTAAAGAGCTCGAGCATTTAAAACGGCAGATGACAAAACTGCAGCACACTTATCTCCTTAGAATAAAGAGATAGCGTACACTAGTGTGGACGCTAATACTATTATAGTTAGGTATCTTTAGTTATAGTTCTTGGTGTGAACGGGCCTTTAGAATGTCAACTCTGAATAAGAAACACTGAGACATTTTTATCAAAATACTACAGGTTTGGAACAGCATAAGGGTGAATAAAGGATGAAACGATTTTAATCATTGGATGAACGATCCCTTTAAATGATCAAAAGAGCACAGTTTGATAATATGCAAAATTTACAGGGCCAAATTATTTTTAACAGTGCATCATCACATAGGCTACATGCTCATTCACTCCGACAAACTGTGAGACATCACTACAGTTTCATATACTTACTCCATTACTTGCTTACTTGTGTTTTCTTTATTATGGTGAAACAATGCTGACATAGGTTATGTCCAGAAAACATGGTTTACATTTTAAAAATGCTGCTGATACTGACTAAATAATAATCCAGGACCCTTTCAACAGTCCGCACCTCAGTATGACGTGTCTGTAGTTAGGGAGAGATTTACAGTACAACAGAGTCAAGGTGAGACAGAGCCTGAGAAGATAGAGGGATCACAGCCTGAATTTGAATCTGATACCGCTGATACTTTGTATATAAAGACAGCAAAAGCAGTAAATCAGATAATATTAATAAAAGAAGCTAGACTACACAATAATTTATTTGAAGAGTAACACTTATAGAATGACTAGTCTGAGCTTAATGTTAAAAATGTACTAAATACAAATATTCTGATAGTGAGAAATTAGGTATGCTACTTAAAGGCACAATATGTAAGATTGTTGGATTAAAATATCCCAAAACCACTAGAACAGTGTTATATATTTTGTTGACTTGTGTACTTACATTATCCCAAATATCCAGAGAAATAAGCTATTTTAACCGTGTCCGTGCGTCGCCTACCAATAACATCATACCTGCGTTACCCTCGATTTCCGAGGTTTTTTAATATGAAATTCTAATATCGATCTATCTTACTGCAGTGTGCAACAAGTGTCTCATAGCAGCCGCCAAGTGAACGCACAGAGTTACGTTATAACATAATTTTCAACACACTCAAATGTATCTAATATGATAAACAGCGCTGCGTTACCTGACATTCGTTTGACCGAAAGAAGCGGAAGCTTCGACTGTGGCATAATAAAAGCTCCACTGCTCTCGAGAGGCTCGTCTCTCTTTAGCAATTGCTCCAGTGGCCTCGTTCAGCTGCCACAGCACTCGGATATGCTCTGCTTCATACTAAAGTAACGTTAATCGATGAACATGATTTCTGCCAGAGTCCCATCCCGATTCTTTTCCACCGGCTGTGAGGTGGAGACAACAGCTCCCAAGATTCTGTGCTCAATCTCGGCATCATCAAGCTACGCCTTTGTTTTGAATAGGTGCCCTCTAGTGGCGAAAACGTACATATTGTGCCTTTAAGAAAAGAGGACAAAACGTTGTCTAACAGAATTTTGACTTACAGACAGATAAAGTCAGCCAGCCATTTACCCTTAGCTGCACTGCTCAAACCTAAGGTCTAAAACGGGAAACCAGATTTGAATTCAAGAAAGCTATGAACAAAGAAAAGTGACTAACATTTTAAAACATGTATTGTATTTTAAAAAAAAGTTAGAGACAGTAAGATGTCAGCAAGAATTTAAAAAGCCATGAGAACGTTAACTCTGAGAAAGAGAAGTTTCAGAGCAAAGATAAAAAAGTTGGAAAAAGACCAATACACTGGGATTTTGACAATCCCAATCTGGAATTTAACTCCAACATAGTGTTCAATGAAGAACAGTATAGTCTACAGTGCTCAGTGTAAAGGAGTACACCCCCTTTGAAAAGTAACATTTTAAAAAATATCTCAATTTCCAAAATGTCGACAAGACTAAGTTTAATATAACATCTGTTTAACTTATAACATGAAAGTAAGGTTAATAATATAACTTAGATTACACATTTTTCAATTTTACTCAAATTAGGGTGATGCAAAAATGAGTACACCCCACAACAAAAACTACTACATCTAGTACTTTGTATGGCCTCCATGATTTTTGATGACAACACCAAGTCTTCTAGCTATCCACTTAAGTTGGCAACATTTTGCAACATCTTTTATTTTTCAATGCTTCAAGAATGACCTCTTTTAGAGACTGGATGCTGGATGGAGAGTGATGCTCAACTTGTCTTTTAGGTGATTGGGTTCAGATCAGGAGCCACTGAATCACTTTCACACTGTTCTTCTTCAGAAATCCAACAGTGGCTTTAGATGTGTGTTTAGGATCATTGTCATGTTGGAAAAGTGCACGACGACCAAGGGCACGGAGTGATGGTAGCATCTTCTCTTTCAGTATAGAGCAGTGCATCTGTGAATTCATGATGCCATCAATGACACCAGCAGCACTCCTGCAGCCCCACATAAGGACACTGCCACCACCATGTTTCACTGTAGGCACCATGCATTTTTCTTTGTGTTCCTCACCTTTGCGACACCGTACAGTTTTGAAGCCATCAGTTCCAAAAACATTCATCTTGGTCTCATCACTCCAGAGTATAGAGTCCGAGTAGTCTTCATCTTTGTCAGCATCGGCAAACTCTAGGCGGGCTTTTTTGTGCCTGGGCTTTAGGAGAGGCTTCTTTCGTGGACGGCACCCATGCATGCCATTCCTCTGCAGTGTGCGCCGTATTGTGTCATGGGAAATAGTCACCCCCGTTTGGCTTTCTACTTATATAACTGCGGTGAACTTGCATGCCGATTTTCTTCAACCCTTCTCATCAGAAGATGCTCCTGTCGAGGTGTTAACTTCCGTGGACGACCTGGACGTCTCTGTGAGATGGTTGCAGTTCCATCTTTTTTAAACTTTTGTACCACTTTTGCTACAGTATTCTGACTGATAAGCAAAGCTTTGCTGATCTTCTTGTAGCCTTCACCTTTCTGGTGTAAAGAAATTATTTTCTTTCTCAGGTCTTGTGACATTTCTCTTCCATGTGGAGCCATTGCTGACAGCATGAAATGGGAAGGGGTTTTAACACCCTTTTATAGTCAACTGTCTGCTGGACACCTGTGTAATGAATAATTAGACTCACCTGTGGTTGACTTCTTGTTAAATTAGACATTTGCCCTGCGTCCCAATGTCCATACTACCCATCCTAAATAGTATGTGAGATTAAAATAAGTGTGTCCCAAAGCATAGTATGTTGAAAAGAGTATGCCGGTCCCCGGATGGTCTACTATTTCCGGTAGATTTTCGAAGTGTGGATTTGTGCACACTATAAAGGCTAATATTGCCCACAACCCATTGCGCGTTGGACGAGGATTTAGTTCAGAACTACAAACACGAGTAAAAAGTGTTAAAAAACTACAAAACATGGCGGATATGCGCGATCGACGCTGAGAGGTTTGAGTGACTAATAATCAGTTCAACCTGATAGAAAATATTTATTTAATGTTATCTGTGTTATTTTTTATCTGCAAATACCAATGTGGACTTTTATAAAGATCCGAATTGCCATTCGCTTTTAAATGCATCATTATGCATTAATATGAGGAGAGTTCTCCACATGAAAGACCCGCGACTGCAGAACAACGTGCTGCATTTCTCTCCAATACGGTAGGAAATTAGCTAAATGAAATGTGGAGGATGTAAGATGATTGACAGGCCAGTTTACGGTAACAGGATTGCGACAGAGAGAAAAGACGCAATTGTAAGACGTGATAGTATGTCCCAAAGCTTGTTTACTCTTTCGCTACACACTCAAAAGTAAGTACTTTTTGTTCACAAAAAGAGTACATACTTTTAGGGCGTAGTATATGTAGGCGAATTGGGACGCAGCATTGTAGTCTAAAATTTAGCTTTGCTCCAGAGACTTTCAGTGGGGTGTACTCATTTTTGCATCACCCTAATTTGAGTAAAACTGAAATTTTTGTTCTCTAAGTTATATTATTGACCTTACTTTCATGTTATAAGTTAAACAGATGTTATATAAAACTTAGTCTTGTCAACATTTTGGAAATTGTTTTTGTGTTCATTGAGATATTGTTTAAAATGTTACTTTTCAAAGGGGTGTACTCATTTACGCTGAGCACTGTATAAGCAAGATAATTTTGAATTATGAATTATGCAGGAGAAGAAAGCATTAGAAAATGGATAGCTGAGCCGAGATGCCACTACAAGAGAGACTTGTATTGGCCCTTCCACAGACATGTTATCGGTATAAAGATAAATTACAGGTTAATATTGAGAGAGAAATGTTGTCGAAAAAATGTGGACATGGACAGACTACCGCAGAATATCATGAACTTAGCTTACACTAATCCTAAACTAACCAACATTTCACCAGTAAAAACACTGCCCTCTTTCTCTGGCTCATATTAAAATGGATAATTAATATTACCTAGTATTACTTTGACTAGGCTAGGCCAAGTATGTTTCATGTTCATTTGTCTAGGAACCTCAAAGCATTTTTTTTTTTTTTTTTTTTTTTTTTTT
>RJVU01049301.1:2149992-2175797 GCA_003731715.1 Anabarilius grahami
TTCTAGTTGAGGTAATTTGTAAAGTAGGTAGGGCTCAAGCCCAGGGGCACCAGCCCCCTAGATCCTGCCTTGAGTACAGGGAACATTTAAAAAAAATAATTTAAAAAATCCAATATTACATCATTTATTATTTTATTTTTTTCTTCATTATTTTTCTTACTGAAAATAATAAAAAACACTACTGTACATTTAAGCTCAAGTAGTAAGTAGTTAGTATCAACTAATGTGCCAACTAATGATTTTGTAAGTATAATTTTACACAGTTACTTGTACTGTTACATTTATCATTCCATGCAAAGTAACTTTTTATCACCCTGTTAGTGAACCTTTATGACTTCTGAGAAGTGTCTTTATGAAGCAAGACTGTTTTACAATTCAGCAGAAAATTTTTATGGCCTCATATTACAATGCCGGCATGGTTAGTAGCAAACTTTACTCTATTCTTCCATTCTGCTGACATGTTTTTGATGGAAGTGACATGTGATACAATGCAAATATTGGCAGCTTTCAGAGTTACAATTTGTGTTAGTTACCAAAATGAATATCTCTTAGTTTTTAAGTGAGAAAATAATGTATGGGTATAGGTTGAAGAGGGTGGAGTCTCTCCAGGACTGGAGCATTTTAAGCAACACTGGCCTCTGGGCTCACAGAGGTGTATTAATATTAAGGCCAAAAGCGGGTTCATGTTGATCAGTTGGCCACATTTGAACAAAGCACCCAGATAGACAAATTGCCTCACACTGTTTTGCTGGTATGCAGGCTTTTCCGCATATGATGAATGAAATAAATATTCAAGAGACTGTCTGTCCAGCATTTTTCCTGTACTGAAGTATAGTGACTGAATCCCTAGATGTTGTATCTCGCAAACAAACGTGACAGGTTCCCATTGTCACATATCTTCCTGTGACCATCAAGTCTAAATAAGTGGTCTTTGTGTTTTAGAAAAAGAATTCACAGAGAACAATTGCGAGAATGTAATGACGTGGAACAGACAAAGGTTTATAACTTTACAAGGCCATAAAAATAGAAGAGTCTAGGGCTCATCTTGCAAGATTGACGTTTTAGCCCTATTAGATGAAATTATGAGATGTGGCAAAATTTGACCTTAAATCGGACTTTAAGTTTAACAGTACAGTTTTACATATTACAGTGGATATAAAAAGTCTTCACAACCCTGTTAAAACAGCTGTTTTTTTTAATGAAACAAAGATAAATCATATCAGATCTTTTGCACCTTTAATGTAAAAATTACAACCTATGCAATGCCACTGAAAACCAAAGTAACAAAAGGAATAATCATTTAAAAAAAAAACCTAACTGCATAAGTGTGCTCACTAATTATGTGGCTGCATGTGTTTAGAATTAACTAATCACCAAGTTCATGTGAAGTACTACACACCTGTCTTCACCTGATTAACCTGATTACTAAAATTTTTACTTGTAAAAGACATCTTCTTACAATGGAACACAGTAAAGACAGTTATCAACAAGTCAAGTGATGTCAAGTGACCTTTATTTGTATAGTGCTTTATACAATACAGATTGTTTCAAAGCAGCTTTACAATGATAAACAGTAAAAAACAACTCTATTAAGACAACATTGTCATTATTAAGTTGAAGTCAGTTCAGTGTTGATTCGGTTCTGTTCATTAACTGTGTAAAGTTAATCAATTATAAAATTAGTTCAATTCAGCTCTGCAGAAAACAGTGGACAGTCATCTAGCTAAGTTCAGTTCTCATCCAATAGTATCAGTGCAGTCAAGTCAATAATATTGCTGAATATTAAATGTCTCCAACTAAGCAAGCCAGAGGCGAGAGTAGCATGAAACCCAAACTACACAAGGTGACAGAAATGGAGAATCCAGGCTCATTCGGGGGGCCAGTTCTCCTCTGGCCAGATGAACGAACATGGTGTGATTTTGATTCCAGGGTCCATCACAAGTCAGATTGAAGACTGATATCATTCAGAATATTTCATCCAGTTCCTTGTGCTTGAAGATTGGGATACATCATACTGGCATATGGTGGGAGGAGTTGAAGACGGACTTGTCTGATTCTTGTGGTCTTTGCTGAGGATCTGTGCCAAGGGCTGTATAGCTGACGAGTTCTTTGCAGGGTATCTGTCTAGCTGTGTCTAGTTGTTGTAGTCTTTGCTGACATTCAGGTCTGCATTGTGGTCATCTTTGGGTGAAGGTCTACCATCTGGTTTGGATAAGGACTGAATTCGGCTGACTACGGTAACCTTGGGATAAAGATGAGACAGACAGATACTAGAGTAGATGCCATTCCTCTTACGATGTAACATGTACATCGGATGTAATGGGAAGTGTTCCCGGTTCCAGTTGACCTAATTTATGCAGCCTAGCAATCCTTTAAGGGATTTGAATTATAGAAATGTGATAGTGACGTGTATGTGTATGCTAGGTTAAAAAGATGAGCCTTTAATCTAGATTTAAATTGACGGTGTGTCTGCCTCCTGAACAATGCTAGGACTGTTCCAGAGTTTGGGTGCCAAATAGGAAAAGGATCTACCACCCGCAGTCTATTTTGATATTCTATGTATTATCAACTGAATGGAATTTTGAGACCAAGGGTATGAAAATGGTCCAAAATGGAGCAGATGGAGTTTGTTTATTAAGCCTGCAAGGCAACCACCCAGTAGCATCACAATAATCTAGCCTTGAGTTCATGAATGCATGAAGTAATTTTTCTGCATTTGACATTAAAAGCATATGTCATAATTTAAGGATATTTTTAAGATGGAAAATATGGTTTTATGAATGCTAGAAATGTTACTTTCAGTAGAAAGATTGCTATCTTTGTGAACGTGAACTATCCCTTTAATGGTGCAAAAGTTCTGGTATGAATTAGCCTTTTTTTACATCACAAAAACAGCTGTTTTAACAGGGCGTATAGACGTTTTATATCCACTGTACAAAATATCAGCACAAAAAAAAATTCAAATTAAGCTAATTTGAATGTATTATTCATGCAAATACTCACAAAAATAAGTTGTGTTATTTTACATTTCCTTTCAAAGAAATTTAGCTTCAAATAAGTCCAAGTGTATTCCCGAAACCACTGATCAAAGATAAGAAAAAGACCATGGCAGAAATTCTATGTTTATTTCAAATGGAAAATGCTCATTTAGTCCAACATTAAAATCCATAGAGAGATCATCTAAACAGAGTAAAATAGCACCACCAAGGAATAATTAAAATATACAAGGAAATACAGCATTACAAAATACAGAAAAATTCAAAATATAACATGAAAAAAAAAAAATCAAAACCACTTTAACCTTTTACGTCACTTGGAGAGTAAAATGTTTGTTCTTTTTGTGTGAAAGAATGGGCCGAACATTTGCAATATGAACAAAAACCAATGCCATGACTTGACAGGATTAACCTAAGGTTGGTTAACCTTGGCCAGTGATGTAAATTCTGGTTTTGGCCATTCATGCCATTTAGCTCATATCTAATTAAACAGAGACTACAGGAGACCAACAGTGATGGCTACTGACAGGCCCTTTTTAATGTTTACATAGCAAACACGCTGTTCTCACAAGTGAGAGAGACTGCACAGAGAGAACAAAAGAGATCCCTGGTTAAAGTGTAGCTGGGAAAACAGGGGTGGGCCTATAAAAAAAGTTTGATAGCAACACCAGACAAGACAACATTAAAGGTCCTCAATAGAAGAAAGGCAAATTGATGCAAAATGTACTTGTGTGACATACACAACACTGAATCTTAGAAGACATACAGTAGAATGCATATTTCAGTGCATATCAGGTCAATCAACTTTTATATATAAAAAAAAAAAACACCTTTCTTTTAAAGAAAGCCAAAAGGAGATTACGAGAGATCGATCTTATAACACACTTGAAATACAAACAACATAATTACATCTACAAACAGGAAACTGACTCAGGATGCAGCTCTACACACCAGGGGCACTCAGTAGCAAGATGCAAGAGGATCATACATTGCTAGAGCTCAGCAGAGAGAACCACATCCAGGATTTCCATGTTTCTTTCTTTCGGCTTGGTGTATTATAATGGTAATTTTGTCAGTATGTGGGTTTCATGTCAACACGGACCTAGCATCATGTCAACAAATGAGTCAGACACCAAAACAGTGGTTATCATGTTAGTAAAACACTGTAATAATGGGTTACTCATAACTTTTATGTCAACCGATTCAACTACCATCTTCTTGACTTGACAGAGACACATTAAGTGAAGGCCAACGGAATATTTGAGTGCGGATCATCTCATCATATCGACAATATTAACGGTTCAGAAAACCACAAATATTGAGATTATCTTTGGATAGGAGTTAACAACACATTTCAGGAACATTAAAACAATGTCTGCATAAACAAAAGACTTGGAATAAAATCTCAATGTAAAAAAAAAAAAAAAAAAGTCAAATCATGACATCGGATTTTAAATAAATCTCAAGTTAAAATAACAGGAAAAACATGGTTACCCAAAACAATATTTTGGGCTAAAATGGAAAACAATACAAATTTGGTTTAACATCCAAAAAGGATGAAGCTTTTTATTATTTTTTATCTTAAAACAATCACCAATATGGTGAAAAAAAACATGCATGCTATCTATAATCTATAATGTAAGTGAACTGATTTACAGTGAATCTGAGACCCCTGCAGTTTAGACAATTTAGGTAGAAACCTAAATTGTCTAATTTTATTTCTTCGCTATACAATAAATAAAAACCTAATCAAGTCTAGAGCCACTGCAAAATTAGTCAACTATTGATCTCTATAAGTCTATATGCCAAGATAGTTTGATCATTTATAAAATTGGCTTTTGATTTAAATGTCAATTCAAAGTAAGACTCTTGTCTGTTGTTCCACTTGCAAAAAAAAAAAGGCTACTCACGTTTGAAGACAGATAGAAATTGGTTGTGAGTAATAACTTCTATTTTTATAGTTTACACCATCATTTCAAGTTCATGATAGAAAAACATTACTAAGGTTTAAGACAGAAGACCAAATCCTATTATGAGATCAAATGTCAGTGTTGTCCTCTTTGGAATACTCTTCCGCCAGCTGCTCATAGGAGTGGTTATGGTCCAGCCCATCTGTGGTGAATATGGAGGTCTCGGATTCGGAGCCCTGTTCCTCTCTACAATCTGTCTCATCTGAAGTTGAATACTTGGGCATTAAATCATTATCATCCTCCTCCAGGTTGTTGTTTAGCAAATTCTCCTCATCAATGAAGGTGATGTTGGCATTGGGAAACATATGGATCTGGTAACCTTTGGATTCCCATGCGATTCGGCCATTACTGCAGCCTCCAGGGTCAAGACCTTCGTGGTTCTCGCCTGCCTCCTTGTCCAATTGATTCTCATACATTCTCGTAGAGTCTAGGTCAGAGTCTATCTCACCTCCCCCATGCATTTCATTCATGAGAAGACATTCCTCTTGATCAAGAAGGTAACCCTTGGATTTTGAGATGGCTACAGTAAATCTGTCACTCAAGCTATAGCGGCGCTTCTGTCGAGGTGAGCGGTCTAAACTGAGGATGGCGTTTCCGTTTATTGAAAGAGAATCACTGCAGCTCTTTGAGCGTTTTGGTGCTTTATTCTTGCTACCAGTGACGGAGCTGACACATTGATTTTCTCCTTCCTTCTCGACACCTATCTGCTTGATTAAGTCACTGTAACCTTCTTTTTTCTTGGACAGGAAGCTGAAGATGTTGACATCATTAGGAGTTGGTGGCAGGTGTAGGGTCTTGTGACTTTCCTTGATGCATTGTAACTCATCCAGAGAAAGTTTGCGCCTTTTACGGCGCTTCTTTAGAGCTTTGTGAGCCTCCACAACCATGCGCACCTTCCAGTTGAAGAACAGAGAGAGCCATGCCAGACCAAGATAGATCCACACCTCCACAAAGTAGCGATAGAGAGGAGGGTAGTCAACATTGGGATCAACACCTAAACAAAATACAGAGAAAAAAGTTTGCAAATTGATATCACAATCAATCAAAAACATTTTTTGAAGCAATTTCCTTTAGTTTCAGTGTTGGAAATTTTATGTTCTTTATATTTATAGTTTTATAAACGCATGCTTCCTTGTATGAAAAAAACAAAACAAAAACAAATGTTCACTTGGATATACTGCATAATATGGCTATTTGTACATCTCTTAAGAACTAGAGAACTAAAGTTCATCAGGACAAAACTTTGATGTTGGCTTGACAAACCCTTTTCTGAAAGTTTAAAGTAAAAGTTTAGCACATTGCTAGCATTAGCATTTTGATTGCATGATTTAACACGTTACATGTTTTAACACATTGCTAACATGTTTCTAACATGGCTTAACATGTTGCTACACAGTAAAATCGCCAGAGTTAAATCAACTCTGCTCAGAGTACATATGGTCCCTCTCTAAATAGTGTTAAAGTAACACTGAAGCAGAGTTAAAGTTAATGAGATAATTAAGCAATTAATAAGGCTGTGAATGAAGTCAGTTGTAGTTCTTGTGATTCTCTTTTTTTCAGTGATTCTGCTTGTTAACAGCAGGTGTTCATCATTAATGCACAATCATCACTTAATTGTTCAATTATCTCATTAACTTTAACTCTGCTTCAGTGTTATTTTAACACTATTTAGTTGATTTGACTGGAGATTTTGCTGTGTACACGGTAAAACATTTTTCTAACATGTCTGGTATATGTTGAAACTTGATTGAAGATATCAGACTTCTGAATCATAAAGTAAGCTGCTACTGTACGCTGAGGTAGACAATTTTTTTATTTGATTGTTTTTGCCTGGAGAGTCTCCCCTTAAGCACAGTTTTTTCAGGCACCTGTCAATTTTGAGAATTTGTGCTTTTTGGCTTTTCATAAAGTGTTTTTTCAGACTGGTGGAAAGAAAATATCCAAAATACACTTAAGTGTTTATTTTATAGCACTTTATCTTTTTGTGTCTATAGATTTAAATTACAGTTAATATCTTTTAAAGTTTTTTTCTCCTGCTCTGAGTCAGAAATCTCCACTTCAGCAGACCTTACATACACCCAACTTTACAGTTTTATTCCTATCTATATTCTTAAGGTTTTTACAGAGGGATTTGTTGATGTATAATTTGCCTGATTTTATACAACATTTTTTTCCTAAACAAAATGGTGAAAAATTTTTTTTTTTTCTGGCTGTTGATTAGTATTTTCTGAATTATGGAGTGATAAAAAGAGAGAGCCAAAATTTCCTCTGTAAAAACCTTTGAATTTAATATGTCCAAAAACTTAAACGAGAATTTTGAACCTGACGTCATCCAATATTCAGATTTTTGTTCTAGAAATGTATGCAAATTAACGCATATTTAATCAGATAATGCCTCATTTGCATATTTAAACATACGATTTTAGAAAACTTGTAACAAAAAATGTTTGCAATTTTTTTTATGCAAATCAATCAGCTGGGGAAGTATGGTGATGACTATTAGTTAATTTTTTTACCCCATTCACCTGGGGTGTCTCGCCTTAATTATAGCTTTTATTTGTCATTTCTACAATTTAAATGTTAAAAGTCATTTTAGAGTTACTTTCCTGATTCATAAGTTTGTAATTTATTGTCATGTTTGCACACCATGATGCAGCAGGTAAACTCTGAGGTATACTGTATGTTGGAACTGTTTCTGTTATGTAAATGGGCAACTTCAACACAAACTTATCAAACGTTATAACTTCAATATCTTCTAAACTGTAAGACAATAAGGTCATTTCTACTGGAAATGGGCTTAGAGAGCATTTATACATGCCTTTCTCATATGCTCCTGCTCATGTGCGAGGCTGAGAGATTGCATAATAATGTAATATTAGTATTTGCTTTCTATGTTTATGCAATGTTATTAATGAGATCTTTTTAAAAAGTAATATGACTTTATAATGAAGTGATCCACTGTTTAAATTTGGTTTCACTGTATTTTTGCTTTTAGGGAGGAACATCTCAGAGATGCATAACAGCACTGAATGGTAAAGGATTTTCCCATATGTAGCACTGATTACTTTTCCGCCTTTTGTATCTAACAAGATGGGGTTTGTAAATGCATGGATGTTTTACATCATAAATCTTTTATAAAAGATTACATGCAAAGTACATCAAAATGCCATGTTAAAGAAATATTCAGAGGGATAAGTCAAACATGCCACAATTGCTGATTGAACTTAACTTAAATTGATCTTTGTTATACCAGATGAGATACTTTGTAATGGGTATGACTGTTTTTGAACCGTACAATTTTTATTGCAGGTTTTCTGGAAGCCCCAGTTGAAGGCATCAAGAACTTACAGCTGTTGCCTAAACATACTGTATGTTAGCCTGGACAGACATCTATTCCAGTCCTACAACACACCAAGCTCTCTGCTTTTGTATGTATGGCTGACTACTACCATGTTCTTTTAAGGTATTGCTGGAACAAAACAACTGAGCAGCTGTGACAGTGGAATTTGTAGTTGAAGAGAATATCACACGTGTATCAGTAAATTTGAATCATAGAGAAAACATTTTTAGGAGTTGCAAACATGTAGTTCTTTCTCTCTCTCCCACAAATACAACACAACAGTTACACTTCTCATTCTATTCTGCGAATCAGTGAATACGGTGCAAAACATTCACACATCTGTATCAAAAATGTTAAGTCATGGACAAATTTTACACCTCAACCTCACCTCAAATTTGATTCATAAAGCACTTTCAAAATGCAAGAGTCTTTGAGATTGGTAGGGGATTAACATACATTTGAGCTCAAAAGTTTACATACCCCTTGCAGAATATGCAAAAATGTTAGTCATTTTAACAAAATAAGGATCATGAAAATGATCGGGGGGTGAAAACTTTTGAACAAGATGATGTTGTGCATGTTTTTTCTTATTTTGATTAAAGATCATATTTTTTCATTTAGTACTGACCTTCAGAAGCTACAGAAGATGCATACATGTTTCCCAGAAGACAAAAAATTTACAATTTATCATGTTCATCCAATTCAAAAAGTTTACATCCCTGGCTCTTCTGGAGCATCATTGAATGTTTGAGCCAATTTTTAATAGTTTGGCTCAAACAGAGCTCAGTTTAACTGCTCAGGACAAACAAGGGACTCAAGAACAACCATCACAAAACAAAAAAACAGTTGTGGATCGTCCAGGTAATGACATACAGTATAAAGAATCAAGGGTATGCAAACTTTTGAACTGGGTCATTTTTATAAATTCAGCTATTTTTTGTCTTGTGAACTTTATGTAAACATCTGTTATGTGAAATAGTTTATTCAGGACAGTACTAAATAACATGCAATTTTTCATGATCCTTCTTATTTTGTTATAATGATTAACATTTTTGCATATTCTGCAAGGGGCGTGTAAACTTTTGAGCTCAACTGTATCTTTTATATTCTTTGGAGCCTGACCATGCAGTGTGTTGTAAACAAACATTGCCACTTTGTATTGTATTCTGTATTTTACAGGTAACCAATGAAGAGCTCTCAACACAGGTGTTATATGATTCCTTTTTCTGCTGTTAGTTAAAAGTCTTGCTGTGGCATTTTGGACATAATGAAGGTGTGCAACCAAGGCTTCACTTATGCCTTTATTCACAAAGCATTACAATAATCCAGCCATGTGGAAATAAAGGCATGCACAACAGTCTCCAAATTCTTGGTTGAAAGAATAGGTTTCAGTTTAGACAATTTTCTTACCTGGAAAAAATAAAAAATAAAAATGCTTTCAAAACGGAATCGAAAATTACTCCTAAATTCTTCACATAACATTGCATATTACTAGACAGTAGGCCATAACTTTCAACCAGTCCTTTCTCAGGCTGTCTATTTCCAAACATAAACTCAGCCTTAACCACCACTTTACCTCAGTCAAACACTTATGAAAATGAACAAAGGATGTACAGTCAAACTCTAAAGGAAAGTACAATTGCAAATCATCAGAATATAAATGATAATTAATTTTATATTTCCTAAAAATGTACCCAGGGGCAGCATATATAAAGAGAACAGAGTTTAACCATTTAACTTTGCGGGACCCCCCAAGAGATAGTTGCTGATGCAGAAACAGAGTTTCCAATCTTAACGAAGCATGTCCTGTCCGGAAGATAAGAGAACTGCTTAAGGGCCACACCCCTGATACCTACATAATCTCTAAGCTGAGTCTGAGCTAGGTTTAATTCTAAATACAGACTAAAAAAAAATATCCATAATATTTCCAGTTTAAAAAAAAAAAATAAATCAGCTAGTTGATTATGAACAACTTTCTCTAAGATTTTATTCTTAAAATTAATATTTGAGATAGGCCTGATTTTTTTTGATTCCTGTGGATCCAGGATCGTCTTCTTTAAAACAGGCTCAACAATGGCCTGCTTAAACCCTCATGGTACAGTGCCATAAAACATTATTATTAATAATCGATAAATTATTAGGACTAAAATGACAATGACCTCCTTAAGTAGTTGCGATGGAAGAACATCAGAGTGAGGTCATCGGCTTTAAACGATATATATCTTTCAACTGAGCTAAGGAAATTAATTCAAATTTACTCAAGCAATGTGAAGGATTCATTTCTTCAACTACAATGTTCCCTACTGGTGAAATATTTGGCCTTGTCAATAAATAAATAAATAAAAATAAAAAAATCCTTGGACGGGGAAGAGAAAATGTTACTCAGAGGTGTAAAGAGTACCAGAAAGCCATACTTGAGTAAAAGTGCTGATACCTTACATCGAAAATGACTCCACTACAAGTTACAAGTAACCAATTTAATTTAACAGTACTTAAGTATTTTACTCATGCTGAATGAAGGCTCAGAGACATGCCAGTGAAAATAAACAATTGATTTGTAAGATGAGAAATCAAGTTTATTTTCTAAAATCGAACTAAAACTGAACACCTCAATGTTGCAATAAATCAAGGTCGACACAACAACCTTTTAAACGTCTACAAACTCTCAAGTACACAGAAAGGCCATAAGTAAACCAATATCCTTCAAAACGGTCATGTCAATATAGCGGATAAATAAAACAATGTTATGTAAAATTAAATAGTCGAAGTCTACTGTATGTGCTGGTTTGAGCCTCATCACCAGCTGCAGTCAATTCCTCATCTAATAAATAAAACTTCTGCGATGAGCAACTACCTGCTAATGCACTCGCATTCACGTAAAGTATCCTTGTTGACAAGTTTTGGGGGAGTGAAGGCAAAATGCACAAGATATAGTACCTTCTGTGCCCTTAGATGTAGTCAAGTAGAGAGTAAAAGTTGCCAATATCTTTGATACTCAGTACAACTACAAAGTAGCCAAAAAGATACTTAAGTACAGTAACTAATTACATTTACTCAAGTACTTTACACCTCTGACATTACTAGACGGACTCAGTGCCTTATATAGTTATAACAAAGCCTTCGGGTTATTTACATTTTGAGGTAGAATTCGCAAAAAATCTGATTTAGCATTTGTAAATCAAAATGCTGTTAAATTCTCTAAAATATCATAAGATACAGTGGTATGCGAAAGTTTGGGAACCCCTTGCAGAATTTGTGAAAATGTGAATTTTAACAAAATAAGAGAGATCATACAAAATGCATGTTATTTTTTATTTAGTACTGTCCTGAGTAAGATATTTTACATAAAAGATGTTTACATATAATCCACAAGACAAAAAAGTAGCTGAATTTATTAAAATATCTCCATTCAAAAGTTTGGGAACCCTTGATTCTCAATACTGTGTGTGGTTACCTGGATGATCCACGACTGTTTTTTGTTTTGTGATGGTTGTTCATGAGTCCCTTGTTTGTCCTCAGCAGTTAAACTGAGCTCTGTTCTTCAGAAAAATCCTCCATGTCCTGCAGATTCTTCAGTTTTCAAGGATTTTATCCATATTTGAACCCTTTACAGCAGTGGCTGTATGATTTTGAGATTCATCTTTTCACACTGAGGACAATTGAAGGACTTGAGGGTTTTCACCTCCCGACTCTTAATGCACCATGTTTCATTCTGGAGCATCAGTGAATGTTTGAACCTTTTTTTAATAGTTGTGTTTGAGTTCGTCAATTGTCCTCAATGAATCTCAAAATCATAAAGCCACTGCTGTAAAGGGTTCAAATATGCAAAAAATCCTTGAAAACTGAAGAATCTGCAGGACATGGAGGATTTTTCTGAAGAACAGAGCTCAGTTTAACTGCTCAGAACAAACAAGAGACTCATGAACAACCATCACAAAACAAAAAAAAACAGTCATAGATCATCAGGTAACCACACGTATTAAGAATCAAGGGTTCACATACTTTTGAACAGAGATATTTTACTAAACTCAGCTACTTTTTTGTCTTGTGGATTATATGTAAACATCTTTTATGTAAAATATCTTACTCAGGACAGTACTAAATAAAAAAATAACATGCATTTTGTATGTTCTCTCTTATTTTGTTGAAATTATTCACATTTTCACAGATTCTGCAAGGGGTTCTCAAACTTTCGCATACCACTGTACTTGCAAATTATCTTAAAGTCACTTGCGCATGCCGACAAAGATTCCTAGTAACATCATTTTACCAAGGTTGTTCATTTACTCTTTGATTTCTCATTTTAAAAAAGGTGCAACATTATCCAAGATCTGAACAGACATGACTGAAAGAATTTACCAATTCCTCAGGTCCTATAGAAGGCAAAGTTGTAGACTCCATAGGAGGAGATAACGCCTTAGTACTAAAAGCCATTAAAAACGCACTAGCCATAGATTTTTATCCCAAAAGAAAACACCAAATCAACAAGCATATGACCATGATCATGATCATGTGTTGGTTCAGAGACCCATTGAGATAAATGAAAAGAATCAACCAAATTCAAAAATTCTTTGATCAAAGGTTTACAAGGACAAACAAACATATTATATAAAAATCAGCCAGGATCAAAATCCAATCTGCAAATGGAACCACCACAGATAAAAACTCATAAAATTCATCTAGGAAATTCTTGTTGTATCCGGTAGGCCTATATATCAGGGCAACAAAGCACCAGTAAACTTCAAAACTCTTGAAACTTTCAACAGGCAATAACTTGCACTTAATCATTAAAAATTGCAGCCAAACCTCCACCCCGATGAGTAGTCCTCAAGGTACTTAAAAAAAATTACACCTAGAGGGTAAGAGTTCAGCAAGAGGGCTCATGTCAGCACCATTTAACCATGCCTCAGTAATAAAAAGTCCAATCCATGTGTTACATAAAAATAATTTAAAATAAATTAAAATAAATGTTTTGTTGGCAACTGATCATGCATTTATCAAGGCCATATGCACTCTAAAAAATGCTTGGTTAAAAACAACCCAAGTTGGGTTGAAAATGGACAAACCCAGCAATTGGGTTGTTTTGACCCAGCAGTTGGGTTAAATGTTTGCCCAACCTGCTGGGTAGTTTTATTTAACCCAACAATTGTTTACAAATTACTATATGTCTGGCTTAAAATGAACCCAAAATAGGTTGGAAATTAAAAATCAGACTCATAATTACTAGAGGCAACAATAATAATCAAAAAGATGAGCATTTAATAAATGTTTATTGTTTAAATATTATTCAAAAAAAGTATTAATAAATGTTAATTTCCAACATATTTTGGGTTCATTTTAAGCAAGAAATACAGTAATTTTTAAACAATATTTGGGTTAAATAAAACCAGCCGCTGGGTTAAAACAACCCAATCGCTGGGTTTGTCCATTTTCAACCCAACTTGGGTTGTTTTTAGCCCAGCATTTTTTAAAGTGTGCACTGTAGTCAACTTAACAAGCTGATTAGAAAAAATGACACTTAGCTCCGCTGAACCAGTCCGTCTCACAGGACACAAATTTGAGTGAACCATTGGTCCCTCTCAATGTTGTCCAAAACAATGGTACTGATGTGACAAAAAAAACAGGTATAAGATAGGAAAGCTGCGACTCCGTCACTGATCTTACTCCATTGGACATCTCAATTTCTTAAAGGGTTAGTTCACCCAAAAATGAAAATTATCCCATAATTTACTCACCCTCAAGCCATCCGTAGGTGTATATGACTTTCCTCTTTCAGTCAAAAACAATCAAAGTTATATTTTAAAAAATTTTCTGGCCATGTGTTTTTCTAAGAAAAATATCCATATTTATAACTTTATCGACTATAATCTCTAGTTTCCGGTAACGTCCGTCTGCGCGTTGACGAGAGAGTCGAGTTCCGGCGTATGACGTAGGATGTAGGAGTAGCATAAGCTTAGGTGAGAGCAGACGTCTCTTTAAACAAATAGGGCTGGGCAACAAGCTCCTCCTACATTTCTCTCGTTTTAGACTTCTAATTCGTGATCTAATTCTGTGTTTTGTTTTGCTCTATCCTCTGTGCTTCTGCATTCGTCAATACATCATGTGTCAGGTCAAAGTTCACTCTTCCGCCAGAACTAGACTCACGTACGGAAGCCAGAGTTTCTAGTTTATAAAGTTATAAATATGGATATTTTTCTTACACAAAAGCATCACTTTGCTTCAGAAGGACTTTATTAACCCCCCCTGGAGCCGTATGGATTACTTTTATGATGGATGGATGTACTTTTTTTGGACTTCAAAATCAGTTACTATTCACTCCCATTATAAAGCTGGGAATAGCCAGGATATATTTTAATATAACTCTGATTGTGTTTTGGCTGAAAGAAGAAAGTCATATACACCTGATGGCTTGATGGTGAGTATTGGGATAATTTATAACCCTTTAAGTTTAACTAAGACTCCAGCACATCTGCCTCGTCTCCTACGTCATCTCTTCTTCCAGCACATGCAGCCAGATATGCGACACATTTGAAATGCCTGAAACATTCATGGCTGTTCCACAAACAGCTTCATATTCAAATCGCGGCTCCATGTCCATCGCTGGGGATTGAATGCTTAACGCAAGATGATAATGAATCAAATGTAAGAAAATAACACGAGATGATCATAAATCAAATGTTAGCAATTCAAACGATTTATAAAACATGAAAATAAAACAAAGGTATCAAAACAGGTGTAGCATAGCAGTTAATGGCAATTCACACTGCACCAACAGACGCTGACCAATGCCAACAATCACAGATTACGCCACTTTTCAGACATTCCAAGACCTATTGTGCTGCGTTTGTGGGAGTGGGAGTGGGAGAGGGAGAGGGAGAGGGAGAGAGAGAGAGAGAAACTACGAGAACTTTTTCTCTGTTATTGATACACGTGTGGGTTTTCTCTGCAACTACAAATTCCACTGTCACAGGTGCTCAGTTGTTTTGCTCTAATAAACTTGACAAGTCTACTAGTTAAGCTATTTTAGCCTTTCAAAAATGTAGTATGATTTAACATTTTGGCATGTTTCTATCACACTATAATACATTGCTAGCATGATTTAACGTGTTAACATTTTCATAATATGTTTTAACAAGTTGCTAATTTGTTTTAAGATGTTTTAACACACTGCTAACATGATATTGCCTAATACTTGCATGTTTTAGCATGCTACTAGCATGATCACGTTGTTAACAACACATTTGTTAAGTTTTAACATAACTTTCATGTTTTTAACATGATTTAGCACGCTGCTACCATGGTTCTAACATGCTGTTAACATGACTTAGCATGTCGATACTATCTTTTAACATGTTGCTAGCAGGGCTAGAAATCAACTTTCCTAATAAGGGGCAAAATTTGCCCTGTGTAAGTGACTTTTAGGGGCATTTTTACCAAAGGGACAAGTTTGGTTCACTTAGATCCTATTTTAAGGGAACAATAATTTTCTTGTGGCCACATAAAAACACCTGAATGACCACAGCAACCTGGGATTATCACAAATATATTAATTAACATTTTATTTTGAATTAAGAATGACAAAGACAGTGCAGCATTAAGACATGGTGTTATTATATTCTAGCTATTATATTATAGGCCTATTAGGCTATATTACAGCCTACTATATTCTGTGCGATGTATAGATAGGCTACCTCGTGTCCGTGACAACATCTGAATGAAGTTTGAATAATTTGTTTTTAATAATAGACTATGTTAAAAGAATATTTTTATTTAAATAGGCCTGTTAGATAATACAGTAAAGTACCATATAGCCAATGTTTTATAAATACAGTAAATGCCCAAGAGTCATGACAATAAAGCTTTAATTCCTATATGACCATTTCTGTAGGCACACTTACAGGAATTTTGTGAGAAGTTCACTTTATGGGAATTTAATATATTAGGCTATAATATTTCATTCTATTTTTGCTAGTAATTAATATAGACTACATTATTAAATATAATTATGAAAATGTAATTAGCATTGTTTTGTTTTACTGTATCTGTAAATGAAAACAGACACTCATTTATTGCCACATGCTGGCATAATATCATATATGTCTTCTTTTTTGTCATTCTAAATTCAAAATAATCTATTAATTTCTTAATAATATAAAATTTCTGATAATCCCAGGTTGATATGGTCACACAGGTTTACGCTCGAGGCCACAACTTCACATCGCATGGCCACATAATGTTGTTACCACAACAAAATTATCATGACTTAAAGGATTAGTTCACTTTAAAATGAAAATAACCCCATGATTTACTCACCCTCAAGCCAACCTAGGTGTATATGACTTTCTTTTTAATGATGAACACAATCAAAGTTATATTAATAATTACCCTGATGCTCCAAAGCTTTATAATGGCAGTGCATGGACACCACTTGTTTGAAGCTCAAAAAAAAGTGCATCCATCCATCATAAACATACTCCACACGGCTCCGGCTGGTTAATAAAGGCCTTCTGAAGCGAAGCGATGTGTTTGTGTAAGAAAAATATCCATATTTAACACATTGTAAAGTAAAATAACTATCTTCCGCCTTCCGTATTCAACTTACAAAAAAAGCGCAACTAACGTCGCGCGAGAGACATTACACTGTCTTCGTAAGTTGAAGGAAGGCGGTCTGGCCATCAGGGTGATTATTAATATAACTTTGATTGTGTTCATCAGAAAGAAAAAGTCATATACACCTAGGATGGCTTGAGGGTGAGTAAATCATGGGGTAATTTTCATTTTAAAGTGAACTAATCCTTTAACACGTTCCCAATAGTTACTATGTATTGGCCACGGCAAAACTAGGTGAAGGTAAATCAGAAGATTTTATTTCTGTTTTATCAGTCTGTTTTTCAGAGTTTGATAAGATATGGTATTACAGCATGGTATGGAAACCTGACTGTCCAATCAAAATCGAAACTTGCACGACTTGTACATACTGTTCTAAAAATTGTAGGGTGGGAAGAGAAACAACCTACACAGGAGCTGCATGAGGTTTCCATTTTAAGACAAGCTAAGAAACTTGTTGCTGATGATACATTTTACATGGAAATTTTAACCTTTAGGGAGGCGACTGAGGTGTGCAAATCAAATCGCTACAGAAATTCAATTGTGTCAACTACGGTTAAATTAATCAATAGAGAATTGCAAAAATGAGGTGCCAGATTGGTATACTGTAGTTTTTTTAATATATTTTTAGTTATGAGTAATGTATTGTTGTCTAATGTTGCATACTGGCCATGTCATAGTTGTCCAAGATTAATTTCCCAGAAATGGGACAATAAAATATATTCTATTCTATTCACATTACAAATCTGGTGAAATGGTGCACATTGCATTCCCAGATGAATTTTATAAGCAACTCAAACTCACAGCATATGCAGAGCTGGAGTTTGATAACAGAGCTGCTGCTCAGATGCATTTTACTGTGAACGAAGCTGCTCTGAGATGCTGTAAGAAACACATAACCTGCGTGCATGTAAATAATTAAAGCATCGCACTTCACTCTGAAACCCGCAGCGCATATAGTTATTTAATTCAATCACAGCCTTTGTGATTTCACAATAGAACTATGATATATTATGATTTTTAAATGGTTTTAATATATTGTGCAGCCTTAAACAGTCTTACAATGCAGTTTATGGATATTTTAGCGGTTAATCAATTAATTTCAGTCAAGCCCATTCATTTCCAACCCTTGCTAGCATGTTACTAGATATAGATATAGATCTAGCCAACTTAAGTGACTATTCATTTTCTTAAGTGATCCATGATGACAAGCAGTTAACAACTAAGACACCCACCTGCTACAAGATCACCGAAACCAATAGTTGTCAGAGTGACAAAAGAAAAATACAAGCCCTCGATGTAGGTCCAGCCTTCTTGAGACATGAATACAAATGGAGGAATCACCAAATGGACCAGCACACCCCATAACAGAAAGACAGCTGTGCAGGTGAACTGAGTTTTCCGCTTTGAGAAGCCCAACAAAAAAAACAAAAAAAAAGGAGAAAAAAGAAAAGAACAAGCTTATAGATTTTCAAAATGCAGTTAGAAGTTCTCATAGCTATTATTATTATTATATTAAAATACAAGGGCTGTGTGTGGTTGCTCCTTACCAATGTTACTCCTTTCCTAGTAAGATATCGCCCAAGGTGTTTAGCTCTTCCACCAAAAAACTTTCCAAGTTCACTGATCCAGGTGAAACACAGCGGCACTCCAAAAAGACCATAAAATATACAGAAAACCCTCCCTTGAGGTGTTTTGGGTGCAATATTTCCATAACCTGTGGAAAGAAACCATTTTTTGGTGAAAATTGATAACAGTTTATAGTAAATACAATTTATCTCATTACTTTGATGTTCTATCTTTGGACATGGCTTACAAGTATTTCACCGAGTATTAAGCAAACAAACAAAATCACTGTACTGAACCCTTGTTTATAAGGATATATAGGGATATGCCTGAAAGACTAATGGGAATAATAAAATCAAATTATTATAAATTATTTTTGTGTTAATTGATTATTTCTCCAAGTTACTGCTTAAATGGAGCAGATCCTTACCTATAGTTGTGACAACTGTAGCTGCGAAGATGACGGCATTAGGCCAGTTCCAGTTGTTGAAGACTTTGTCCCCTGTGATGGTGATGCCTTGTCCTGCAGCATCAGACACCACCTATTTCAAAATTAAACAAACTGATGAAAACAGCCACACATTCAATTTGAATACAGTATAACATCAAGACAGTTCATTTTCTAGAAACATGTGGATATGTTATGTCTGAGACCAGAGCTTATATCCTCTCAAGCCAGCGATGTTATCAGCAGCCCCCTGAGAATGCTGATGAGCCTGCCATTGCCAAAATGTCATCGGTTCTAGGACATGAGTGGGCCATACCTTAAATAAAAGTTTCTCGATGCATCATCTAAGCTCAGATCAATCAAAGATATCATAGAGATTTAGTGAACAAGGCTTAATGTGTCACTTAATCACAGATAAAAGAATCTGTTGAGTGCAATTATTATACAGAAAAACGCTTAAACAAGACTCTCTCTCTCTCTCCTCTGAGACCTTGCATGTAAAATTAGGGAATAAACATTTATACAGCTTGGATCTGACAACTTAGTAGGTTTGCTCATTGCATGTCTATGTTTGTTCTTAGCAATAACAAGACATTCTTCTGCTGCCACACACATAGAGGAGATCCCCTTAAAGCAAGGTGTCAGAAAAACTCTTATTCGCAATATTTCGAACAAGCCAGCTGTGTTTTAAAATGTGGGTGACATTTCTAGCAGTGCCTCAGTCCTCATTTGAATATCTCTGTAGAATGTGTTATATCTTACACCAGATGTAAGCGGTGCGACATGATGCGACAAAAGCCAATAGAACCAATTATAACCAGCGATTTTGTCTACACTCTGGATGTAGTGCGAGAAGACGAGTCACCGACAGTAAACTGATTCCCTGCTCTCTTTCTGACGTACTTCACGTACTTGAGCTACCGAACAAAATGCTTTTTTTTTTCTTTTTTTTTTCCAGTGCAGACAGCCTCAAGCTGCCATGCTCAATGTACCTTTTAACCCTTAAATGCATACCTCGGGTCTTTAGTGACCCGGGACGTCATTCACTTCCCTCCTCCTCATTCATTTTTTTTAAAGTTAGGCTTCAACCTTCTAGGTATTCCTCAATCAATTCATTATAAAGAATATAACAAGAAAAAAAAAAATCATAAAATTATAAAAGAGTGCCTATTTTTGAATTCATTTTTTTGTAAAAATTGTACAGGGTCACTAACGACCCGAGGTGTGTATCAGTGTACATATATTTTTTCTGCATAATTGAATATTAGATGACGGAATAAGTGCAATTCACCTTTATTCCACAAGGTGGAAATGTGATACACAACGATGAAGTGACGATTAATTCAGACAGAAAATGAAAAAAATAAGCAAAACATGAAATGGCTCAGCGATTTACTGCAAAGCAAGTACTGAACGCAATCAAATATGACTGTCACTGGATGGATCTGGTGAAGCTGTTAGCAATCAAAAAATTGATTTTGAAGATGTTGAAAATTATATCGTTTTGAGAATATGTTTGAGATCGCGAATGGGCTCATATTCGTGACCTCAAACATAAAACTAGCCTATTTGCTGAATTTACTAGGAAATGAGCTCTGACGAGGACAGTGATGATGGCATAAAACATCTGCTCAAACTGAGCCCTTTCAAGCTCCAAAAGGTAACAAAATATGATTTATTTTATTCTTCTGTAATTGTTACTCTAATATCAAAGGAGTTTCATATTATCGCGACAGGTAGAGATCCTTCCGTGTTAGATATAGATGTGGGTCGATAAAGACCTCGAATATGTAAGAATGATTGGCGAAATATATGCATTTAAGGGTTAAATAAATAAAACCAAATGCAGTTGAGGGTGGCACGGTGGCTCAGTGGGTCGCACTATTACCTCTCAACAAAAAGGTCCCTGGTTTGGGTCCTTGAACCAGGAGGTTAGTGTGGAGTTTGCATGTTCTACCACTGTTGGCGCGGTGCAAAACATTTTCCCTCTGGCTCTGACATCAGCCATCATTCTGGGTATGATATTGGCTCTTCTGATTCACACCCTGGCTCTAGTCTGGACCCATAGACTAGTTCTGGCCCTAGTCTTGTCTCCAATACTGACTGTGGCCCTCATCCTGATCATATTCCCAAATCAAACATGTACCCTGGTTCTCATCCTGGCCCTATTCCTGATTCAGACAGGGACTCTCATCCTTATCCTGGCCCTAGTCTAGTCTCGAAACACTGATTGTGGCCCTATTCCTGACTCAATAATGGACCATGGCATTCATCCTGGCCATATTCCTGATGCAGAATGACCCTGACAGTAACCCATATTCTAGTCTCAAATCTATTCTTAGTCTTGACTCTCTGCCTGTTAGCCCATATTTGCCTTTGAACATATTTTCATAATTTCATGTCATTGGACATGTCTATGCTATGCTTCACACTTTTAAAGGGGCTATATGTAGAATTCAGAAACCCTTGTTATTAGTGACACCAGTGGCCGTTCAGTAAACTGCAGCTAGCAATTTAGATCATGCACATGTAACGTACAAGAGACCGAATGTGATTCAAAGCCCCGACACACATCTGATCATATCGAGGTATACGTTCGCACCAGCTCTGCAATTCACCAGCATCATGTCGACAGATGAGGTCATTAAAATTGCACTGTTATGATAGATTGATTATAAAATAGCCTATATTTTAGACAACAGACTATATAGATTTGGCTATGTGAGACTATAGTTTGAATTAATCCCTTTTCTTTGCATGACACATTGACATTACAATACAGAACAGCTCTTTCCGCATTATTCTGCACATTGTAAACATTCATTTGCAATGTCATAGAACAGAAGTGAGGATCTCGGGAGTGAGCAATAAACATCACATCCTTTTGATTTTTCGCGCAATAACGATCAATACATGAAAATATTTACACATACCCCCTTTAATAGGGTCTTGGCCTCTGCCCTTTTCAGAGTTTACACTGAGCCAATAATATCAGAAAAATCTTCAGCTGATCTTTTACAACTTGAGAAGTACAAGGACTGTTGCATAAGCATGACAAGGCTGTACAAAGGAGTTGAACACACAAGTAGCCTTGCTCGAAAACTGAAGAAGCTTTTTAGTCAGCATTTTCGATGGATGTGGGCATGGATTGTATTAAGATGTGTTCTTTGGATGGTTAACCACAACTTCTGGAACAAATAAACATCACACTATGCAACGCTGCATTTTCAACATCTCTCTTTCTTTGAATATAAGGTTGGACTGTTAAAGTGTTTGTCTGAAGTTGTGCAGTAGGAGGTGATTTTCTCTCATGTTTCTTCAGTACTCCCAGAAATATTTGTAGCCTGTAGGGTGCATTCTCATACCATATGCATTTAAAAATTTTGTTTATGATTGGTGGCTGGTTGAACTGTTACAGTATTATTTATTTTGTTTTTTTATTGGCATTTTTTAAGTTACTGTTTAAAAAAAAATAATAATTCCCTTTGATATATTGATACTGTGATTTATATATCTTTTTTTTTTACATGCTTTGTACACAGTGTTGGTATTGTACACTGTCATTTAACAGTATATATAACCTTTTGTTTTCAAATAATACAAAAAAAAAAATTAATATTTGCTTTTTAAAGCCCTTTAATCCCCATCTAAGGTCAGGCAGCGGTGGAAGATCCTCTGAAGGATCTTTACCTACCCACAGAGCTTCACTTTTGCCCTAATTGATTTTGGCCGATGAAGCCTTCTCACAAAGTGCATTAGACAAAACCGTAATCCTTGTGCGTTATTAACAAATACTGTGATGTCATCTGCATAAGCACTTAAAACAATCCCCGATTTCACATCAGGATGTTTAACCCTAAATATATCTACAAGATCATTTGCCTTTCATTAACTTTGATAAACAAGATGATGATTGAATATGAGGTTCATCAGTAGTACGATTAATACAATTTCTTATACAATTCCACTCACCCCAACTATGACACTCCCATCATTAACACTTAAACAGGCAAGAGTGGGAAATTGTTTCTTTGAAACAAATTCAAAGAAATTTGAGATATTTACATATTCTGGATTTTTGATATTTGGATATGTTGCCCTATTGAGGTATAAAGAAGCCAAAGTCATAAAAATGTGTTTTATGTGAATGTAATATGCAAAATATCCTGCATGTATGACATGTCTAAGTGTCCTAAAACAAATTTCTTGTGTTTTTACACTGCTGAACTGTCTCATCTTCAATCGTAGGGCTGGTCAACTCTGGCTTGAGGGCCACTGTCCTGCAGAGTTCAGCTCCTAATCAGACACACATGCCTGTCATTTCCAAGTAAATCTGATTGCTTTTAGTTGGTTTTGGTGTGTTTGATTAGAGTTGGAGCTAAACTCTGCAGAATGGTATAGCCCTCCAGGAGCAGGGTTGGTCACCCCTGTTATATCCTGCAAAAAGAACATCTAGCTGAAAATGCGAAGATGTAGTCAACTAAATATAATATCAGTATAACATGTGAATATTAACATTTGTGCAATTTTTATTGTCAATATTGTGGATTACACTTTTTTCTTTACCTAATGTGGCAACGTATTTCAGGGGATACGGATGTTTCAAAATGTGCTAAATAACAGCATGAACAACATATGACTTAATTCTCTTTTTCGGCATCTTAAGATAATGTTCACAATTAATAGTAGTAGTTTTATTGCATTTTATACTGAAGAAAAGGCAAACATGTTGGTTTTAGGTCAGTTTGACAAAAAGAGAACAGAAACATTGAACCAAGTCATATGACCCACAAACTCAGAAGAGACTCAACTATGATAATAAAAACAATATAAAAAAAAAAATTAAAAAAAATCATTGACTGTTTAAGAAAACATCCAAGAAACACCAATAAACATCAATCTTTCATACCCTATATTTGGTGCATACACATTATTAAATAAATGACCTCCCTCAAAAGCAGCTTTAAAGATAACCATTTATTGGTTCTTCTGTGCTCAAAACAGTAACTTATACTAGGTGAAAAGAAAATTGCCTCTCCTGCACTCAAATTTGTTTAATGGATTAATACAACCCTTTCCACTACATTCCCCATTCAAACTCATTAGCTACAATACTGAGATTCTTGAAGAAAAATAACATGTAAATTCTTCTGCTTCTTCGCTGATTATTTCAGATATTAATGCACGTTTGTGCATATCCCTCCCCACCATTAATATTGAGAACCCACTCTTAAAACTTCCATGTGCAAGTTCAAGAGAGAGAAGGGGAAAAAAAAAACAGAGACAACATGTGATGCATGAACTTGGTCAGCTAGTTCAAAGCCTTTGACATGCTTTTTTCCCACTTTTCTATATATTTTTTACATTTCCGTTACATGTTTCTTTAAAACAAAAGCTTTTCTTCTCACTTAGGAGCTCAAATCCCACATTCTTTTGATGTACTGTAAATTACTTCTCAAATTTATCAACATCATGAAAAAAAAAGTCCCAAATGTGTAATCTAGAAAAGGTTTACAGTGGGGGATCATGTTGTGAGAGCACTTTAGAGCTCATGTCAACACTACACAGACACTGCAGTCAGATCTGACAAAGCTTCATCCATGTCACTCTAAATCATTACATATTTTGTTGCAGATCAACTCCAAATGCTCCTTTTCAACCAAACCCTCTCCACTAAAACTGCCAGGTGGATTACCACTTGTACTTGTTACAGAGTGCATTCCATACATCAACTTTTTCAACATCCAGTGTTTCATCAATAACCCCATCAATGATGCCCACAGCAATATTACTAAAATCAGAAACTTTTGTTGTTTTCACCTCAATATCTAATTGAATATTCAAAGATGCAGATACACTGACTTCTGACATTCTTACCTCAGGAATCTCATGCCGAACTCATGAGTTTAGATGTAGTGCCAATCTCTAATCCTGAAGCAATGCCTTCAACTCATCACTCCTGATGCAAGCAGGCAGGCGTGCATTTTATGACCAACAAAGCATTCAAAACATTTCAAGCTATGCAGGTTGTTATGTAGATCATATGTATGTTTTTCCTTCATATTTAAAGGGGCTCTATGTAAGATTTTTACTTTAATAAAGCATAAAAATACCCCGATATGTTTTCAGATATTAGGAAACATGCTAAGTTCACCTACTTGTTTCTCTGAAAAACAATGCTACAGCCAGATATTCTACTTTCAAATGTGTGTTCCGTGTCGGAACGTCTGCCTTTGTTTTGGTCTGTGCGAAACCTCGTGCTGTCAGTTTATCCAATAGTATTTCGACATCACAGGTTGCCAGTTGGCGGAAAACAGCGCGTATTGCAACCATGGAAACCAGCAAACAAACTGGGTCAGAGAATCGCAGATTCTACCTGACCTAAAAAGCCTCTGAATCATCTAAATATCTCTATGAACAACAGCATATTGAAACGGATAAATCAACTCATCAGCTTACAGTGTTTAAGTCTCCTCAGCTTTCATTGTCAATTGCGCTCCCTATTGTTGCTGGCAACCCGCGTCTTTGAACGCATGGGCGGGGCAAACAATATTTTGAATTTGGACTGCAGTACCTATTTTGAACACTGGGTGTCATTATTACATAGAGCCCCTTTAACACGAAAGGATATATCCAGCATCTGCTCTGGGGAATCCAAAAACATGTAAACTTGTCTCCTGAAAGACATTACATGCTTTAGAGTCAGGTGTTTACTTTACACCCAAGAGAGATCGCTTTGAAAGAACTAGCAATTTTGAAATCGTAATTTTAGAAGAAGCTGCATAGAGTGGAGTGACTTGCACCAAAATGTCACACAAGGCCACTTTCTTTTTTTTTTTTTTAAGTATACTTTTTTACAGTATATACATAAAACAAAT
>RJVU01049301.1:2175875-2189201 GCA_003731715.1 Anabarilius grahami
TCAATAAAACCCCCACGAACAGGTACCAGATGCAATAAAACAAATATACACCTTAAACAAAGACATACGTAACCAAACATAAAAAACCATTAAAGATGGAGTGAAGGAATAAAACAGTGAAGCTATCCATATTACATGAAAGCAAATTTCAGCTCTTAAAAAGATACCCAAGGACAGGGTCACAGATTTTATCAAATTTTTTAGACAACAAGGCACATTCAATCAACTAATTGAAAAATAATGTGCTTTAAAAAATAAAAAAAAAAGAACGAGAGGCAGATCAAGTATTTTCATGGCCTACCACCTGCCCTGTCACAACAAGCACATTCTCCACTGTTATCAGCAGGTAAACATCTAAAGCCATTGCGCAAGGACAATGTCTCGGCCTCCACGCCCAACTCACCTCACCAGCAAACAGAAACAAAAAATAAACTCTTACCAAATCACACAGGGTAAAGATGAAATGGAAAGAAAAAGTACTTTGTTTCTATTGAGAAATGTCACGTACCTTTTCAGTTGCAAAACTAATTTTATTAATAAAGTCACAGGCCAGTTCCTGTTCGCATGTATGTTTCTGTGTGTGCATTTGTATGGGAAACAGCAGGAGAAAGAGTGTGTGCTTTCAATAGATAATAAAAGGTAATTTAGTTGGAAAAACTAAGAATTAGATTGCCATTTTTATAAAAAAAATGTTATATTAATTTGCTTGGTCAGTGTCCTTGTGGGTTTTGGTTCTTTCCCTGTGGTAGGCTGTAAGGACCTTTGAAAAAGGCCATATTCACACAGCAACAGAATGCAGTCCTGTATCTTGAGTCCTTAATATAGTTACACACAATGCGGTTATTTACAGGAGTGACAACCACCTTCTATAACCGAACTTGTACCCGTAAATTTTCAGGATCCACAACCGCATTCTCAGAGGAAAAATGTGCTGTGTGAACGGAATCAGGCCGGACAACTAGTTTTCTGCCAAGTCATACGGTGCGAGAGACACTGCACAAACACGTCTACCATGTGCTGCGGGTTTTCATGTGTGGTTTCGGTAACTTACAGCGATGGTGATATGAGCTGTGTGTCATCTGAAGGGTTTAGATCCAGTCACTGTTCTCCACAAGGCTGTTCCCGTCAGTTTTGTGTTATACGTGCTCTCCACCAGATATAAAAGCTGCTGTTCGTTAATAATTTAACTCGCGGCTCGATTAGACTCATGTAAAAAGTGATAAGACTTCTCAGTTTTATGCAAGTCGCCATCTTTGATATTATTCGGTCACTGTCGCATATGTGGTTTGTTGGCTCCCGTTGCACATTCATAAAGACACTACTGTAAGTTGCAGTTTGAATGGGATATTTCAAGACTCACACCTGTAAGTAAATGCAGATGTCAGTGTGAGCGTAGTGTGAACATAGCCTAACTGAAATAATTAGGCGAAGTGATATGGAACTGTTCAGCTGCTCAAAGCCTTGGGAGCTGAAACCCGATTACAGTAAGGGCCGTAACACATGCTCTAGGCTCTAAGCCTAAGAGATTGACCAATCAACAACATACTGGGCCAGCTGACCAATTTAGAGCAGACTAAGGTTCTGTAGCAATGTACAGTATATAGCCCTATTCGGACGTTACATGTTTTATTAACTCGATGTGATTTTTCTTTACAGATTCAGATGGCACTAACATCTCCGTGTTTATTACAGAGGTGGGAGTGTGTGTTTTCTAGACGTAGGCATTACAGAAAGTCATCTGCTATGCTTGTGTGCATCATGTATAACATGTTTTTTAATGAATTACTTACTGATATAACTTTGTTATTTAAATAAACTTCACATGAGTTTATAGAAGTGGTTGTTTATAATAAACCCACATACATGAGAAACCTAGACAAGTATCTTACATGACATTGTTATTAAAATAGGCAGTCTTTACAGTTTATGCAATTTGGTGTTTTCTGAAATTTAAAGTCCCCCTGAAATCAAAATTGAAGTTTTTTGGCTTTTAGTTTGAATATGTTAGCCTTACTGTTATTTATAAGCTAGTGTGCTGCAAAACATCTTTTCAAAAGTCGCATTTAGAAGATGCAAGCATTTAAAATGTACAGTCGCTCACTTCTGCCAATATGGATCAATGATTTTGATGACATCACCCTGCACTTCAGCTTCTCATCAGATTTTCTCCAATCAAATGCTCTCTAGATTCTGAAGCGTCCCGCCTCCTAGACTATAAATAGACGCTAAAGCTACGGCTGAAATCAGTTAAATAAAACACTGAACTTGTAAAGGAGCATTTTAAAGTTAGAAGAGTAGTTTAAAAGAGTTAATTTGCAAAAAACCGATAAACACCATTTAAAAAAAATAAATAAAAAAAAACTAACTGCTGTTCGTACTTCTCCACATATAGCACGTTCTGAACCCCTAAATACGTTTTGTCAGAAAAGCCGGTATTGCATAGGCATCACGAGTTCACGTTTTACAGCAGAAACCGATAAGTCCGTTTTAGCGAATCAGCACGCAGTATTCAGATCAGGAGACAAGGCTTCTAGTCACCTCAAAAAGACAAAAGCAATAACTTGGTTTTGTCAAAGACTATAGAATAACACAAGACGCGTCACTCATACTATTTTGAATGGGAGAAAGTGCAACGCACAATATGGAGGAATAAGTCCCGCCTTCTAAATAAGAGCCAATCGCCGATTGGTAAAGTCATCACGTCACTGCAGCGGCCATTAGAAGCTCCGGTTTCTATAGAAACAGTCAGATGCGTGCCTCCGAAATGAGGCACAAGAGACGCATTTAGGACTGCGCATGCGCATTAGGTTGATCCAGCCTGAAAAATATTGTTTTTTTGTCATGATTTGAGCGTTTAGAAACTAAATTTATGAGACAGTTGTCAGATCTCATTGGTGATTTCAAATATGAAATTTAATCAAAAGCTTGGCAAACAGCTTTAGAGAATTTGATATTTCCCCATTCAAAGAGATAGGAGCTGCACTTGGATGCCCGAGAGGTGTTTCAAAGATGGCCGCCGAGTGAAATGACTTGTCTTAAAGGGATTTTGGTTTTGTTCAACTCTGAAACATGAAACGTGGAATTATCTGCTTTTCCCAAAAAACAACTGTTGGAGTTATAAGCATATAAGCAAAAGCAGATTACTGTATTCTTAGTTATTATTACTTAATCAAAACAACCCAACTGCAGTTTGATTGATATTACTTGGAATGCACAATAAAAAATAAAACATTTTGTGAGAATTAATAAAAACAGAGTTATCCGTTTTTGCAAATGAACTCTTCAAATGTTAATTTAGGTGAACAAGTCTGAAATTAGTTGGCACAGCTACAGCTATTAAAGTTAAGTTGCCTAAACTTCTTATTTTTGATGGTCAGGTAAAATAACATGGTTTGGTAGCTAGGTCAGAAATAAGACCAAAATAAAAAAAAATGCCCTCAAACAAAACGAAGAAATAAAGAAGATAGAAGAAATACAGTTCTAATCGGGAGTATTCGACAAGCAACCGCCAAAATGTGAATATCCAGAACTAACAGGCAAACTTCTGATTGTCTTTTTGTTATGACTTGAAATGCATTTATAAAAATCTGTTACAATGTGTGAATACAAGATGTTGCACAGTTATCCTTAGCTATAAATCCCAGGTGGATATTTGGGTTATAAGTTTTAGAAGGTGAAGCATGCTCAGTGACTGCAAAACCAAAGGCCAGAATTTTGTGTTCATGTGGAACATGAGAGATCGCCAACTAGTCAAAAAGACTGTTCACTTTGCAAATGAATTATGCAATCAGTAGACCTACACTGAATTCAAGCCCACAGAATTCCACAGAAAACTCAGCAGATTTCAGCAGAATTTTTCCACCCTTCATTCGCAAAATTGTACCCGTTGCATACATTTCATTTAATTCAGCAGATTTTCTCCCAAAATCAGCACAAAACAATGCATAGATTCCATGTGGGCCTATCACAGTTGCGTTGTCCTTCATTTTGAACAGATGACTTAAGATTTTACGAGCTAGCCGGAGCATAAGACATGAAATGCTATTCTAATGCTGAACAATTTATTTAAATTAGGAGGGAACAGACAGTGGGGTTTCATTACTCAACGAATCCACGGTTTTTAACAAATCGAGTGAGCCATGGATTCAGTGACCCATTCATAAAGTGACAGTGGCGTAACGTGTAGCCAAGTATGGTCTCCCATACAGAATTTGTGCTTTGCATTTCGCCCATCCATGTGCGCGCACACACAGCAGTGAGTATTGAACACAAACCGTGAACACACTCCCGGAGCAGTGGGCAGCCATTTTTGCTGCGGCGCCCAGGGAGTGATTTGGGGGTTAGGTACCTTGCTCAAGGGCACCTTAGTTGTGGGTAAAAATAAGAGTGGAAGAGTGCACTGTTAATTAATTTCCAGCCGGAACTGAGACTCGAACCCGCAACTTTCGGGTTACAAGTCTGAATCTCTAACCATTAGGCATGACTTACCACCACCTACTGGCAGTTTTAGTTCCAATTTTAGAGTATCATTTCATTTTTCACTCATATTCATGCCACCTCTGAGCTGCACTAAATAGTCTGTGTAAATATAACCTACATGCCATGTCAGATAAAGCTTATGGATAAAAATAAAAAATAAAAAAATAAACATTTTGGGGGTTGGGGATGGAGGAGTTTTAGTGCAAGTTGCGTTATTACGCTATTAGATGGGAGCTAAGTCTGTCTTTAATAGTGAGTCAGTAGCAAAAGGGAGTGAAAGAAGGTTGTAAACAAAAACGTTATTTTACGTCTCAACTCAAGGAATAATTATCCTTGAACTGATACGTAAAATAACGTCCTTGTCTGTGAGTGGACATAAGTGTAAAAGCTCACTACAGAGCTACTGAAGGCCAAACTTAAATCAGAGAAAACGCTGAATCGACAGTCTTGCTGCAACAGAAAACACTGCTGAGCCTCAACTAAAGAGAACTAACGTTTTCTCATGCTGAGAGATAAGCAGCTGTATTAGTGTGAGGAAATATCACATATAGTGTTTAAAAAATAAATAACAGCATATGAGGACGGTTCCTAGTCTGTTTTTATTTGAGCTCCATGAGATTTTACTTCATGAAAGTAGCATTGATTCATATTTTTGGCTTTAATACTTGTATTGTGTGGTAACTGTTTTATAAAAACAATAAGGTACTCGAGGCTAGTGCTTTATGGTGAATAAGTCACGGCTGAAGGGGTTGCAGGGGTTAACAATGCCTCTTACTTTATTTCTTACACACACACACACATACATATATATATACACACACTGCCATTCAAAAGTTTGGGATCACTAAGATTATTTTTAATATTTTTGAAAGTTCCTTCTGCTCACCAAAGCTGCATTTATTTGATCAAAAACAGTAATATTGTGAAATATTATTACAATTTGTTTTCTGTTTGAATGTTGTTAAAATGCAATTTAATTCTGTGTTGGCAAAGCTGAATGTTCCACATAATTACTCCAGTATTTAGTGTTTATACCTAAACTCACTACTTCAGATGTACGTGCCCTCCAGAAGCTTGCGTTCTGCAAGTGAACGGCGCCTTGTGGTGTCATCCCAAAGAGGCACAAAATCACTTTCACTGACCTTTACCTTGACTGTTCCATGCTGGTGGAATGACCTGCCTAACTCATCCCGAGCTGCTGTGTTTTCAAGAAACAGCTGAAGACGCATCTTTTTCGTCAACATTTGACCCCTTAAAGTGTTAGTTCAATTCTGTCATTTATTACTCACCCTCATGTGGTTCCAATCCCATAAGACTTTGTTCATCTTCAGAACACAAATGAAGATCTTTTAGATGAAATATGAGAGCTTTCTGTCCCTCCATAGACGGCTACACAACTGACAATTTGATGCATCAAAATGTTCATAAAGAGATCATAAAACTAAATCCATATGAATGACTTAGTCCTAATTTTCTGAAGAGACTTGATCACTTTATATGATGAACAGATTTAATTTAGGTATAATGAAATTTTTTTTGTTTGTTTAAAGATTTTCTCTGATTTTTAATGTGTATTGACTTAGATAATTAACCCTTTTAATTACTTTTTGAAATGAGTCATTGTGAGTGGAACATGCCAGCCGTTTAAAGGTGACATAAGACTTATGTAAAAATAGATTGCCTTGACTCTTAACCCATTTATTGTTCATTGACTCTTATTAGTACACTATTCGTCAAAACGCATGGAACCATCAAAACATTGTGAGTGGTTTGTTCAGATCTGTCAATTTCATTCCAGTTCAACCAATAGTGAGAGTTTAGGGTGTAGCTGTAGCAGGCAGAGCCAAAGGGTGTCTACTGTTTAGCAGGTGTGGGACCACGACTGTTACATGGGAAAAGACATTCACTTTGGTTGCAGGAGTGCAAGCCAAAATTTGCTGCATTTAGACCTCTGAAGATTAAACAGGTCATGAGCGTGTCAAAGCGGAGTGGCGTTGCGATGCCTTGTGCTACAATGGACTCTACCATACAGCATCATCATGCATTTCGGAATTTTTTTTTTTTTTTACATACAATAAAAAGTCCTCTTCACCACAAGTGTCCCTCTTCATTGTCAGTGTGTATCATGGCCAGATGTTTGACTTACAACCCAGTTTGGTTTCACTGTTTATGTAGGTTTTCTTCCGCACAACAAGGAAGTATCTCAGTCTCAACAGGACAGAGTAAAATAATGACGAGGTGGGTCTAATTCAAACTATTATATTCAAATTCCAACCAATTGGCACTAACAGTAGCTGCTGTTGATTCAGCAGACATGTGCTACTCTCCTTCCACTCTCTGCACTCTTTCCTCACACGAGACAAGAGCGTGTACTTCTCATTGAAGGACAAGGTGAAGGACAGATACCACAAAAAAATACAACCTCTAACAAATAAAGCGACCCCAGTTATTGTGCTTTTTGGGTGGGAAATGGTATTCTCAAAACAAGCCCCTTAAAATTACAATACAATGCTAAAAACTGTACCAGGATAACAAATATGAGAAACAAATATTACCAATATCCTGCAATTTTAAAAGGCGGAAAATGTAATTATAAATAAAAGTTCAATATCAAATATTTAGATATTATAAATGTATTGATGAAATTAAATTAAAAAAAAAAACATTAAATAGTAAATAAATAGGCATGATATCTGGTTGTTCACTCAGGATGTTCAGGGAAAGTTCGAAATGTGAATTTTTTTAAAAGTGAATATTACACAAGTTATTTTAAAATTGTTTTTAAATTTATTTGTATTTGGGTCAATGACGTCACGGGTCATTTTTTTGTCCAAAGGCCTTAATAATAATAAAAACAAAGTTATGACATCCAAAGTATGTAAGGTAGTACAGCTAGATCTCTTTTATTGAATCCAAAAGGTTTTAATTATATTTTGCTACATATAAAGGCATTTTAAAGATTCTGAAGCGTCAAAAAGTAATTCGGTTTAACCGTCCAAAGGCCAATACAGCCATTTCATTTGTGATTAAAATATCTTAAAATGTAATAAATGTATTCTTGCATGATTTTATAACATCATATATTTCAACATAGTGCAAAATGGTATTAAAATTATGAGTAGAAGTCGTTGTTTTTTTATGAGAAAGAATGTCCGGAAAAATGAATTTCATTGGTGTCATTTGGAGTAACCAATATAAAGGGACCGTTTTGGATCAAGTCATGCGGTCAATATCATGTGACAGGATGTGACATAATTCAGACACCTGCAAAGGACCACAAGTTCATGAAGAAAAGTAACTCTCTGAAAAATTCATGTTTTCACTTGCTCATACGCATGTCCCGAAACATCAGGTCATTCGGTACAACCGCTATAAAAAAATGAAAACTGTTGTAATATTTTAAAAACTTGTACTAAATATAAAAGGTTTGATTGTCCTTTTGCTAGCTAGATAGATATCAGCCTATTTGCATTGTTTGAAAATATCATAATTCGGTATAACCAATAGTGTCATGCGGTAAAACTGAAATATTGGTTAAACCGAATGACTTTTTTGGTGACAAATTTAGCCCATCTTGTAAAAAAAAAAAAAAAGACAAAAGCAGTGTTAATTGATTATAAAAACCACAATCTCATTGTTAACACTTAATAAAACGCCATTATGCAGTATGTTTTTTTTACACTTAAAAACCTTATTTCGTCAATGACCCATTTAAAAAAAAATGCCATAAATCCTGCCAAAACGGCACAAATGTATAGTAAAAACATCAATAAAGTGAGTAATATTAAAATTGTGTTACAAAATCACATTCTGTGGAGTCCCCCTACATCCTGTGTGTATACCCCAAACGAACAGCACATAAGGGTTAAAATTATGTAATGCTTTGAAAATAAGCTGGCACCAGAAGTCAGAGAGACGTCAATTTCAAATAAAGTAAATGAGCCAACTGCTTTAAATAAATGCAAATAAAAATCTCATCGTAGAATCAACCGGTTAATTCAATTATTTAAATATTCATAACTTAAATAAGAATTTGTAAATATTTTGTACGTCAGTAAAGTTGTACGTAAATTATTTATGTTTTAGATGCTGTCAGTACATACTTTTTAGTGCTTATGCAAACCACATTATAAGCAAACTACATACCGTACGAATACTCATGAAATCACAATGCACAACCAGCTACAGCCACAACACGGACCTCTTCAATCACAAACTAAAAAGAGTAGCACAGACTCCAACAAACAATAAAAACTTCTACTGCTTGTTTACAAACTGTTTTAATCTGTAGCGTTTATCATTTTAATCTAAATACCATCAATTTCAAAATTCAACATTTAATTCTGCTTTGGAAAATAGTGCGTCAGTAGTGCATTTTGTGTGTCAGGAAATGATAACGAAAACAATAAATAGTTTTTGCTCACTTATCAGCTTGTGAAGAATTATCAGCTTATGCTGTAAATGATACACTCCTAGTTGCAGAGGTTCGGTAAAATGGTACTGTTCTAACATAAAACACTGTTCTTCTCTTTCCGATTAAATGTCTATGAAAAAAACTCAAGATGACAGGCTGATTCACAACTGCACATCAATGTGAATTACATCTTCAAAATGAATACAAATGCATCTTTATCCACCTGAACATCCTGTAATGATTGAGGATGGAATCATTTTCAAATGGATAAATCTTTCCCCATTTATGAAAAGGCTTTCCCATTACATTCTCACTTCTGCAATGCTGCATTTTCATTGAACACTTGGCAGTTACAGCTTTAATGTCACATACTCATTACCCTACAGATTAATAAAAGGATGACAGTACACTCAAGAATGCTGTTAACCCTGTGGGCAGATGAAAGTTAATTATTTAGCAAACAGGTACTTTACAGATGGACAATTTCAGTGTTATGAAATACACAGTCCTAAGGTTATGGATGAGACTCCGCACTTTATAGAAACTGATTTTAAAAGCACAACTCATAAACAACAAAACAAAAACACAACTAAAACAAAACACTTTTTTCTATGGTAAGTTTGACATTTGCATGGAATTGCCTAGATGTGCCAATTATAACTCCCCAACTCGCTTCTCTGGATTTATTTACACTTTGATCTTCATTTAAAGGAACACTCCACTTTTTTTGAAAATAGGCTCATTTTCCAACTCCCCTAGAGTTAAACAGTTGAGTTTTACCGTTTTCGAATCCATTCAGGTACCACTTTTAGCATAGCTTAGCATAGTTCATTGAATCTGATTAGACCGTTAGCATCTCGCTTAAAAATGACCAAAGAGTTTCGATATTTCTCCTATTTAAAACTTGACTCTTCTGTAGTTAAATCGTGTACTAAGACCGATGGAAAATGAAAAGTTGCGATTTTCTAGGCTGATATGTCTAGGAACTATACTCTCGTAATAATCAAGGAACTTTGCTGCCGTACCATGGGTGCAGCAGGCGCAATGATATTACGCAGCGGCTGTGAGCCCCTGCTTGCACAGGGAGCGCTATACTCTTTGGGGAGCGTGCCTTGCAACCATGGAGACATTTATGAGAGACGCTGCGGAATATCATTGCGCCTGCTGCACCCATGGTACGGCAGCAAATTTCCTTGATTATTACGCCGGAATGAGAGTATAGTTCCTAGCCATATCAGCCTAGAAAATCGAAACTTTTCATTGTCCATCAGTCTTAGTACACGATTTAACTACAGAAGAGTCAAGTTTTAAATAGGAAAAATATTGAACTCTTTGGTCATTTTTGAGCGAGATGCTAACGGTCTAATCAGATTCAATGAACTATGCTAAGCTATGCTAAAAGTGGTACCGCCAGACCCGGAGATTGGCTGAATGGATTAGAAAACGGTAAAACTCAACTGTTAGGGGAGTTGGAAAATGAGCCTATTTTCAAAAAAAGTGGAGTGTTCCTTTAACAAACCATAAATCCATAAAGTTTCCTTAATGGTTCCTTGTTATGTTAAAACATTTCAAATGATTTAAACCAGTTTGACTCAGCATACACCACGAATTATACTCAACTCATCCTTTTGTTTCAAAAAATGGTTCAAACATGAGGCTTTTTAAAATGCTTCTTAAATCATAAAACCGCAACAACTACTATGAAAAACACTGGAATGCAAAATTACCGAAATATTTATATGTAGGAATCCAGTACACAACCCTATAATCATGTCTGGTACTTCGTAATAACTATGTGGCTTATTTAACATTCATTGTATTTGATTTATTATTCATTATATTTATATTTTATAGTCATGTCCTGGGGGTCGCACTTGTGTTTTAGAGTCATCTGGCAGCCCAAAATGTTCTACAAGACACAGTGAAAATCCCTCTCATTGCATCGCCAAGTCTTTTACCCTACTTTGTAGGTTTCATGCTTTGAAACAACAGAACAAAGAACTGAAAGTGAATGCAGCCACAGTTTGGAGAGGACTCATTCTCACTGGGGGTAACACATACCCAACTCAAATGTCAGTTACTTTGGGGGGGATGGGGAAGGAAAACCTACAACTTGTTTCTACATGTCTTTTTTTTCTGGATTCAGGCAATTGGATGACCTATGAGACATGTGTGCCATTTCCTTACACTAAAATATTGTAATTCAGGTTGGCATTTAAAATGAGGCCACCAATCAAATTATTTTTATTACCATAATCAAACATTATATTACAAAAAATCTTAAGGATGGTTCTGTTCCCTAAACAGTACATGCATTGAGCTGCCTCAAATAGGTATATTAAATGTAAAATACTCAATTTTATGCTTTCACATCAAATTTAAGTGGATCAAATATTTATAGGGGACACATTTTTTGATAGATAATATAAATCTTATTGGTTAACAGAGCAGGTGCAATAAACAGCAGACCTAACTCTCTACCCAATGCACACTACCCATAAGTGTACACTTTACATTGATTTCTCCATCCATGCATTCAGATTTCACACAGAGGGCTACAACCAGAGTCAAACTCATTAATACAATTAGAATGCATTTAGCTTTCGGTTTCTTGCATTCCAACGTGAAGACGAGTTGCAACAAGTAATTTTGCACATTAAGAATTAAAGTCACTCAAACTGTGGTAAACCTACCTCTAGAATCTTGTCTAGGTCAGCCTTTGTAAGACATGGGAATTGTTTCAATATATTCGCCTTTTCGTCTGTATAGTTTTTCACTGCGATTTCCCAGTTCGGTTCTTCGATGACTTGGAATATTGCTGCCCCAATGGACAAGTAGAAAATAATAGCCGAAGTCAGGAGGGGACCCCTGTCCACCATAATGAACTCAAGTTAAGTGGAGTGACTCTTTATAAAATTACACAAACCGTTCCAACATTCTCAAAATTAATTCATTTTAGCGCGAGCTCAAACTCGTCCTTGCAGATTCCTTGAAGAAGAACAAATGTGAGTTTTGGAGTGCAGTCGCCGGGAGAGTTGCGGTCCACGTGCGCCACTCACACAGCTAATGTGAAACTCTCAACTCATCCTGGAGTTCAACAAACCGTGCGAGAAGGAAGTTAGCCAAGATCCACCCACTATACGATAGTCCTCCCTCTTTTTCAGTCTCTTTCATCAAAACATTTCAATTCCACATTTTCGAATGAATAAATTTCTAGAATACACATATCTATTAAATAAATAAATAATGAAAGAATGAGTGCTCAATCTTAAGGATTTAAAAATTACACTATACTTTTATTAAAGGTGCCCTAGAATTAAAAATTGAATTTACCTTGGCATAGTTGAATAACAAGAGTTCAGTACATGGAAATGACATACAGTGAGCCTCAAACTCCATTGTTTCCTCCTTCTTATATAAATCTAATTTGTTTAAATGACCTCCGAAGAACAGGCGAATCTCAACATAACACCGACTGTTAAAGGTACAATATGTAACATTTTTGCAGTAAAATATCCAAAAACCACTAGGCTAGTGTTATATATTTTGTCCAGCTGATTACTAACAATATCTCTAATGTTTTCAACTACTTCTAAATCATGAGAAAATTCCCATTCTAAACAGTGACACGGGGCAGTGCAGTCGCCTGTCAATGACGTCAGTTACCCGTTGTTACCGCCTTCACTGACGTAGAAACCACATGACAACAGTGTCGTGGTGGACAAATGCGGAAGTAGTGTCTAGCGTCCAGCAAACCACTAGCTTGCGTCAAGCAGTTCCTTATTTACTTCTTGCACGTTTTATGGTGGATTGTGTTACTTATTTATGGAACATAATTACTGTTTACCATTTGCCGCTGGTTCTGTCGACAAGGACAGCTCCCGTAAACGTAAGCGTACGGGCCAACCAAACGACCCAAGAAGAGTTTGGGACAAGAGGCATACACGCCAAACGCGGGGCATCGCGTCTCTAGACCCGCGCGAGGACGCGTCTGATCCATAGTCTGATCGCGTCTTTGCATTGAATTTGTATGTAATCTACTCGCGCAAATCGTTGAACTCGCGTTTGCTATGTATGCCCACTTATTGTGTTTGAATGTACACGAGTGTATATATTTGTTGAACAAGTGGTAATCGTTTATATACAATTTAAAATATATCAAATGTTTTTAATAGTTTACATAACTATGTGAAGTGCATATTCTTAGGTCATAATGAAGTTGCAATTCATCATGCTTTATTTTATATATTAAAAATGTGTTTTCTTGAAGACTAAAGTTTATGCAGGTGCAGTGTTATTGCATTTTGTTATTTACTGATTTATTTACAATGTCTTATTTCACCTGACAAGTTAAACAATGTAAATAAATACAGTTAGTGTTATACAGAAATATGAATCAATTATTATTGCAAATGATATTGGTAAGTTCAAAA
>RJVU01049301.1:2192634-2221048 GCA_003731715.1 Anabarilius grahami
AGGGGTGGGGTTAAGATTAGGCAATCAGGTAGCGACTTCAACAAGGGGGGTAATAATATGGCAGGGGGTCAAAATTCGACACAACACCGGGCCTCCGGTGGTACACCAGTGGCAAGCCGATAGTCTGTCCAGTGTTTCTACTGAATGCTTACAGAACACCTTTATTTTAAAAATTGTATATTTATTAAAATTTATTTTTACAGTTAAAAACAGTCTGAAAGCAATGAATAAAAAAATAGTTAGACTGGCCTACCATTGGGTGGGCAAGGCAGACGTTTGGGTGGGCTCAACCCACCCTTCTGTCCATGCCTAGAGCTGACCTTTTGACTCTTTTACAATTTCAAATGACTGTGGTTTTAGGTTAACAGCTTGTCATCTGCTTTTAATCTATATTTATGAACACACTAATGGCAGGTTGTAGCTTTAGCATAGTAATTTGAAGATTTGCCAACAACTATATAACTCACTCTGATAATGAAGTGACCTGAGAATAAAATAAATTAGTATTTTGTATTTTATTTCGTTGCTGTTTTGTCTAAAGAGGTTTCCATATTGTTTTTCACCTTTGTTTACTAACATTCCATGCATGCCATTTAAGAATCTCGTGTATGCTGATTTCCTTTCAAAACCATTTTGATCAGACTGACATTTTAAAACCAGTTCTGTGAGCACTAAAAAGTTTGGATCTTGGGAGTATTATGGTTCGTTTTATATATACTATGAATTATTTGTTAAAAAAACATACATCGTAATAAACATCGGTCTCATAATTATTGTACTGTTTATCTGCAGTCTTACTCCTAGTATTTTCCATGGTGTTTTATTTTAAGAAAGTTAAAACAAAGACTTTATTTTTATCTCCTGTCTTCAATTTAGGTAATTCCCAAAATGTGCCACAGAAAAGCCTTGTATTTCTTTAAGACAGCAGATGTTTTTTTCTGTTATATGCACCTATTTGTGTTATCTGATCTCTTTAAGTTAGGTTTTTAGTCATGCACATACAAGTTATGTTGTTTCATTTTTCAAAATTCAACAAAACCTGTTTCAGATTGTTTGCAAAAGGTGTGTGGGCGAGTCACTGTTCTTAAAAAAATACTTTTCTTGCACTTGCATGGAATTAGACAGACTTCTCAGGAACCAGTTGACTAGAGCCATATTTGGACGGTACTAGTTGTCAAAACAATGTTTGAGTAACACTTCTTATTACCTGATGTCTGTCAAGTGGAACTAACATCTCTGTGTTTTTTTACAGAGGTGGGAGTGTGTTTTATTTAGATGTAGGCATTACAGAGGGTCATCTGCTGTGTTTGCAAGCATTCAAAGAGCGATAATGTATATGTTTTTTTTTTTTAAATAAATTACTTATTGATAGAACTTTAATTTATTATTTAAATAAGTGTCTGTTTATAATAAACTCACATAAGTGAGCGGAAACATTTAGACATGTAGGCTATCTTACATGACATTTATATTAAAATGGTCAGTCTTTGCAGTTTTTTCGTGATTTGGCTCCTTTATTAATTTTATCTTTTTATTTTTTTCGTTGGATACCATCCATATCGAAATTAAATGAAAGCATGCGAATGATTTGTGTGCAAACGTTAGCTCGGGTAGCTCAGGTTATACAGTATCGGCAATCACAGTCGTTCACATTCGTATGGGATTAGATTTCTCAGAAGATTTCTGAGTTTGCCGAAAAAGTAGGTAATTTGACCTGAAATCTTTACTGAGCTGGTGTGAGAAAAACACAGACATGGGAGATTCAGACAGGATTAAAATCACAATGTAACGCGTGGCTGCTGGCAAACAGAAGAAGAAGATCAAAGGTATTCCAACACAAAGTTTAATGGCAATAACCCAAGAGACAGATAGAGCAACACACACACTTGACTGAACTGAACACAAGCAGGAACTGATAGAGTTGATTAACTAAAGATACACAGCTGTGATAATGAGTCAGTGTCCATTGGGGAGTGATGAGTGGCGGGAACTTAGAACAAAGGAACATATGTGACAAGTGAAACCAAAACAAACAGAACATGACTGACCGTGTGACACACAAAGTATACCTGTAAAACACAAATTTCTGTAACATCCTCCATGAAAAATAGGCCCTTTTTTTCAGGTCTCAAAATCTGAAGAAATCATAACTGTACAAATTATTGAGACACTTTCAGAGGTACTTCCATAATACTGTAGACATAGTTTTACATAAAAATGTATACATTTTTCACAAAAAAGTTACTGAATGTAACTGATATTGACCAACTTGACAGTACTTTTATCCATTTATTACAATGCTATACAAAATATATAAATAAATGGACATGAAATGTTGATTTCAGGCTGACATTACTGACTTAAAGGCACAATATGTAAGATTTTGGATTAAAATATCCAAAAACCACTAGAACAGGATTATATATTTTGTTGACTTGTGTACTTACGTTATTCCAGATGTTTCCAAGAATGTTTAAATCCAGAGAAATAAGCAATTTTAACCAGGACAAGGACCGTGTCGGTGTGTCGCCTATCAATGTCATCAAACCTGCCTTACCCTCGATTTCCAGTTTTATTTTGTAGAAACCATAGAAACACCAAAGGTGCTTTAATATGTTTTCTTAGACAGGGCAACAACTGTTTGGATACATTTATAGACAGAAAACGAATTATTGTTATATAGCTCAACACGTTTAGGGCCAGAGTTACTAACAGCTTCTGGCAGCTTTTGGCATTAAAAAACTACTAAAGACACGCAGTGAAAAATTTGCGCTGAAAAGGCGTGGACTGAGTTGTTTTTGCGGCTGACCTTATTGCATATGCATTTGAAGGAGTTTCCCTTTCAGATACAAAATTTATGGGAGGAGTGTATCAAGCAACGCGATTTACTAATGTTTGCGCTAGTCAATTTACTGGTGTTTACGCCATTATTAACGCCTCAAAAAAGGCCTGTCTTAACCCATTTTGCGACATGGCTGCAATTGTTGCTGCTAGGAGGAGACACCGCAGAGAACAGAGAGCACGTGGTAGAAGGGAGAATATAAAATATTTTCCACTCGTATTAATTTCTTTGGAATTCCAGAGGAAGATGTTATACGTATATTACATGAAACACCCAATGCTAATTTGCGCTGCTCTTGGTGCTCTTGGTTCTTTAATTTGCGCATCAGCAGTAGATCGCACGCAAAAATTTCCACTCCCACCGGCGCATTTGTGGAATTGCGCTCTCACTCTAATTTGCCCCGTTTAGTAAATCTGGCCCTTAATCTTATTGTTTGAATATTCTTTTTTTAATTTTCCGCGAGTACCATGATTTACCATGCCTCAGAGAAAAACACTATTTTGTCAAGTGGCTAACATTGCATAATCAGATGCAGCTTTATTTTAAGTAACAGTAATACAGCATTTTCTCCGTCATACAATATGTTTTAAAATGAATTGCATTTAGCAACACAAGCCATCCAGCATTTATAGACGGGTTCCTGTGCAACGTCATCACAGAAATGCGCACGCAACTAGGGAGCAGAAAGCAAATGTCTCACCATTACTGAGAGTTCATTTCTTAATATAATCGGCGGAGTCCACGCTACCTAGGCTTCCAAAGTAACCGATGCTAGCCATTTCCTCACTGTCACACACCTAGCTAGGTGTCACACGTCTCATGTCTTGTACAGTATGTTTACAGTATCAAATTTCTTTCAAATGTGGCAGATCGTTCGTAGCCTTGTAGTAAACATTTAGGATAGAAAGGCTCAACAACCAACAAAACCAGGTAAGTTCATAAATTCAGAGGGTATGTCAGGTTTTTATGATTAGCAAACTTAATTGGACAATTTCATTTAGAGACCAGACAAATGTAATAACTTAGCCTACTAGTCAACTGTTGTTAGCTAACGTTTTACATAATGTTATATTAATATCCAAATGAAACACAAACAAACAGATCCAACTCTGAAATGGCAGTTTATTATTGAGTCAACAAGAATTTACAAACAATGCGAAATCTATGTTAATTACAATGGTTGATTAACGTTACAATCTTCTACAGGTGTTTTTCTGTATAGTATGCTTTATTAATATAGTGTTTACTAAGTTTGGTCTTTTAATGTCACTGTCTTAGTACATTAAGCCACGTTAAGCGTTTTCTTTATGGGAGGAAAATGCTTAATTAAACCCGTGGTGTTCAAATTCTAGGCTCAACTGCTTTTCTGTACACAGTATGGTTTATTAGTATGATATTTACTGAGTTTGGTCTGTTAATATCATCGTCTTAGTACATTAAGCCATGTTAAGCGTTTTCCGGCATAAGACTCGTTAGCAGTTTTGCCCCCTGAATGCGCTCGCATCCAGTATTGTTTGTATACAGGAAACCCGTCTATGAATATGATATTCTAATATTGATCTAGCTTACTGCAGTGTGCAACAAGTGTCTCATAGTAGCCGCCAAGCAAACGCACAGAGTAACGTTATAGCATTATTTTCATTATAAATACATAAAATGTATGAGAAAACAGTGTTAGAATTAGAGTTAGAATTTTCATCTGAGGCTGACTCTAACGGTTCTGAAATAGGACCCGTTAAAGCCTCCAACACCACGGAAAGATCCCATGAAGGAACAGAATGGAAAGGTTTCACCACCTCGCCTCACGCATAAAATGAGAGATCAGAGAATGTCTTCCCAAAGACATACGTACATGCTCAGCAACAATGGCCGGCACATAAACCTTAAGCATAGCTGGAACTGCCCCTGCAGTAAAACACTCTAGCCAGCACTGAACCTACAGGGCAGTGAACTGGATCTGCATCACCCTGCACCAAGCTGCCAAAAGTTGCCATTTAACCCTCAGGGGTCTGAGGATTTTTGGGGCCCTGGAGAAGTTTTGACATGCCCTGACATTTGAGCTTTTTTCAGTTGTTCATAAACATATTAATGGAAAAAGTGTCATTACACTGTATTCAGCACAAACTAGGCTACAATAATATGTGAGGAACATGTATGTACATGTTTGTGTTTTTGAAGGAATAACGTTTATGCGTGGTTATTGAAAAAACAAAAAACTTAAGTCACTGAAATAAAGCCAAAAAATATATATTAAATCTGTGTTCACAAGACTTCTGGGTATTGGAGGTTGTAGACTAGACTTTTTGCTTCAAAATGAGGTAAACATTATGCTGCCTACTCCTTCATATAAAACAATAGAGAGATTTAAATTTTGTAAGACACTTTTGGTCAAGAAACACAGTATGCGTGGAGGCGTGAATCATCATGAATAATGGGTCATTTACACCTGAGAAGACAAAAGAATCGCATAATGAGTTGTAATGACCTGCATAAATAATGAGCTCTTTCAGTCAGGTAGGCTGTGAAAAAACCCTCTGTGATCATGTCTCAAGCTCATCATGGTGTATATCAAACATACAGAAAAAACAGCAATACTGTGAAATATTATTACAATTTAAAATAATGGTATTCTATTATATACTTTAAAATATAATGTATTTCTGTGATGCAAAGTGTCTGAACAATTATGTTACCTCTATGGCATTTCATATAGGCTTTTAGCTTAAAAGCATGCACATTTGGAGAAATATTGATGGATTCTCATATATTTATGTCAATTTTCTATACAGAGGAGTAATATTTATTCAATATTTATTGTCATTACTATGAGCGCTGGATACTGTTTTTCCAAAGCATAGAGATGCCTCATTGAAAGGACTGTAGTATTAATAATGGTCTCTGCAATTTCAGACAAAAGGCCTTAATCTATCAAAGGGCCAAACCCAAAGTCTCCACAACTCCGGCCAGGAATGTCAGAACTTGCCTTGAGCCTGAGAGAGCAAGCCCTTCCTGATTGGAACCTCCCAAGGAGACTTCTTCCAGAAGCGACACATGATATGAGAATCAAGCCTGAGATGGCCAAAACAGAGCCACCAGCAGGAGGTGCACTCTGTATTGCTACACCTGTACCTGTGGATAGGCATACAACTTGGCCCTGGGCCAGTCTTGTGCCAAAGCATCTAGACCCGTAGGTTTTAGGAGGAGACAGAGAAAACCAAAGGGAACATTGTGCAGTCTTGTTTGACACAAACAGATCACCTCTACCTTATCCATAACAATGGGAAAAAGCACCACTCTAGCCTGTACCTGGGGCGAGAACGCAGAGGTACAGAGAATCTGGCAGCCAGGCAACAGACTAATCCTGAGTGGCAACGTCAATACACACATTCTATCAGCACTGTTAGTCAACCGTGCTAAGAATTCTGGGCCGAGAATGGTTTGTAATCGTGCAGGGCTGAACCAAGCTCAAGTTGAAATATAACTGCAACCATTTCTTCCTTACTATGGCATAATAGTTCCTGAGGTCTGGAAGGAAGACACACCACCATCATTTTGAGAAAATTCATGCACAAAAGAAAATTGTGCATAAAAAACGTATGCGCTCAAATGAGTAGGATAAATTTTTTATACGACACGAAAACATGCGTATAAACTACGATGGAAACACTTTTACCGAAAAAAATTCCTTGATGCGCATCAAAAAAAGACATGACTTTGCAATGTAACAGCATAATTGGACCAACCAGTGAACTGATATCGTTGCACAGCATCTGAAATGCTGTTTTTGGTCATTCTGTAATGCCTGAGCAAAGACTGTCGTTAAAGTGGTTCGGTTTAATTCCCAGAAGCGCCTCACACGGTTGCGTTCACAAATAGCAGGCATTTGAATGCAAGATAACATGACAGCGTTTATTGTGTTTCATCTGCACGCTCTGAGGCACAAATAATTTATTATGTATGAAAATTATTATATACAATGGCTTCTATTGCAGAAACTTGTGCTTTACAGAAACAGTGCTTTATTCGCAAATGTTTTATGCGATATTCAAAATTTGTGCATGTTAAATACGCAACTTTGGATGGAAACATAGCTATTGACAAATATCTTGTAAAATGTGTGGTCAGTACCACCACACCCTATAGCAGAGTATGTGATCGCGAATTCGAAAGTGAATGTGAAAAGAGAGCAGGCATTTAAAAGTGATTTCTGTACCCCGCATATTGATAGCGGGTCCCTGATTCAGCAAATTATATACAATATAATGACCCAGCTAAATAATTGCGAGAGAATACAAATGCAATGAAATATATTTATTGTCTCCCATCTCAATTTTTTTCTTCACTATGTCCTTTTAAGGGCTCTGTAGAATCTGTTTTCTCCTTTCCGAATTTGAAATTCAGCTTCAGGCACATCCCAAATTTGTAGTGAGTGTAGAGACAGGATAAAACTTGCTGTTCCTGTATAATGCATAAACACAACTTCATTCTTTATAAATCTCTCCAACAGTGTGTAATGTTAGCTTTAGCCACGGAGCAGAGCCTTAAACTCATTCAGAATCAAATGTAAACTTCCAAATAAATACTATACTCACAGGAATCGATGTATGCATGACGAACACTTTGTAAAGATCCATTTTGAGGGTTATATTAGCTGTGTGAACTTTGTGTTTGCTGTTTAAGGCAGTCGACAGCTCGCGGGGGAGCGGGAGATTTAAAGGGGCCGCGCGCTTAATCGGTGCATATGTAATTATGGCTCAAAATAGGCGGTTAAAAAAAATTAATTAATAAAAATCTATGGGGTATTTTGAGCTGAAACTTCACAGACACGTTCAGGGGACACCTTAGACTTATATTACATCTTTTGAAAAGGGGTTCTAGGGCACCTTCAAAGTGTTGCACAGAAGCTCTAAAATCCTAAAACCTAAAATCCCAACCTCCACCATGTGCAACATCAACCCTTCCTCAAGTTCTGGAAGGAGCAGGACAGGTAGTTCCAAGCTCATCAGCATCTCCGGAGTGCATTTAGCTGGGACACTGCTAAAGCTTTCACACAGCCCCGCATCCCCACATCCTGCTTCAGAAATTGGGAGCAGAAAATGATCTAGAGGCATTCATGACAGAGGTGTGCCACTGACCAGAAGAGCAATGAGCAATGCGGCTGATCCCATCGCAGTAAAATGAATGGCGAAGTGGGTCAGGTAACTCCATTTGGCGTTGCTGAAGGCATCCGTCCCATTGGCGGAGGACAATTTAGCAGCGTATGTGGGAGCCCATTGATCCTCTTTCTCTCGTTCTCCCTCTCTCTCTCTCTCTTTGTTTCCCATCCCTCTCGCCCTGTCCCATCTCCCAGGTCCTGGGAGGGCGGCTTTATGAATCTTTTGTTTCGAATCATTGGTTCGGAGTGTGTATCAAACTGCCAAAGTCACGCCCCCCAGTGGTGAACTATTGAAATTTTGAAACACTTATGACGTAATGAAGCCTCGTTTACTGAAATCACGTGACTTTGACAGTNAAACACCTGAGAAGGGCTATCAGCAAGTTTGGCCACACCATCTGCCTTTGCCCAGCAGCTCTGGGAGGCATGTCCACGCCACGGTCGGATGTTGTGGGAAGTAATTGACCTGGTGGTGCTGGAGCAGTAAAATGAATGGCGAAGTGGGTCAGGTAACTCCATTTGGCGTTGCTGAAGGCATCCGTCCCATTGGCGGAGGACAATTTAGCAGAGTATGTGGGAGCCCATTGATCCTCTTTCTCTCGTTCTCCCTCTCTCTCTCTCTCTTTGTTTCCCATCCCTCTCGCCCTGTCCCATCTCCCAGGTCCTGGGAGGGCGGCTTTATGAATCTTTTGTTTCGAATCATTGGTTCGGAGTGTGTATCAAACTGCCAAAGTCACGCCCCCCAGTGGTGAACTATTGAAATTTTGAAACACTTATGACGTAATGAAGCCTCGTTTACTGAAATCACGTGACTTTGACAGTTTGATACGCGCTCCGAACCACTGATTCGAAACAAAAGATTCATAAAGCTTCATGAAGCAGTGTTTTGATATCGCCCATCACTAGATATTGTTGAATAAAGTTGTTATTTTGTTTTTTTGGCGCACAAAAAGTATTCTCGTCGCTTTATAACATTAAGGTTGAGCCACTGTAGTCACATGAACTGTTTTAAATATGTCTTTAGTAGCTTTCTGGGCATTGAAAGTGGGCTTCACTGAGCCATCGGATTTTATGAAAAATATCTCAATTTGTGTTCTGAAGAAGAACAAAAGTCTTACGTGTGTAGAACGACGTGAGGTTGAGTAATTAATGACAGAATTTTCATTTTTGGGTGAACCAACCCTTTAATCGCATTATTACCGCTCTCTGACCAGTGTGCACATGTGCTTGGACGTACACGGATGCCGTAATTCTCTAAAAAAAATACAGACCATTACCTATGAAATTACATTTATTTTTAACAGTGTATAAGGGCGATTTCGAACACAGCCTTTAAGTGTTGCAGGTCTCTGACCCCGCCTCTTTCTTTTCCTGGAACAGAAAATGTGAATAGCGTCACAATATTATATTCCTTTTTTATCAATAACATGAAGTCCATTAAATAATACTTTAAATCAGGGTTTCCCAAACTGGGGTTTGAGAAGGAACTGCAGAGGGTCCGTGAGTTGATAAAAGTCTAATACTTAAATCAGTTATAAAAATGTAAAATTAATGAAAAACAGAACTTAATATTAAAATAATAACTCTTAAACACTAAAAAGGATGAAATATTCTAATTGTTTACCTGCATGTAAATATGACCATTAAAGGATTAGTCCACTTTCACATAAAAATTTCCTGATAATTTACTCACCCCCATGTCATCCAAGATGTTCATGTCTTTCTTTCTTCAGTCGAAGAGAAATTAAGGCTTTTGATGAAAACATTCCAGAATTATTCTCCTTATAGTGGACTTCAATGGACTCCAAATGGTTGAAGGTCAAAATTAGTTTTAGTGCAGCTTCAAAGTGCTTTAAACGATACCAGACGAGGAATAAGGGTCTTATCTAGTGAAACGATCGGTCATTTCCTTAAAAAATGTATATGCTTTATAAACACAAATGAACGTCTTGCAAGTGCTTCACCATTCCGCCTTCCTTATTCTTCAAAAAGCTTACGCTGTATGTCCTACGCCTTCCCTATTCAACTTTTTTGATGATGTGGGTAACATAGCATAATCCAAAAGAGCAATATTTGAAAAACTTGCGAGACTGAGATAGACTGAGACTGAGACATTAGATTGAAAACATCTTCCTCCTCATGATTTATTTTTTAGCTCAGTCTTTTGCAGTAATTTTTCAGTAATTCATGGAGTAGTTCCTCAGTTATCCTTAATCCTTATACACTGACTCCTTACAACAGAAGACTCTCTGTAATTCGATAAGATCCCTGTGAGACTGAGTGGGCATAGTCTTTGTTCCTTTAAGGTGTATTGTTTGATTAGGTTACATAAATGCTTTCCCATGGAAATCTATACTCACAGATATTCACATGACACAAAAGAGAGCTGAGCCTTTGTGTTTTTGCTGTCTAGACATAAAATCACGGAAACCTGCACAACCTTAATCTCCAGATCATATGAAAGGAAAAGAACAGAACAGAAGTGATGGAAATCTACATGATATACAGTGCACAGCATAAATGAGTACACCCCCTCTGAACAAATACAAAAGATGTATTTTCTTTATGATCACTAATACATTTCATGGAAAGATGGTAAAACTAAAATGTATTAAACATATACATAATAAAAACTGAGAAATATATGTCATTAATATCCACAAAATAGGTAAATTAGCCAATTTTGTTTAAATTAAGGAAGGCATAAATGAGTATACCTTTAATTCAACAAATGTATAATATTCTAGTACTTAGTATGCCCTCCATAATTTTGAATATACTGCTCTGACCCTTCTTGGCACAGAGTGTACAAGTTCATGACAAATTGTCACATCTGTCCTGTTTAACCCCTGGAATATGAGCTCCTTAAATGCCTTGATCTTTAATGGGGAGTGTTGCTCAACTCGTCTCTACAGAATCCCCCACAGGCGCTCAAGAGTGTTAAGATTGAGTGCAATACATGTCCATAGAAGGTTTTTCACCTTAGGAGAATGCATTTCCTCATTGTCATGTTGAAAAAATGCCCAACAATGCAGGAATTGAGGAAAGGGTAACATCTTCTGTTTCAAGTTTGTGTNGTTTAACTCCTGGATGATGAGCTCCTTAAATGCCCTGATCTTTAATGGGGAGTGTTGCTCAACTCGTCTCTACAGAATTCCCCACAGGCGCTCAAGAGTGTTAAGATTGAGTGCAATACATGTCCATAGAAGGTTTTTCACCTTAGGAGAATGCATTTCCTCATTGTCATGTTGAAAAAATGCCCAACAATGCAGGAATTGAGGAAAGGGTAACATCTTCTGTTTCAAGTTTGTGTATTAAATTACAGTGGTGTGTGAATTCATGACAGCATTGATAAAGCACAACTCCCTCACGCCTTCAGCACTCATACATCCCTATATAAGAGCTTTACTACAACTGAACTTTACTGTTGGAACCAGGCACTTCTCACTGTACTCCTCCTCTAGCAACACCATAACATTTTAGATGCTGTTAGACAGTGGCAGTTCTACATTGAATTACACCCTGGGCGAGACCCCCTTCAGCATTAAGTCTGAGGGTGAGCAATGACAGAGTTTTCATTTTTGGGTGGACTAAACCTTTAATCTATTATGATATATTAGTACTTGGAGATTAGTGATTCCCAAACAGGTGTATGTGAAAAGATTTTGATGTTACTTTGTTAAAAACGTAAAAAAATAAAATAAAAAAAGGGATAGCACAGAATACTCACACCAGACTAGCTTATATACATTTTTATTAGGGGACAGATACATTTGTAGAGGTTTTTTCAAGCATTGTTGTCAACACAATGCAGTGTTGTAGTTACCAAATGACAAGTAGGCTACAAATCAAACTATTCAAATACAATTTAAGCCTCACAAATGAAATAAAAAAGCTAAACACATCAAAGAGTAAAACAACTGTATAAACCTAGACTAGCAAAGATTATTCGCTCATTGTTTGTTCTGCTGCGTCCTTACCTACTTATGTGAATGCCTGTAATCAATCAGACAAAACAGCTCAAATGAGTTGTCATATCACACAAACTATGCATTGTTTTGAAAATGTAATGTAATGCTAAACATAGAAACTTCATTTTCTTTTTTTAAATAATCCATTGACCAAGTTGCAGTTTGAGGAGAGTGCACTAATATTTTCAGTTCCATTTGTTTGTGAATAGAGGAAATATCACATATTCATGTATACTCCACCCACTAGAACAGTTTCTCACAGGAACTAAATATTTCACAACACCGCTCTCAATGTTTTGATGGTGCCTGGGAGGCTCAATGTTTACACTTTTGGGGGAGATAAACCCATGAATGGCATACTCAGTGAACAATAAACTTGGATAAGGGAATGTATTTTTTAACATTAAAAAAAATCTTACATAGGCCTACTTCACCTTTAAGTGAGTGGTTAAAGTTGAAAAATAAATCCCTGATTTGACTGCAAAATCCCTGATTTTGACATTTCATCATAACAGATGTCAAAAGCAGTATATGTGTCTGTAATTTTTTTTACTTTCGTGGAGTGTGTCTGCCTAAAAATCAAAAGTCAATATACATGTAAAGTAAAACTTTATGGTATGGCAGACAATAACATCAAGCAGAGAGTGTCGTGAATGACCCCTGGTAGCCCCATAGGTGTGCATTAAGGTCGCTGACACATAGTGCAGGCCCTTCAATTGTGTGTTGTGACATTTTCATCTTGTTATCTTTACGGTCTAGTTAAACCACATTGTGTCATGCAAAGGTCATTTCCACCATACAAATGGGAAGGTGTAACACTTCCACCAATCAGAGGGTCCCTTTCATTTGCAAAACAAGTTTTCTGAGAAAATTGTTTTCAGACAATTTTTCAGACAAGTTTTCAGAGGTATTGTTCAGTTCTCTGAAATCCCATTCTTTTGTTACTCCACGGCAGGTCTCTAAAGCCGAGTTCAGACTACATGATTTTAGCCCCGATTTTGGCTCGCCGACAGGTTTTGAGAAATCGCCGACAAATGCCCGAAATCACAGGCAAATCGGTGCTCGTTCACGCGAGTGACAATCACGCAGTGTGAATGAGCAAAGACGAGAGAATCACCGACGAGCCGCCGACGCCCGTGAGATATTTGGCATGCTAAATATCTGGACCTGTCGGCGATTCAAAATCCTGCTGTGTGAAAAGTGTTCTGACTGAAAACTACCTCGGCGATGACCGACAGCCAATGCGAGAGCAAGATACAGAGCAGCGGGGAGTTCGGGGAGGAGTTATAAACCACAATATCAGCAAGCATGGCTTCGTTTCAGAAAAAGGCTTCTTCTCTGTCTATTTGGACCCAAGAAATGGAAGAAAAATTAGTAGAAATTCGTATTGCAAGCTTCTTGCGGGCTACCATTTTTAATAATAATCCCAGTCTCACGTGAGAACTCCGGTCTTGCACGCGTGATATCGCGTTGTTTCCTTGTCACATCTCGCGTGTGTTTGGTTGTGAAACGTAGTTTGCGTGCCAGACAGAGTTGTCGGCGAATCTTCCTATTGTAAAGTCATGCAGTGTGAAACCTTCTGTCGCCGATCCATCGTGCAGTGTGAACACAGCAGCGACTGAATGCTGGCCAAGATAGTCATGCAGTGTGAAAAGAACAGTGACCCGACTACTTTGAAAATCATGCAGTCTGAACTCGGCTTAGGAGTCAGATTTTATAAATCCAAAGGCCTAAACTTATGCTCACAGAGGTGCATCCTGAGCTTTGTACTAAATTTTATAATGAGAGAATTTGGTGTTAAATAAAAATTCTGTCATTAATTACCCCTTATGTCGTTCCACACCCGTAAGACCTTCGTTCATCTTCTGAACACAAATTAAGAGTGGGTGTTCAAAGCAGCCTCCACGTCTGTTTTCAGGCCTTCCCGCTTAGCTCTCTCCAGAGCTGAAAAGCTTTTCTAATATTTACGCAGGTCCTAAAGCGCTTGCCCGGTCATAAACCTTCATTCCAGTGATATTCTTTTGAGCTCTTTTTTATTGTGTCTCATCATTTCTCTTTCTACGTTTTTTCTTTTTCTTTCAAATCTCCCTCTTGCTCATTCTCTCTCCTCGACCGTCATACGCCCCCTAATGCTGATTGGTTAGACGTTTGTTGTTGGTATCGGCCTGACTAACTTCTAAACAGTGTAGCTGAAAAAATGGATACCCCACCTTTAATATATTTGCCCTGTTTTGATCCGTTTCCTGGGAAATTAATTTATTTTTATTTTGTTTTAAAGAGATAAAATGGTCCTTATCAACCTTGATTGTCATGGCAATCGAATTATATCATAATATTTTGGCAGTTAATGTTTTGGGTGGATTTTTCTTGGATTGGGCAGGTTTTGTTGAGCTTTTGGCCTGGAAGTTGTCGACCCAATCTGGCAACACTATCGCTCGGTTTGGCAGACGCAGCACCACAACCTGAAGCCTGTCTACCACCATCTGACACAAACCAAAAATGAAACATTTTCAGTTGTGAATGAAAAATGTTGTAATGTCCATGTGCTCCTGGTTGCGTGTGCACCTGCTCCTCGGAGAGCTAACAGAGGGGAATGGTGGATGAGGTGAGTATATAAAAACCAATGTTGCTTAGCCGATTGAGAGAGATCCCTCTGTCACAAAAACATATGTTTTCAAACTGTAATTCTGCATAAGGCATGCTCATTTGCACAGAGTCTCTAACTGTGTGATTTTATGCGGAATTCTTCTAGGCTATAAAACAATTTTCCAAGACATGAACTGTTAATGGCAGTTAAGAATGAAAGAGAGAATATGGGGAAGAACAGCAAAAGGCTTGTAGGGGCATTCATTCAATTAGAAGACACACACACACACACGCTGCCCTGAGGACTTGTGACATAAATTACAGGCTTAACAGACTCTCTGTGTTCTCAAACTCACTTGTTCTTTTTCCACCAGATGTAATTAGAGAATTGGTGTGCTGTGGAATGCCTAAATGGTTTAATTATTAATTAGAGAACTATTATGGTGGCCATATGACTTCTCCTGGTGGACACTGATGTGAAACTTGTATGATTTTATAAAGCATTCTAGATGTACAATCATTATGCTGTGCCAACAAATACATCAGCTGATTGGGTGTAAAGAGACAAGTTATTCCACATGATAAACCATGGTGGAATTTACTAATGAGAACTGAATAAAAATTTCTGGTTTGTATCTAATGAACATGAATCATGATTTGTTTGAACTGTTGGTCATTACAGTTCAAACTGGCTCACATGGCAGATGCCTAGAGTTTCACTGTGAGAAGCATACCATGTGTTTGACCAAAAACGTTGTGACGCTTTTTCCTGACTCGCATTGAAGAGTTACCATGGTGTGTTTGTTTTTCAAGAGGTCAATAGCAGGCTATGCATATTTATCTTTTATTTACACACATTGCTCATGTTCTCCAAGCACTCATGTCACCCTCACAAGGCCGAAAAGAGAGAGAGAATTTCCTGACATGGCAAAAAAATAAAAAGTATACAAATGGCTACAAATGACCAATTGTCATTGGTGGTTGTTCACAAGTAGCGCACAAAGACAAATAGATCAAAGGAACAGACTTTAATTCAATAACTCACGAAACAGGCAGGAAAAACTCATTAACACACCTCAACATTGATGTAGATAAAACGAAGAACAGAACAGAACAGGGAGTATAAATACACAGGAACTAATGAGATAATTAAAGAGATAACAGCTGAAAGGAATAATTCTCACACAAGCTGAGAAACTGGGTCAAACTAGCAGATATGAAAAAAAAAATGAAAAAATGAAGTGACATGTGGCCAAGTATGGTGACCCATACTCAGAATTTGTGCTCTGCATTTAACCCATCCAAGTGCACACACACAGCAGTGAACACACACACCGTGAACACACACCCGGAGCAGTGGGCAGCCATTGCTGCGGCGCCCGGGGAGCAGTTGGGGGTACGGTGCCTTGCTCAAGGGTCTCACCTCAGTCGTGGTATTGAAGGTGGGGAGAGCGCTGGACATTCACTCGCCTCACCGACAATCCCTGCCGGACCTGAGACTCGAACCCATGACCTTTGGGTTACAAGTCCGACTCTCTATCCATTAGGCCACGACTGCCCCAACTATTGCAAATATTATATTTATAGCTATTATAGCTTTTTACACTGCGCTTAACCCTGGTAAAGTCGAGGCAATACGAGGATGCGCAACGTAAACAGGCTACATGCTGCGTTTATCCAATCAATGACACTAGCCGCATTTCCATTACAGATTTGAGCAAAACTTTTGCAATATTTTCTAAATATCGATAAAAACTATTGCGAAATGACGACGTTAACCAATGTTATGCGACTAAAACTCATCCTCTCGCGATAATTCATTCCAAAAAACAATGCCGACAGATAGGTTTACATTTATCGCAGCCACCGCACTACCCATTATTTATAATCATAGGAGATGTATGCGTGTTATATAAGCGTTAATGGCAAGGCAAGCCCCCTGTACTTGGGAGCAGCCATGTATGCGGTTTTTCTGGGAAGTTATAGTGTGCGATTTTACGGAGGACCTGTGGATTCAGAATTTCCAGATGAACAGATCAGCTTTTTTTGAGTTGTGCAATGCAATGGGGCCTCTTGTAGCACCTGCTTCATCACGCCCAAGGGAGCTAGTTTCTACAAATAAACGCAAATAAAAGCAATAGCTGTTAATAAACTGGCTACCTGTGCAGAGTACAGGGTAGTGGCTGAGACATTTGGGGTTAGCAAAACCACTCTCCACAGGTGTGTGTATGGTGTATGCCAGGCTGGCAGGCTATATGCACAAAACTTTTGAAACATTACATTGCTTTGCCAAATGTGCAGGAGGCACAACAGATTGGACAACGCAATTATAAGGCACACAGAATACCTCAAGTCTACGGTGCAATTGATGGGACTCATATCCCCATCCGTGCCCCAAGTGATGGGTGTAGGGATTATGTAAACAGAAAAGGTTGGACATCCATTGTTCTGCAGGCTGTTGTAGATGACCAGCTAATGATCAGAGATATCTGTGTTGGGTCACCTGGCAGCGCAGTGTTTGCCATATCCAATCTGTTCAGATATTTGAGTATGTAAACTTAAATATATACTTTTTTGTTTTCATTTTGATGATTACAGCTTGCTGCTCATCAAAATAAAAAAATCAGTATCTCAAATTATTAGAATAGTTCATTTCAAGTTCTATTAAATTACCATTCTCAGAGTATAAATATTGGGTTTAGGTCAGTAATCCCAAAAGCAGTCATGGGGACAGTTGTCCAGAAGACAATCATCAAGACCCTCTACAATGAGGGTAAGCCACAGAGGGTCATTGCTGAAAGAGCTGGCTGTTCGCAGAGTGCTGTGCCAAAGCATATTCATGGAAAGTTGACTGGAAGGAAAAAGTGTGGTAGGAAAAGGTGTACAAGTGAAAGGAATGACCGCAGGCTTGAGAAGATTCAGGCGAAGCTGATTTAAGAACTTAGGAGAGCTTCAAAAGGAGTGGACTGAAGCTGGAGTCAGTGCATCAAGAGCCACCGCACACAGACGTCTTCAGGAAATGGGCTACAACTGTCACATTCATGTACCAAGACACTTCTGAACCAAAGACAATGTCAGAAGCGTCTTACCTGGGCTAAGGAGAAAAAGAACTGGACTGTTGCTCAGTGGTCCAAAGTCCTCTTTTCAGATAAAAGTAAATTTTGCATTTAATTTGGAAATCAAGGTCCCAGAGTCTGGAGGAAGAGTGGAGAGGGACAGAAACCATGTTGCTTGAAGTCCAGTGCGAAGTTTCCACATTCAGTGATGATTTGGGCTGCCATGTCATCTGCTGGTGTTGGTCCACTGTGTTTTCTGAAGTCCACAGTCAACGCAGCCATCTACCAGGAAATTTTAGAGCACTTCATGCTTCCTTCTGCAGACAAGCTTTATGGAGATGCTGATTTCATTTTCCAGCAGGATTTGGCACCTGCCCACACTGCCAAAGGTACCAAAGGATGGTTCAATGACCATGGTGTTACTGTGCTTGATTGGCCAGCAAACTCGCCTGACCTGAACCCATAGAGAATCTATGGGGTATTGTCAAGAGGAAGATTAGAGACACAAGACCCAACAATGCAGATGAGCTGAAGGCCGCTATCAAAGCAACCTGGGCTTCCATTACACCTGAGCAGTGCCACAGGCTGATTGCCTCCATGCCACGCCGCATTGATGCAGTAATTCATGCAAAAGGAGGCCCAACCAAGTATTAAGTGCATAGAAATGAACATACTTTTCAGAAGCCTGACATATCTGTTTAAAATATCCTTTTTTTTATTGATCTTATGAAGTATTCTAATTTATTGAGAAAGTGAATTGGTGGGTTTTTGTTAAATGTGAGCCAAAATCATCACAATTAAAAGAACCAAAGACTTAAAGTACTTCAGTCTGTGTGTATTGAATTTATTTAATACACGAGTTCCACAATTTGAGTTGAATTACTGAAATAAATGAACTTTTCCATGACATTCTAATTTATTGAGATGCACTTGTTTAATGGACCGTTTAATGGTAGTGTAATGTCTGTACAAGATCAGTCTCAGCCAACCAACTTTAGAATTTTCAGAATGCTTTTAGCCTCCTGAACTGTGCATGTAAATCACGAAGTAAATCAACAGAGTTGATTCTGCAACATTGCTTTACGCTTTAATGCTATAATAGGAAGTTATTCTCGTGGCCAGAGAATAATGTTCTTTTATAATAGTCTAAGAGAAAACCCATAGTTTGCTGGACAAACTAGGATAGTTTTTCTAAACATTAAACTAGAACTAATCATATATCTAATTAATTATAATCCGTTGTAATTAATTCACAATATATGTGCATAATTCCCTCTTGGGGCGATCATAATTAATCATAAGGCGTTATGATTTAATATATATATTTCACCCATGATTTGAGCTAATTGATTAAATACCTGTAATTCGCTACAGTAGCCTGTGCAATCAATACACCCCACTCCCCCACACTACCAGGTTACAGCATATGTATCTGTGCGCTCTTTCCAGATATCCAGCAAAACACCCCCAAGCAAGTTTGGAAATTGAATGAGTCCAAGTGCCTCTACTCCTTGCTGGTGACCCTGCGTACCCGCTACTACCCTGGGTCATGAAGGGCTTCTTAGGTCCAAATTTGACAGAAGCACAAACATTGTTCAATGAGCAGCTCAGCACCATCGGTGTGAAGGTGGAACACCAAAAAACCAGATGGCATGTCTTGGCGAGTAGTGGCTGCATGCTGCATTCTCCATAATTTATGTGAGGAAAAAAAACAGCAGTTACCACCTGCAGCATTACATCCGGTTCCTCAACAGCCTCAGGGACACACCCAGGATGAACCTGATGCTCCAGCTCTTGAAATCAGGTAGGCTCTGGTGAATCACCTGCTCAGGCCTCATTAGGTTACCCACCTGTGTAAAACATGTTTAAAAACACCTGTCTTTACCTTTATTTCTGTTGTTGCAGTTTAAAGAGTACAGTAAGCCATTTATGTTATTTGAAATCATTCCTTTATTTAAAAGTTCTTGGATACAAAGTATATGAACTGTCAAGTTATTTTGAATTATAACAACAATAAATATTAGATGCATAGAACTCTCAGAATAAAAAAAAGAAAAAAAAAAAGAATTTAAAATAAAATCATCAGTAACTTGCCATTAACTATAACTACAATGGAACAATGGGAACGATGGGAACAAGCTAACACATTTTTCTATTGTGAGTTAGTTAGTGTGTGTGTACGTTTTTGTGACATATCAGGACACAAATTTGTATAATGACATGGGTATGACATAGGTATTACAAGGAGAGGGTGACTTATGAGGACATTACCCATGTCCCCATTTTTCAAAAGGCTTATATATCATACAGAATGAGTTTTTGTGAGAAAGTAAAAGTGTGCACAGTTTCCTGTGATGGGTAGGTTTAGGGGTAGGGGTAGTGTAGGGGATAGAAAATATGGTTTGTACAGTATAAAAACCATTACGCCTATGGAAATGTCCCAACAATTCACAAAAACAAACGTGTGTGTGTGAGTGTGGGGGCATGTTTTAGTGAAATATCAGGACACAAATGTGTATAATGACATGGGTATGACATAGGTATTACAAGGAGAGGGTGACTTATGAGGACATTACCCATGTCCCCACTTTTCAAAAGGCTTATAAATCATACAGAATGAGTTTTTGTGAGAAAGTAAAAGTGTGCACAGTTTCCTGTGATGGGTAGGTTTAGGGGTAGGGGTAGTGTAGGGGGATAGAAATTACGCCTATGGAATGTCCCCACATTTCACAAAAACGAACATGTGTGTGTGCGTGTGTGTGCGAGTGATTTGAGCAGAAAGGCATATTTCTTATTGTGCATGTAATGGATGATCTACAAGCTATGGTAAGAGGGAGAGTGGCCAGGGGAAGAGGTAGATGACTGATGTTGGTGGTGGTACCAAGGTGACTGAGGCTGGGAGCTAGGAAGATGTTGTTGTGGGTGATGTATGGAGTATCCTCAAGTGCACGAGCATGGCACTCAGCTGCCTCTGCCCTTTCAAAACACTGGACCGCACAATTGAGCACCTCAGTGATTGTGCTGAGGAAGGCTTGATTCTGCTGCGCCTGCTCCTTAAATATTCATCTGGAGAGATGATCTCCGCCTTCTTGGCTGCCTCCAGCTCTCCTGAGCTGAAGGTGTAGATGATTCACTTTCCGTTTCCTCTGGAATATTTGGAGAATTAGGGGGTTCATCATCTGGGGTCATGGGCATGGATGCTGCTGCACAGCAAAATCTCCAGAGTTAAATCAACTCTGCTCAGAGTACATATGGTCCCTCTCTAAATAGTGTTAAAATAACACTAAAGCTGAGTTAAAGTTAATGAGATAGTTAAGCAATTAAGTGATGATTGTGCATTAGTGATGAACACCTGCTGTTAACAAGCACTGAAGAAAAGAGAAACACAAGAACTTCAACTGACTTCAGTCACTGCCTTATTAATTGCTTAATTATCTCATTAACTTTAACTCTGTTTCAGTGTTACTTTAACACTATTTAGAGAGGGACCATATGTACTCTGAGCAGAGTTGATTTAACTCTGGGGATTTTACTGTGTGTTAACCCTAAAAAAACAAGACAATAAAAAGACATCATATCATTTTTTTTCTATTTTCCATTCTTATTAGGACACAAATAATAAAAAAAAAGTGATTTCTTAAAAAGACATTACTTTTATTTTTGATTTTATTGTTTGTATCCCCCAGGATACGTTGCCCCTTTGGGTGTATAAATTGATTGAAAACAAACAGTTTGTTTGCTAGTGCACTGTAAAACATTTCAGCTATCTATTTTTTTAAAAATTGCTCTATCATAACTTACAGTTAACATTTGTTGTAATACTCGGTTAAAACAATAAATATGTGTATTTATGAGTATTAGCCTTATCATTTTATACTCCAATTTCTACAGCCTATAAATTTTCTATTATCTACGGACTATGAAATATCAACATGATCATCTTCATGTCTTTTCCCTTTTGATTGATAGTTATTTTTTAATGTAGAAAATGTATAATTCTTCATTTTTCTCATGTTAAAAAGTAAATGTTAAATATGACACTACAGTATTTGAGGAACGTTTATCTCTCAGTCACTTGTATTGAAGCCATAAAACCTGATGTATGAAATGTGATACTAAATAAAAACACATTGCAAAGTATATATACACTTTTTACATTTTTATAAACAAGTTTGCAAGTGTTTTTGTTGAGTATTTAGATACATAGGCCTATACATATACATATGCGTGTGTGTTTGTTTGTTTGTATGCATGCCTGAAAAATGTGGTGACTTACCCGATGGATCGCATCTCTGAATCTTCATTCTATTCATCTAGAATTATTCATTTGTTTACATGCAAGTAAGAAGTTATTACTTACAAGAATATATCATCAAAAGTATGTACAGCTATAAGGTCTCATAAATTGACAATAACCTTGTTAGCTTATGAATTATGATTGGAACAATCAAAGTTTTACATAAACAAAGCCCGAGGCTAACAACCCATCTTGTAAAAATTAAACAAGCCAGGCTAATATACAGTGGGTACGGAAAGTATTCAGACCCTCTTAAATTTTTCACTCTTTGTTATATTGCAGCCATTTGCTAAAATCATTTAAGTTCATTTTTTTTCCTCATTAATGTACACACAGCACCCCATATTGACAGAAAAACACAGAATTGATGACATTTTTGTAGATTTATTAAAAAAGAAAAACTGAAATATCACATGGTCCTAAGTATTCAGACCCTTTGCTCAGTATTTAGTAGAAGCACCCTTTTGATCTCATACAGCCATGAGTCTTTTTGGGAAAGATGCAACAAGTTTTTCACACCTGGATTTGGGGATCCTCTGCCATTCCTCCTTGCAGATCCTCTCCAGTTCTGTCAGGTTGGCTGGTAAATGTTGGTGGACAGCCATTTTTAGGTCTCTCCAGAGATGCTCAATTGGGTTTAAGTCAGGGCTCTGGCTGGGCCATTCAAGAACAGTCACGGAGTTGTTGTGAAGCCACTCCTTCGTTATTTTAGCTGTGTGCTTAGGGTCATTGTCTTGTTGGAAGGTAAACCAACTGTACTGTATGTGTCCTTGTGCCCTAAAACTCTCTAATTATCTAAATACAAGGGGGTAAACATGAAACCTGTGCACCCTATTATTATTTGTTACGAAAGCCTCATATATCTTTTAATCTTTTGATCATTATGATGTGAAAATATGAGTTTTTGATTTTGCAAGGCAAGTTTATTTTGTATAGCACATTTCAACAACAATTTTCAAGGTAATTCAAAGTGCTTTACATAAAACATGGAATTTATGGAACCGAAAATTAATCAGGTTGTTTTATAAACCAAAAAACACTGTTAACCTTTTTTATTTAACTTTTTTTGTCAATGTTTTATACTTTTTTATGTTAAGTTGTAAAATGTAAGTTGTAAGTTGTTCATTATTTTTTATCATTTTGTATTATCTTGAGTTCTTTTTCTAAATAAAACCTGTTATATTTAATTTGTTCGGACGGATTGTCATTTATGAGAACCTGTTATATTTAAGTGAAAAGTTACATGTATAGATGTAGTCATTCATTAGCTGTATATTTGATGACTAGTCTACTCTTGGGTTATGGTTAGACGTCTATTAGATTTTCACTGACAGCCCAAATTTTGCCTTGTTTTAGCCTAAACGGCCGGGTTTTGATGGCTATTAGACGTCTATTAGACATAAAATTGCTTGCTGGGTGGTATTCTAATAAAATTTTTTTTAAAAAAAGCAAATTTTCCACACATTTCTGGAAATTACCACCACAAAATCAGTCATTTTGATCGCAAAAATCCCAAAAAAATATCACAAAATCCTGGAGACACTGAATTATATTGTCGCAATGTATAATTGATTTAATAAAACACTGAAAGCCCAATACATCTCTCAATCTTGGGAATTCTGACCAGTTCAATCAAGTGATATCGCAGCCTGACCTTGATGGCGACGACAACCGGCTAGGAATTTAATGGCCTACGCGATCCTGAAAGAACCAGAGAAAAATGCTGCTATTGGAGTTAACAAACCAGTTAACAAACTTTTTTTTTTTTTTTTGCTTTAACAAACGGAGAGCGAGATTTCGTCTTAATATCTCCTTTTTGAGTTTGTGTGTGGTGGTTTATGGCACATGTTTGTATACAGCACCAAACCGCCCCATTCATATGATTGGTCAAATCGGCCCGTATTCTGTACGATATTAATTCATAAAGTGTTGTATGCTTGACTATGTACCGAAAACAATATCGACATGCCATACTGATACAGTTCCCTGCTGCTAATCCTCATTCACTGTTCAAAAATAGTATTGGTTCAATGTAGGTTTCAGACAGACTATTGTAATCGTGAATAAAAATTTGAACAGCATGTCTGACCTTCTATCTATTGTATATTCTGTTAACAGATGCTGTTCTTCACGAGTCTCTGCGGTCACTGTGTAAGCGGCCATCAGACACAATAATGAGAAGCTCTTCAGAAAATGGAATATAATGTGTAATTTGTATTTGTGTAAAGAGGGTCACCATTGGTCCAATAATTTTTTTTTCTTTAATGAAAAACATGGTAAGTTTTGCTGAAACCATGTTAAGTTTAAATAAAAACTATTGGATTTGTTAATGAAATATGTCTCTTCATTAGTGATGTTGTTACATTTTATTTATTTTAATGGCCTTGAAAACAAATGCATTTAACTTTGGGAAAATGTCACCTAAGTAATTTGTTAAACTGTATTTAAATAGTAGCACAATTATAATACTGTATTGTGTGAGATTATGTAATTCAAAGTAGGCTACAGTAGTCAACTCTTAAAGTGGATCACAAAAGTTCAGCAAAGTTGTCCTAAGAAGAAGGTTTTAGGATAACTTTGATTAAAGGTTTTTATCCGCTTCAAATGTTGACTATATTATACAAAAGTAATAACAAAGTGCATTGTTATTGACTGCAAAGTGTGTAATTTTTAGTATTTGGAATAAGCCAAAGGTACTGAGCTTACAGTATATACTATTACCTGTAAAATAATATATTCATTGTATATTGCTTGTGTGTTCCGAAGACACTTGTAATTTTGTAATGTACTTAAATCACAAATAAAGTGAACTTATAACACAAAGTGTACTTATACCACAAATAAAGTATATAACACAAATAAAATATACTTATAACACAAATTAAGTACACTTTAATATCACTAATCAAGCATGTAATTAGTCCCTACACAGGCATATACTTAAAGTGTACTAAGTATACTTGAAGTTGGTCCAATTTAGCACACAAAAGTACACTAAATATACTTAAAGTTGTGTTTTGTGTCAACTTAATTACAACTAAAATATACGTAGTACAAAATTAGTTGTTTTCAAAATAGCACACTTTAAGTTAACTAATCATTAACACACTTGAAATATACTAATAATTAGTCTTGCTGCAAGTATACTTAGCATATTTTTTTTTCACTATACATTAAGGAATAAAAATGTGCAAATGTATACACATGTTCATCATGTGAAAAGTTCCTTGAGGGGGAGAACCACAACACAACTTATTACTGGTTTTGGTTTTGTAGTAATATTTTGAATTTATCTCACCAGTGTGTAAGACTATGTTGTAGTGTGTGTTTTTGAGGGCTTGTGTACGGAAGAGGATTAGGGCCAAGCAATATATAAAAAATAAAAAAAAACATCTCGAGATTAAAGTTGTTAAATTTCGAGAAAAAACTCATTAAATTTTGAGAAAAAAGTCTAAATAAAATGTTGAGAATAAACTCGTTAAATTTCGAGAAAAAACTCGTTAAATTTCGAGAAAAAGGTCGAGATAAAATGTTGAGAATAAACTCATTAAATTACGAGAAAAAAACTCGTTAAATTTCGAGAAAAAAGTCTATATAAAATGTTGAGAATAAAGTCATTAAATTACGAGAAAAAAGTTAAATTACGAGAACAAATTCGTTAAATTATGAGAAAAATGTTGTTAAATTTCAAGAAAAAAGTCGATATAAAATGTTGAGAATAAAGTCATTAAATTACGAGAAAAAAGTCGTTAAATTACGAGAACAAATTCGTTCAATTATGAGAAAAAGGTCGTTACATTTCGAGAAAAAAGTCGAGATAAAATGTTGAGAATAAACTTGTTAAATTACGAGAAAAAAACTTGTTACATTTCGAGAAAAAAGTCGAGATAAAATGTTGAGAATAAACTCATTAAATTACGAGAAAAAAGTCGTTAAATTACGAGAACAAATTCGTTCAATTATGAGAAAAATGTTGTTAAATTTCGAGAAAAAAGTCGAGATAAAATGTTGAGAATAAACTCGTTAAATTAGGAGAAAAAACTCGTTAAAATTCGAGAAAAAAGTCGAGATAAAATGTTGAAAATAAACTCATTAAATTACGAGAAAAAAGTCGTTAAATTACGAGAACAAATTCGTTCAATTATGAGAAAAATGTCGTTAAATTTCAAGAAAAAAGTCGAGATAAAATGTTGAGAATAAACTCATTAAATTACGAGTTTATTCTCAACATTTTATTTCGACTTTTTTCTCGAAATTTAACGAGTTTTTTCTCAAAATTTAACAACTTTAATCTCGAGATGGTTTTATTTTTTTATTATTGCTTGGCCCTAATCCTCTTCCGTACTTGTGTGTGATGTCTGAGGGCAAAGTTTGTTTTTTTCAGCAAGAGTGAATGCAGTGCAGCTTCATTTTGACCTGAAAATAGGATGTCTGGGGAACTGGGTGAGACGTTATTTGTGTTTACGAGGCATAGTTTCAAGAAATGCGTTTAAGCAATCGAGAAAAAATGTAATTATTTATTATCTTATTTGCCTTAGCTTGAGCCATGGAACAAAGAAAACACGCCCTGAAAAAAGAACACATATTACACTTAATATTTAATCTTATTAGATGATTAGTTAATTGCATTTGATAGATTTTACTTTTAATAAAACTTTTGCAATAGATTTGTAAAAGGTGTTTTTATGCATGTTTGGCCTGAGTTTTGTTACACTTACACTGTTCTGACCACTAGGGGTCACCGTGGAGACAGGGGTTAGATTGTTTCGAAGCTTCGACACACATTTGCTTTAATTAATCACTTAATTATCTAATTAACTGCAACACTGTGTTAATTGGGACTCATAAACACAGAGTGGTGGGGTTAATTCAACAGAGAATTTTGCTGTGAGGGTAAGTTGTCTGCTTTGATTTTACATTTGCACTTTGTAAACTAATTCAGCAATTGTTTTTATTGATTTCACTGGGTAATCCATCATCATCATCATCATTTAAATAAGCTTATTAAGATGATATGTAAACCTTTATAGCCTACAGTGTCCAGTCCTGATGATGCAGTTCCTATGTGTTTTATAATCTCTTAAATGAATCCAAAAGAAATTGTTACTTAATTCATAAACTAGGCTTGTTTATATGGTTAAAAATGGTGCTTTGCGGGCTGCTAAGAGTGCCCACCTGTGAATTTATACATTAGGTGAAAATAATTTACTTGGTGTAAGTTAAGATTGCTCTTCTTTAATTCATAGGGGAATAACTTTTTTTTTTTTTTTTTTTTTTTNTCATGGTAAGGATGACCTTTGCATGGAATTGCCCAGGGCTACTCACCATGCAGTTATTGTCCGTTGAGCCTTACAGTGTTTTTGTTGCCCACGCGATTAGGCACAAAGTGAATGCGGTCACTTAATTTAAAATGTCTAAATTCATGTAGGCCTAGCCTATAGAAAATCAATGATGTCTCATAGTGTGTCAGGAACTGAGTGAAGGCAAGAACTGATGGCTCTATATTATATTCTCCATAAAACAATTAGTAAGTTCACTGCATTAAATAACATCAATCCAATCCTACAATCAGTTTGTTTTAAACAGTACAACTCTACAATGCTGGTGAAAAAGATAAACTGGATCACTTGTAAGTACCTCCAACATCACATGCAATTCAGTATTTTCAATTCAATGATTTCATTTTCTTTGTTTCTTTTTTACAGTGCTGCTGTTGCTGTGTCAACATGGTAATTTGTGCCATTATATAAAAGTACAATATAATTAAAAGTCATTTCAAATAATTTTAATCTGTATCTTCTCACCTACACAGCATGCTTCATCTCTGCAAGTGCAATAGCAAAAGTGACCTGTGAAGAAGGATCTGCAGACCTCCGCTGTCGTGAGTAATCCAGATTCAATCACAGTGTGTGTTAAACTTTAGTGTTACTCAATCTCTTTCCTTTGTCAGACTGGGGATACATAACTGTCATTGAAGCAAACTATGGACGGACTGATGGCACAACATGCTCTACTGGAAGACCAGCTAATCAGATCTCAAATGTTCAGTGCTCCCAAGAAACAACTCTCTCTACTATGTCTGCTCGGTAGGATTAACAGAATTTGTTTGTGTGTGGGTTTTTTTTTTGTTGTTTTTTTTTTTTTTTTTNTTTTTTTTTTTTTTGGTGCATTTCTGTGCAAGAACAAGAAACTGCTTTTTGTAAGTTTCATTCTTAAGCACTTGTCTCTATGTATCAGGTGTGATGGAAGAAAGAGCTGTTCTGTTCCTGCAACTAACGCCGTTTTCTCTGACCCTTGTGCTGGGACTTTTAAATACCTGGCTGTGTCTTATTATTGTAGCCCATTGAGTAAGTCAGTGTTTTGATGCGCACCGTTTACACCCTAAATTTGATCAGAACGTTCTTGGTAAATCCTGTTAATATTGACTCAATTCCTATTCTGCAACATAACTGTAGGGAGAACCATAACCTGTCAAGTCAACAAATGTGTCATTGACTGCGGTAAGAA
>RJVU01049301.1:2229122-2262566 GCA_003731715.1 Anabarilius grahami
CCCTCTCTTGTTGGTGTAAAGTATTTCAAACCTCTATCTTAATGCCAGTGCAGTCTCTATGGAGTGAAAAGAGGAACATCAGTTGGCCAAGGCTTCTTTATTCTAGGTCAAGGAGACAGTTTAAAGGAGGCTAATTCAAAGCCATATACTTCAGTAATTAACTGAAAGATATGCTAGTCGCACCAGGCTGATTTGACCAGTTAAAATGTTTACATAGAATAAGTTAAAACTATTCTGTTTTAATGTTGTGTATTTGAGATGAATGATAGATTTGAGACACTTATTACAAAAATATTTATATTTAGTAAATTATAATTTGACATATGGCATGTAACAAACTAGGTCAAAGGTCAAGCCTCTGCGTTCCACAGGAAAAAGTATTGGTTTTCAGAATAGTTGAACTGAGCATCATTTGGCTCTGCAGTGAGCACCACTTGAACCACTTTGGTATCTTTATTTTATCAGAATATTTGTATTTTGGGAAAACTTTTTTTTTTACCTCTTTACATTCCAAAGAGAGAAAAAAACTTTTTTTTATTCCACTAGATTTCATTAAAACATGTTATTTCGAATTGAAGAAATAGATACCCACGTCGACACAATAGCAATGTCTGATTCGTGAGCAAATTATTCTTTTGAACAGATTCTTTTGAAGAAATTATTGAATCGGTTCACAAGTCACACGAACAACTCGAGCATTATTAACACTTTTTTGCTTAACTTTATCATGAACACTTCTTACCTTTTTAACTTGGTTATTTATAAGTAATAAATTATGAATGTAATTTTTTACAATTTTAATGTTGTCTCCATAATGTTCCCTCCAAAATTGTTGGTGGTCATTTGTCCTACATGCATTGGGGCTTATTGTTTGCATAAATGTATTAATTCCGCCACGGTGAATGTTTGAAGGATAAAGGTTCATATATGCATGTAGGACAAATTAATGGACCACCAATTCTAATTTAGTAAATTTACAAGGCAGCGAGAACAAGCTTCTCTCCCAATGTTGTCACGTACGATCATAATGAAAGTTCATTACGACAGCCCTTTTCAATGAACCACTTAGAGCGAGTCTCAATAACAATTTGTCTGATTCAAATGAGCCAAGAAGTAGGCTAGAGCTTGGGTGCACAGATGATCTGACTGCGGCACATGCATTAAGTTACTAGTGATGAATTTTAGTGTTGTTTTTTGGAAATGAATATGCTTGAATGTGGACATGTTTATCACCTGTGGGGTTTAGAATACTTTAGATAATTTAAACTTAAAGGGTTAGTTCACCCAAAAATGAAAATTCTGTCATTAATTACTCATCCTCATGTCGTTCCAAACCCGTAAGACTTTCGTTCATCTTCAGAACACAAATGAAGATCTTTTTGATGAAATCTGAAAGCTTTCTGTCCCTCCATAGACAGCTACTCAACTACCACTTTGACGCTTCAAAAAGTTCACAAAGAGGCTAATTATTTTACTCTATAACGTGTTAAATATGGATATTTTTCTTACACAAAACACATCTCTTCACTTCAGAAGGCCTTTATTAACCCCCTGGAGCCGTGTGGAGCACGTTTATGACGGATGGATGCACTTTATTTGAGCTTCAAACTCATGACCCCTGTTCACTGCCATTATAGGCTAAAGCCTGGATGCGTCAGGGTGTTTATTAATATAATTCCAATTGTATTCGCCTGAAAGAAGAAAGTCATATACACCTAGGATGGCTTGAGGGTGAGTAAATCATAGGGTAATTTTAATTTTAAAGTGAACTAATCCTTTATTTTTGGGTGAACTTTTCCTTTAAAGGTACACTATGTATTTTTTGGCCCTCTAGTGGTTAAAAAAAACTGCATGCATTTTGCAGAAGTACATTGTTTTGGTTGTGCTTTGGCTCTGCTTGACTGTGCTGATGAATGGTTTTCCTGCTGCTCATAAAATATTCACTGCTACTTGGCTTAAGAGATATAACCATCTTAGATAGAAAGAATCTTAAGCTGACTATACCCATTAATAGACACGGTACATCCTTGAAAATAAATTACACAACTCTACAACAACCATATTGAAATAACCTTTTACAATAGAAAGCTTTACTGTGAACTCTGTTAGAGAGCTACATATGGCAATTTATCTGTTCAATAAAATACCTTACTCACATGTTGAGTAATAAATATGCCATCTTTGTGTCACTTTTACAACATTCCAAATCCCTCAGATCTTGTCATCTTCGAAAAGCCAAGCCAATGTTGATTCTCATTTTATTACAAGCTCTGTAGCGTTCTCTTTTTGCCAGCATCCTCTGTAACGTTGCATGGTGTAGGAACACTCACAACGAGGAGATTTGCAAGAATGCAGACTTTAATGACGAAATACACAGGACCCAGGAGTTAAACAGGAGACAACCACATTCACAATAAACGAGAACCGACAGAGACAGAGGGAGAACAAAGGGAATAAAACAAAGGGAGCTTAACAAGATAATAATAAGACACACCTGAACTGAAACTCAAATCAATCTGTAACCAAGGGAATTAAATAATGGCAGGAAAAATGGAACAAAGGAGGACATGTAATAAAAGACAAAACAAACAGAGAGTCCAAAACAGATTCCCCTGGAGGTCGAGGGCAGGTACTGGCAGGTTAGGAGGCCTCCAGGATGGTACCGGCCATGTAGATGACCAGGGCGGAGCTGGCCGTTCAGGGCGCCATGGCGGATCAGGACGTTCGGGGCACCATGGCGGTGTGGCCTCCATGGCCTCGGCCCGGACCCCAGGTTCGGCCACTATGGCCACAGGTATATGGCCACCCCCCAAAAAATTTCCTTGGGAGGAGCCACGGGCTTCTGGGCTGGAGCGAACTCTGGAGCGGGCTCGTGGGCTGGAGCTGACTCTTGAGCGGGCTCAGGGACTGGAGCGGAGTCTGGAGCTGACTCGGGGACTGGAGCGGAGTCTGGAGCTGACTCGGGGACTGGAGCGGAGTCTGGAGCTGACCCGGGGACTGGAGCGGAGTCTGGAGCTGACTCGGGGACTGGAGTAGAGTCTGGAGCTGACCCAGGGACTGGAGCGGAGTCTGAAGCTGACTCAGGGACTAAAGCAGGCTCAGGGACTGGAGCCATCTCTGGGCTCTCGATGAGGCAGGGAGTCGCCTCTGGACTCGGGACGAGGAAGGGAGTCGCCTCTGGGGCCATCATTGGACACTGGTCAGGGGCTGAAGCCATCACTGGATGATGGTCACGGGCTGAAGCCATTATTGGACACTGGTCACGGACTGAGGCAGACACTGGAGCACGTTCAGGGGCTGGCGAAGACACTGGAGTGAACTCAGGGGCTGGAGAAGACACTGGAGCAGACTCAGTGGCTGGAACCATCTCTGGGCTCCAGGACATCCCCTCATACTCCACTAAAAGGCCTAAAGGCACAAGTGAGGTGGCCAACTTGACTAAGGGTTCAGGCGTGGCGGCGGCCATCTTGACCGAGGGCTCAGGCATGGCTGCAGCCATCTTAGGATGAGGCTCGGGAGTGGCGGCCATCTTGCAACGAGGCTCTGGAGTGGCGGCCATCTTGCGACAAGGCTCTGGAGTGGCAGTCATCTTGCGACGAGGCTCTGTAGTGGTTGCCATCTTGCAACGAGGCCCTGGAATGGTGGCCATCTTGCGACAAGGCTCTGGAATGGACTCTGGGGCTATAGTGAGCTCTGGAGTGGCCATAATGGTCCCAATGTTAAGGAACGTGGAGGATTTGGATGCAGGATTAGGATGAGTTGGAGTGGCCAAACTCTTTCGGGATAGGACTGGATAAGTGCTATTGTCCACTTTAACTTCAACCATGAAATCAGACTTATATAGCCAGAGGACAAAATTAATTAAATCGACTCGAGGCAAATTATAATGACCAGGAGAAAAGAACTGATATAATTCACTATCCAGTCCTATCCGAAAGTAGGCCTTGAGTGAGGACTCTCTCCAACTCACCAGATGGGAATAATCCAAAAATTCCTCCACGTACCACTCCAGAGGACGTCCATTCTGCCGTAGGGAGGCCAGGTAATCCTCAGCTGGGATCATCCTTTTGTGGTCAGTTCTTCTGTAACGTTTCATGGTGTAGGAACACGCACGACGAGGAGATTTGCAGGAATGCAGACTTTAATGACGAAATTCACAGGAACCAGGAGTTAAACAGGAGACAACCACATTCACAATAAACGAGAACCGACAGAGACAGAGGGAGAACACAGGGAATATATACAAGTCAAACAAAGGGAGCTTAATATATGAGAGATTTGACTGCACACTCACTTACAAAATATTTTTATTGACCAACGTTTCGGCACAAAGCCTTTGTCAAGGTATACCTTGAAACAATATAATTGCGGGAAAAACGGAACAAAGGAGGACGTGACAAAAGACAAAACAAACAAAACAGAACAGTCCAAAACAGATGTAACCCTGACACCTCTCCTCTGTTCGGCGTTTATTTAAAACAAATGATTCCCAGTTCGAGGTTCAAGATTTAGCTCCTCTATGTCAACCTTTCTCACTCGTTGTGACAACTAACATAAACTGTAAAAAGTGGTTACCTGAAATTGTCACCATAAAGTTTTTACTTGATTTAAATCATACAATGACTTTTGTTGGTATAAACTAATGAATTTAGGTTGATTCAGCAATATTAAGTCTTAATGTTGACTTGAATAAAATCAGTTAATTTAAATGTTATCATTGTAGGTTGCCTTTTTTTTTTTCAGTGTATGCCACTCCCACAACACGAGACACGCATGGACGAGTGACGTATGCAATTTCCCACGAAAACCATCCCGACAGGTCTAAAATTTAAACACGTACCATAGTGAATCAGGGTCAAAATTTTGGTAATTTTGAACAAAAAGTTACACAGTGTACCTTTAAAATAACGCAAATGAGTGTCTAATCCATCTTTCATGCTATTTCAAATGATATATAAAATTGAGTTTTTCACACGACATGGCAAAAACTTTCCAAGACGGATTTAATTTGACCTACAAAAAAAAAAAATCTGAAATCTTTTGGTTTTAATTAAAATCAACCCCTGGGAAATAAAAGTGCCTGAAGTTGAAGAACATTTGATAATGGCATTTCTTTGGTAATACAAAGTTGTAATCGCAATGAGAAGACACAACGCTTGTCAGCTGCTCATGGTAAATTGTTGTCATCTGTGAAATATGAAGTGTCAACTAATAATAGTCAGTTTTTGGCGTGCTGCCAGGAAGATGCTGAGAGGCAGATGGTGCTGATGATGCCATGACCACATAAAGATACCTTCATTATGAGCTCAAGGAATGGACTGGGACTAATAAAACCTGGGACCAATGCTGGCCTAATATAGACTACTGCCTGCTATAATATAGTTCATATAAATGTTTTCATGCTATTTTGATATGCCAGCAGATTATGCATTGCAGAGACAGCCAGTTGCACACTGTTTAACTTTGGATGTTGCAGCTAAAAGCATTACCTCCTAGAATTGTTTCAGAGAAGAATATATCAATCTGCTGGCAGTCATAATCTCATCACTTATGCTCTAATGATGAAACTTGTAACACAGAGTAAGTATTGTGCATGCTGAGTCTGTGCTAAAGTAGGTCAATGCACTCGAGCATCAGTGTTTTTTAGGCATTGCAGGTGAGAGATTGATAAGGAAGCTGGTGGTAATTAGGTGACTAATTAGACACTTTGTGACCCGTTTCCTTCAGTGATGGCTGGGCAGACAGGGATGAGGTCGTGGAGGGCTACGAACAGGAAGCTGCTGGCGGCATCACTATGAAGCTACAGTCGGAGGAGGTCACGTCCTTCGATGAGTACTATCTGAAGTTACGGCTCAACACCAACAATAGAAACCCCTGGTTTGCTGAATTCTGGCAGCATCGTTTCCAGTGTCGCCTCCCGGGACACCCACAAGAAAACACGAATTATAAGAAGAACTGCTCAGGTATGAGGAGAGAGAGAGAGGCTGTATATGGGTCATTCCTAGTATGCAGTACATTTTCATGTCCCCATCATAGATGACCAAATATATTAGATAAAATATTAATTAATTCATTTGAGTTAGTTTTCTTTTATTAAAGCATCACAATTAAAGAATTTTTAAGGAATTCACTACTTTGTTTGGGTGAATGTTATGCACTAAAACCCTGCAATTTATATACAAATACTTAAGGTATTTCTTCATATTTTCCTTTCTCTAACTGAACTGTCAAGCTTCTTGGGATTGTTTTAATTTTTAATCAATTAGTGTGTTTTTTCAATATTATTCTTTATCCTTTATGGACAGAAAATACTATCTCTGGATTTTTAGGCTGAATGGTGATAAACAATATATATCTCTGGATTTTCTACTTTTTTCTATTTGAATAAAAAAAGCCCTCTTTTTCTGTATTTATAAAAAAAAAATTTTTTATTTCATATCCTGCCCAGTGTTGTTGTACGAACAATGTTCATATTGAAAGCTATAAAAACAATAATGTGCAAAAAATGCTGACATCGTACTAACATTGTAACAACATAATCTAAAAACAAAAATAATGTTTTTTAAAGCACAAGTTAAAACCATTATTTTAAGAATGCAAAAAAACGGGGCAAATTAGCGTGAGAGCGCAATTCCACAAATGCGCCGGTGGGAGTGGCAAGTTTTCCGTGTGATCTACTGCTGACACGCAAATTAAAGAACACAGATGCAGTCAAATAATTTACATAATGTCCATAATGACCAATCTACGATATGTTCGTATAACATCTTCCTCTGGCATTCCAAAGAAATTAATACGAGTGGAAAATATTTTCTCCCTTCTACCACGCGCTCTCTGTTCTCTGCGGTGTCTCCTCCTAGCAGCAACAATTGCAGCCATGTCGCAAAATGGGTTAAGACATGCTTTTTTGGGCTTTAAATAATGGCGCAAATCCCAGTAAATTGACTAGCGCAAACATTAGTAAATCGCATTGCATGATTCATTTAAATACTGTCCTCCCATAAATTGTGCATCTGAAAGGGAAACTCCTACAAATGCATATGCAATAAGGTCAGCCGCAAAAACAACTCAGTCCACGCCTTTTTAGCGCTTATTTTGCACTGCGTGTCTTTAGTAAATCCCGACAGTAGTTTTTAACACCAAAAGAGGGTTTGCTCTTAGTAAATCTGCCCTACATGTTAACTGGCAGGACGAACACATTCACTCATATGAGCTTAGTAATTATATTAGACTATATATTTGATTACCCCATAGTCACTTTGCAGTTACTGCTATAATGAAAATACACTTACTTGTAGGTTTAAATATCCACATGCGGCACATTTGCCCTAAATAGGGCAAATTAGCGTGAGACTGCAATTCCAAAAAAAGCGCCGATGGGAGTGGAAAGCTCTGTGCATGATCTACTGATGATGCACACATTAAAGAACACAGACACAGTCGGATCATTTCCATAATGACCTACGCAATCTACCAATTAGCATCTGGTTTAAGACTTGCTCTTTTGGGCGGTAAATAATGGCACAAACACCAGTAAATTGACGAGCACAAACCTTAGTAAATCACCTTGCGTGATTCATTTAAATACTCTCCTCCCAAACTTGGCATGCCATCTTGGCATCTCCTACAAATGCATATGCAACAAGGTCAGCTGCAAAAATAACTGTCCACGCCTTTTCAGCGCTATTTTTTCACTGCGTGTCTTTAGTAAATCCCAACCAAAAGAGGGTTTGTGCTGGCACAAGCTGTTTGTAAATCTGGCCCTTAAAGGTGGTACAGAGGATCTTTTCCTCGACTGATTTTTTTAAATGAGCGCATGCGTAAGAACAACCCCCCTCCTTCACAGCTCTTTTCGAGGGAACGCCTCCCAAAACTCGTGCACGAGTATTGGAACATGAGTGTTTACCACCGGCATTCGCTGTGTTATTAAGCCGGGCACACGTTTAACGACTAGCTAAAACATTCTAAGACTATGCTCAACATACAGCGATTGTTTCCTGCTCCTGAAGCAGATTTATATACTTTCACATGGAATTTGAACACCGACTGTAATCGCAGACTGAACGCAACTGGCTCTGACTGGACGCGTTTGAGCGCGATCAGTCATAAGTATCAATTTACATTCATAATCGGCCTTACAATCGTTAAGTGTGTGCGTGACTTAAAGCCGCGAACACACTTAGTGGATTCATTATGTCGGACTCACCGCAGGTAACTCATAATCTGCAGTTGTTACTCTTGTCTCCTGACAAAAACATTGCATGCGGCGCCTGTGGAGTGTGGAAAGTTACTGGAGCGCGCAGCCGCGCGTCTCTCACAAGAAACGTCATGGCAGTGATTGACAAGCCAGAGGACAAATCCGCGCACGTCTCTCACAAGGAACGTAATGGCAGTGATTGACAAGCCAGAGGGCCAATCGTTTACGTGATGATCGCGTAAACGATTGGCTGATGTTTTTAAGGCCCTACCTCGTGCACAGATGATGTATATTAATAATATTCCTTTCAATGCACCTAATAAATAGTCTTTTATCAGTTAGTAAAGACAGTTTCAAGTAATATTGCAAAAATGTATAAAACAAAACATCCTATTTAGCACCTTTAATGTCCAACAACAAATATTTATCAATTTATCTTTTAGTCAGAATTATTGCGCTATTCTATTGCACTCCGTCTGTTTGGCGCGCATTCATGCGACGGTGCTCGTTCACTGAAGTCTGTGAAGTTTAGCGGAGATTCGCTTGCTGTCTGGAGCGGATGTGGAGATTCATCCACTCCTGACAGTAAAACTGAAATATTTGCATGAATATATGTACCTGTAAAATGTAAGTTATGCACAAGGAAAACATTGCATTAAACAGTGCAAGTATCTGTCAGAGCATCTGTCAGGGCATGTCACGTTAAATAGGCTACAAGTTAACTGTTTTCTTACCAGTTATTTTAAAGCTCTTAATAATTTAGCATGTCTCATGTTTAGGACAAATTGGACTATGCACTTTCCCTGCAGTAGCTCACTCTGTGTCCTCCGCTAGGCTATTTACTATTTTTAAGATGCGCTCATAATATCAATCTACTGTATATCGATATAAACGGCATTGCCTTATTCTATAGTCTATCATTTATAAAAATGTATCGCACAAACTCAATATACCACCCCTCTTAAATGGCCTTACTCTTTGCTCCCAGTTTCTACTATATTTCTTCATATCACTTTTCTTTTGTAAAATCCTTTTTACTACCAAAAGCCATTGAAATCATCCTCCAGGAAGGGACATCATTTTAGAGGGAAAACAACAGGCAAACATTTGATTTTTTTTTTTGATGTTTTGTGGTGATAGTTGGCTGTCTTGTAAAAACATTTCATCCCGTTTGATGAAATTACAGTCCGATAATATCAACATTTCTAAAATCACTGTATATAAATAAGTTGACATGCTCACTCGTCAATCCCTCACTGATCATTGATGATCTGTTAACATCATCTTAGCCATGCTGCTAATATTTTAGTTATTGAAGTGTCTGAGCAGAGTATGTTTTAGAGTTCATATAAACATATAAGAGTACTAGAGTACATATCTTCTTATATCTTATAACTGCAACACAAGCATATAGATTGTAACGAGAAGTTACAGTGGTACTGCAGAACAGGAATGACCCATTTTGCATGCTGTAGCTGTTCTTTTCCAAAACAGAAGAAAATGCTGTAAAATACTTTATTATTAGGTTTATACTAATTTAAAGGCATATTTTTGTGTTGTGTTTTTTGCTCTTTTTGTATCTTTGAAACATTCTCTGCTGACTGAAAAAGGTGATCTAGGTAAATTGACTCTTTTTATGCCACATTTCTATCTGGCTGGGTTGATATTTAACATCAGCTGAAGCACTACTTTGAGACAACACTCAATAATCATGCTGTCAAAATAACACCTGACTTTCTTTTCTGCATTTGCAGTGCTACATCTTGTTTCACAGTGCAATATATTTTTATGTTTTAGTGTGATAGATATTTAATTGTTTTAACCTTTATACAATATACTTATTTAAGTGCAAGTATAAATACAGGGAAGCATGCCACTCACTTTATTATCTGATCTGATTTTATGCAATTTTCATGTTAGTTGTCCATATATATATATCTTTTTTAATTCACAGCATTGCTTTGCAACATCATTCTTATTTACGTATTTTTCTTTTTTAGTTGTTTTAGATAAGAGGTGAACTTTCATTCATATAGGTCAAATGATTTTGATGCTAAATGTTAATTTTAACTCTATATGCAACATGAACATAAAGGCAAAATGAAAACTGTTACAAATAATCAAACAGAGAAATAGTCATAGTGTGCTGTTCTGTTATTATTTCTTTGTCTAGAACTCCAAGATGGTAAGTGAATATTTTTCTGAAGAGCTAACTTGGAGACACTTCACTTCAGAAATATAGATAGAGGTCGACTGATATTGTACAACCATATGAATTTAAAGGAAATTATGTTCTATGATTCTGTGTCTGTATAAAACATGAGTCTTTTTTCTACATTTTGGTAAAGGTTAAGTAGAAAAGACAGTCCTTGACAATAAGGTCACAAAGCAGCACTGTATATCGGTTGACCTCTAATATATGAAGTTATTGGGATGTTTTATCCCCAAAATATTGGCATCTGTAAGGGCACTTTGGTTTGAACTTTATATCCCAATAACATTAACTAGATCTATCATGCCAGTTGGCTATGCTGCATGTTCCTTTGGGGAACTTTTTTAAGCTCCAAACATTTTTAGTTGCTTGTGCTAATATGAATCAGAGCCTTCAGAGAGAAGAAATAAAGAGGTCACGCTTCTTATTTCTATAGATTTGGCTCCACTTATAACATGCATCTGCTAAACATGCACAACTAAAAGAAAAAAACACTGTATCGATGTCATACTGTGACTGTGGTGGAAAATGTTTTAGTGCTTGGTGTTTTGTTTTGTTGACACATTATCATCCAGGAAAATTTACACAGAAACATGGGGCCATATGCTGACTTCTTATTTATTTACTCAGTTTAAAAATCAGTTAGAAAGTTAAAATTAGACAGCACATTTTTCTTCCCCTTTTTTTGTTCTTAATAAAACTTAATTTGATTATCGGAATCATTTTGATGTGATTTTTGATCAGATTTAATGATAAATCTTATGTAGTGAGATAATATTTAGGTTAAAATATCATAGCACAGTATCATATCTTTACTGAGGTCTTCTGTCGTAAATATTTCTCTTTGCATGAAAACAAACTTTTGACACACCATAGAAAATATGTTGTTTTTGAACATAAATGATCTAATTGAGAGCCAGGGCATAAGAAACACTGAGAAATCCTTCTTGCAATCTGCCTCTATCATTAATAAAACATGGATTTAATGTTTCAGTTTGTCCTCAAAGTGTCACTGCTTTATTATGGTTTGTGCCCATTAAAAAATGAGGGTCAACCAAGACAGCAAAGCATGCCTAGGTTTTAGCTTTGCCCGTTGCTTGCTGCAATGCCCTTTAATTTACAGATATGTAATGTGAGAGCCATTTTATGATGAGAGTTTTCTTTGAAAATGTGTTCTTAATCTTCGAATTCATCATATTTATAAGCTACGGTGCCTGTTACTGCTTCCTGCTGGCTTGTTACAGATCACCAGATAATGATCCGATAGGGTGTCCTTTGACATTGCCAGTTCCTTTGAATTAATACAGCGAACATTTGTATTTATTTATTTCATTTTTTTTGGTCTTCATTTGTCAGCCACATTTATCTGATTCATGAGGGAGGGCAAGAATGAGAACACGGATGAATAATTAATTTCCTGGCTCAATTAATAATAATGTCACCATCATGTCCATTAATAATTAAATACTGAGTTGGGTTACATAAATGTTTGCTTCGCCATGGCGACAACAAGCATTTCCTTTGATCTTCTGTTTTAACGCTGCTGTCTTTTGATTCACTGTCCAATGGAAATAGAAAGTACTTACTGTCATGTCGCCTGTGGCTTTGGAATAATAATGTCTTTGGACACCCTATCGTTCCCTTTCAAGTGCTCAAAAATTACATTTCTATAAAATGGGGTCTGAAAATATGGCTCAACTGTTAGAGTGTTTTTGTTTTTTTTTGTAACAGTGATTTTCATTTCGATAAAAGTGGAATAATTATTTAGCAGAATTTGCAGGTATTGATAATTGATTTACTGTAGTCAATATGAAATCAAAATCGACCCTATTTACTTTCTTAATGCACGTTTTTGGTTTTACTGTGCACGTTATTCCAAAGAAAAAGCATTTGTCTTCATTATCTGTATAAAAAGACTTTTCTTTTCAGCTAACATCACTTAGGCGATGCAGGCTGTTGGATAATGTTAACCAGTAGTCAAATAGCTGCTTAGATAAGGAAGTAAATTGGGTTGCAGATGTTGTTTCATGTTGACTAAGACACTCAAGTTGTCGCAGTGGTACTCTAATAATTGCTGTTTGGTTTGCTGATTCTTGCAGGTTATGAAAGCCTTGAGGACAACTATGTCCAGGACAGTAAGATGGGGTTCGTCATTAATGCCATCTATGCCATGGCTCACGGCCTTCATGATATGCATGAGTACTTGTGCCCGGGTCACGTGGGAATTTGTGAGGCGATGGACCCCATTGATGGCAGCAAACTGCTGGACTTTCTCCTCAAGACCTCCTTTACTGGCGTGTCTGGAGAAGATGTGTGGTTTGATGAAAACGGGGACTCGCCAGGCAGGTCAGTCTTACTTACTGGCCTTAATAAAGCTACATTTTATGCACTTAATGAATAACACCACAAAAATAGCTATTAATTAATTTTCAAACCACTGTGGAGTGTGCATCCAGTGAGTCCAATGGCCTGGCTTCAGCATACACTCACAGCAGCTTGATATGCAATGTCTGTGCCAAAAATGCATTGCAAATGTTCTGTTATCGGATGTACCAACGAACATAAGAGTCTCCATAGACTCTCTGCATCCGAGCCACTGAGGACACTGTGGCTGAATTACAGTTATGAAGGAAATGTGCCGAAGAAAGTCAGTAAAGTGTTATATATTTGCGCAAATCATTTTACGCTGGACTGCTTCACAAACGAAGGACAGTTCAACTCTGGATTTGCACAAAAGATTAACATGACGGCACATGCTAGCCGATGAGTTGAATCAACTCCACGACAACTACATAAATTTATCCACTAACCATTCAGAAACATCCAGGTGCATCCTAAAAGTTGTCTCTCCATCAGTGTCCGACTCCAGTTTGAACAATGTAAGGCTGAACACCGTTACTGACGATCTTCATTTTGGATTTTTATTGTTGTTGAGTATCCGAAGAGCGAGCTGTTAAAGCTCCACCCTCTTCTGGAAAGGAGGCTGGGAGCAGCAACTCATTTGCATTTAAAGGGACACACACAAAAAATGGTGTGTTTTTGCTCACACCCAAATAGGGGCAAATATGACAAGCTATAATAAATGATCTGTGGGGTATTTTGAGCTGAAACTTCACAGACACATTCTGGGGACACCAGAGACTTATATTATATCTTGTGAGAAGGGGTATAATTGGTCCCCTTTAATGTTATTGGAACACTCCACTTTTTTTGAAAATTGGCTGTTTTTCCAACTCCCCTAGAGTTAAACAGTTGAGTTTTACCGTTTTCGAATCCATTCAGCCGATCTCTGGGTCTGGCGGTACCACTTTTAGCATAGCTTAGCATAGTTCATTGAATCTGATTAGACCAATAGCATCTCGCTCAAAGAGTTTTGATATTTTTCCTATTTAAATCTTGACTCTTCTGTAGTTACATCGTGTACTAAGACCGACGGAAAATTAAAAGTTGCGATTTTCTAGGCCAATATGGCTAGGAACTATACTCTCATTTTGACGTAATAATCATGGAACTTTGCTGCCGTACCATGGGTGGAGCAGGCCCAATGATATTACCCAGCGCCTGTGACTCCCTGTTTGCACAGGGAGCGTGCCTTGCAACCATGGAGACATTTATGAGAGACGCTGCGTAATATCATTGCGCCTGCTGCACCCATGGTACGGCAGCAAATTTCCTTGATTATTATGCCGAAATGAGAGTATAGTTCCTAGCCATATCAGCCTAGAAAATCGCAACTTTTCATTTTCCGTCGGTCTTAGTACACAATGTAACTACAGAAGAGTCGATTTTTAGATAGGAAAAATATAAAAACTCTTTGGTCATTTTTGAGCGAAATGCTAACGGTCTAATCAGATTCAATGAACTATGCTAAGCTATGCTAAAAGTGGTATCGCCAGACCCGGAGATCGGCTAAATGGATTCGAAAACGGTAAAACTCAACTGTTTAACTCTAGGGGAGTTGGAAAATGAGCCTATTTTCAAAAAAAGTGGAGTGTTCCTTTAAACTTTCTTACTTAAACTTAATTTATATCTTAAATGCAGTGTAATTTCCCTTTGGATAAATGCATCTGTCGAGTGCATAAAATGCATAAATGTAACCACGAGCAACAATAATAATTATGCTTGCATTGACTGTAAAATATCTTCTGTTTTTTTTATCTCGCTTTCTTGAAGGTATGACATTATGAACCTGCAGTATGTAGAGCCTGGAGTCTACGACTATATAAACGTCGGCTCGTGGCATGAAGGCATTCTGAGTATTGATGATGATATGATCCAGATGAACCGCAGTGAGATGGTTCGATCTGTCTGCAGTGAGCCCTGCTCCAAAGGAGAGATCAAGGTAAGTTTGTATATTTATTAGCAAAAACTCTTATGCAAAAGGAATTTGCATTGTTGCCTTTATTTTATTTTGCATCCTCTTGTCCTTAAAATACAAAAAGACACTGTAGTGCACTGGTAAAATGTGTGAACTGTGCGGTTATGTGTCCTCACAGGTGATCAGGAAAGGGGAGGTGAGCTGTTGTTGGATCTGTACGGCCTGCAAGGACAATGAATATGTCCAGGATGAGTTCACCTGCAAAGCCTGTGAGCTGGGATGGTGGCCAGACGAAGAACTGCAAGGTACTTCCTTTGCAATAATCGTCATTTTATTGCAATAGTCATTTAGTCGAATGTACTTCTTAGGAGAAGTAAAATAAATAGAGACTATTGACAAAGTAGAAGGGGTTTGAGGTTGTATTGAAGACTCAGATTACAAGCTTAGGTATCTTGGTTTCTTGTTGAGGTTGAGATCTCTTTTTAAGATGTAGAAGAGACATATGAGATTACGGGGGTCTTTTTCTCTTAGAGACTCTCTTAGAAAAACAATGGAGATGCTAAAGATACTAAATATTAAAATATACAGTATAAGCTAGTCTGCATCTTAAAACAAACCAGTGTCTATCGCCATTTGTTCTAGACAGGAAAGACTCCTATTATCAGGCTTGTTGAGGAGAGGTGTAATATTATTTTTCTAAGCAATCAGACTTACTGTGGTGATTTTGCATGGATAAGCACAATCTGTTTTCTTAAGAAAATATCAAAATACAGTAATTAGTGATTAGTTGTTTTTCACTTTAATTGTTTTTGAGTTTTGAAGTCAAAAGAAAAAGTATGTGTCTGAATCAAAGCATCACAAATGCGTCATCAAACATCCATGCAGAAGACCATTCTCCAAGTCTTGCATTATAACTGATTTGGCTCTTTAAAAGTCCTTCACTGTCCTATTTTCAAAAGGTTTCCCATGACACTTGAAGGCCATTTATCATTTTTACAGATTGCTTGCGCCGTACAACTTATCGCCTGTGACAGCCCTACTTCACTGCCTACTTCTCTGGCCTATTTTCTTACACTATGATGGTCAATGTCAATGCAGCAGCTTAGAGTGTCCTAGTGATGTATTTTTCATTAGTTCACTCTATAGTTCCATTCTATGTTACTGCCGTAATGCACAGATTCACCATAGCTCAAGAAAAAACTTGTGCGCCAATGGTCAGGAATGCTAAAAAATATGAATTTTATTTATCTTTTAAGAGGTTATTCATACCCTGCTAAATGTAAATGGTTGTGTCCTTAAGCTCTCCTTGAGTTTTATCTTATGCAAAAGAGTGTTTCGTAAAACTGGTGTTGGTTATGAGGAAGCATTCATTTCCTCTCTCCTGCTGCAGTCTCTGAAGTCTCCTTTGGCTTGGTTCTTTCTTATGGCCGGTCCCTTAGTGGAGGTGCTGTTTATTTTTAGGTGAGCTGGAAACCTACTTTAGCACTTGGTGCATAAGCAAGCTGGTCACACTCAGATGGCCAGTCCTACAAAGACACGCAGCGAAGCGAAGTGTACGTTTTTACCATTTTTATTTCATATTCAATTATGTACGCTTTGATCTCAAGCCCCTGTTGGCCTCTTAGAGTGTTTGCATATTGGTGGAAGCATAAATTCATAATGTGTCACATCCTATGAATAATAGACATTTGAGTCCACAGTAAAATGGGGAAAAAGCTCTGCAGGTGTGTTGTATGTTCTGCACTGTATATTGGCCCAAGTCAAAAGAACCCAGCCCCACATTTTGTGAGAGGTTGCCAGGGTATTGCTATGTGGTTAAAAAAGGTGTTCAGAAGCATTTCAGTGTGTTATGCAGTTGCTAGGATTTTAAAAGTGGTTGCTAGGTGGTTACTTAATGAACCAAATTAACAGAACCCATCACAGATTTTGTTTCTGGTTGCCAAGGCATTGCTTTGTGGTTGCATAAGTGTTCAGAGTATTTTGTGTGTTGCTATGTGGTTGCTAGGGTGTTCAGAATTGTTACTTGCTGTAAAAAAAATTAATAAATAAAAATAACCTCTAAGTTTTTTTTTCAGGTTTTGGTGCATTGCTTTGCAGTTGCTAGGGTGTTCAAATTAGTTGCTAGGGCATTGCTAGGTAGTTGCTTACTCGTCCAAATCAACAGAACTCATCCCAAAATTTGGTGGGCAATTGCCAGGATGTTGCTACTGTATGTGTTTGAGTTTTTTGTGCACTGCTACGTGGTTGCTAGGGTGTTGCTAAGTGATTACTTACTGGCCCAAGTTTTAGGAAAAGCTCCAACTTTTGTGTTTTAGAAAATTAGCAGAACTGATCCCAGAATTCTGTGACTGAATGCCAAGACATGCCAATGCCAAGACTGAATGGATTTTTTTGTGTGTTGCTATGCAGTTGTTAGGATGTTTAAAGTGGTTACTTACTGTACTGTCCCATTATCTGAGTGGTTTTTGGTGCGTTGTGAAACAGTTGCTATGGTGTTCTGAGTAGTTGCCTATGGCATTGCTAGGTGGTTACTAACTGGTTCAAATCAAAAACTCATTCCAAAAATTTGTGGCTGGTTGCCAAAACGTTGTTTTGTTGTTGCTAATGTGTTCTGAGTATTTGTTGTGTGTTGCTATGGTGTTCAAAGTGGTTGCCAAAGTGGGTTTTTCTATGATATTATGATCTGTGTTTTTGGCTCGGCTCCGCCCTTTAGTGTAAATCTGTAGGATTTTTTTTCTTTATTATACACCTGACAAAATGGAAAGTCTGATGAGTAAAAAAGTAAATTGCACACTGCTAATAACACTGTATAGTGTTGTAGTTAAGTCTAAGACCAAGACTTGAGTGATTGAGACCAAGACCAGATCATCACTCCTCAAATTAATCTGAAAGATACACATTTACTGCCTGAGAAATGTCTTATATTTAATCAACAAATACAGTTAGAATAATAAGACACTATATAGAGCATGTTAACAAATAAATCAGACAATGCACAGGCAATTTAGTGATATTCCTGCAGTTGTGGTCTTGATTAAATATAATCCCTAGTCTTCTTAGTCAGTGACCGAGACAAGACCGAGTACAAATGCGGTCGATACCTCGACAAGACCAAGACCTTAAAAAAGTGGTCTTGAGTACTACAACAGTACAGCAATAATAATAGTGATTCTTGCCTTAGCAAATGCTATTAATAATAATTTCATGCATTGCGTTCATAGTCTCACGTTGAAATAATCATTTTGTCTCGTCTCTTCAGTCTGTGAGCCACTTCCCCTTCGCTACCTGGAGTGGAGTCATCCTGAATCCATTGCGGCTGTCGTCTTTTCATGTCTGGGCATCCTAGTGACCAGTTTTGTCACCTTCATCTTCATACTGTACCGAGACACGCCAGTCGTCAAGTCCTCCAGCCGTGAACTTTGCTACATCATCCTGGCTGGCATCTTCCTGGGTTACATTTGCCCTTTCACTCTCATCGCCCGTCCCACCCTAGCCTCATGTTACCTGCAGCGCCTCCTCGTTGGCCTCTCTGCCTCCATGTGCTACTCGGCTCTCGTGACCAAGACCAACCGCATTGCTCGCATTCTGGCCGGCAGCAAGAAGAAGATATGCACCCGCAAACCCCGCTTCATGAGCGCCTGGGCGCAAGTAGTGATCGCGTTCATCCTCATCAGTGTGCAACTGACTTTGGAGGTCACATTGATTATCTTGGAGCCTCCAGAGCCGATCAAGTCCTACCCGAGTATTCGAGAAGTGTTTCTAATATGCAATACCAGTAATTTGGGCATGGTGGCACCACTGGGCTACAATGGCCTGCTCATTCTCAGCTGCACCTATTATGCGTTTAAAACTCGCAACGTCCCTGCCAACTTCAACGAGGCCAAGTACATTGCCTTCACCATGTACACTACCTGTATTATCTGGTTGGCCTTTGTGCCGATTTACTTCGGCTCCAACTACAAGATCATCACCACATCCTTCTCCGTGAGTCTCAGTGTGACAGTGGCTCTCGGCTGCATGTTCACGCCAAAAATGTACATAATCATCGCCAAGCCCGAGAGGAACGTACGCAGCGCGTTCACTACCTCCGATGTGGTGCGTATGCACGTGGGTGATGGAAAAATTGCTTGCAGGAGCAACAGCCTGCTAAACATGTTCAAACGTAAGAAGAACGCATCTGGAAATGCCAAGTAAGTAACTCAGCGACATTAGCGCAGTCTTTCTAAGTCCTGTTGCATTAGAGCCCATGGGTCCAGTCCTGTAATTCCGGCTTCTCTCTAGACCTCAGGATCATGCCTTTCCAGGAGCTTCCTCAATTAACGGCTCTCTCAGACTTCTTGTGATTTGCAGGTCAACTACAATTAAAACCTGCGCACCCAGGGGCGTCTAAGCAGCAGGGCTGAGATAGACTGTGTGACTGTAGCTTTAGATGTAGCGCAAGAGTGCAAGATTTATTATTCTTCTACAACCAACTATTGAGTTGCTGGCGGTTTGATGGTGTATATCAGATAATGGAAGGAGTGTTTCAGCCGGAAGAGATTTTGCTATCATTTTTATTCCACGGTAGATATATTTATGGTATCTACACATGAAAGTAGTGAGTAAAAAAAATAGAATATATATTTAATATAGATCATATTATGTATATCTGCTGTTTTGCAACAGATGTGGTCAGAATTTAGAGTTGCAACTAATTGTTTTATATCATTAGTTTTACTGTTTTCAGTCTTTTTTCAATTTAAATTTCCCATAATGCGAAGCTGTTTGTGCACTGATGCCAGACTAATTAATTTGTTATGAATAATCTGGTCTTTTGTTCTGAGTCAAGTAAAATGTGAAAATAATAAAATAAGCTGAAGTTCCTTTTATTTGTAATTATTTTATTATTTTAAACAATTTATTTATTTGTATTTTGTGTTATAAAGTGGGGACCAAAAGTCTGAGAGCACTAGTAGAAATGCTGCTATTTAACTATTTTTAATGTAATATTTTCTATTTAAATATTTTATTATATTATATTAAATATTTTAATATTTATATTATATATATATATATATATATATACACCGCGTTCCAAATTATTATGCAAGTGACATATCAGTAAGATTTCAGTAGAATAAACATTGAGATTTTAGTTTTTCTAAGTAAATGTTTGTTTGTGTATTTATCCATGTCTTTTTAGATAACTGGTATCAATCTCAGACAAAATAATTTGCCGGGTCTATGGAAACCCTACTTAGAGGTTGTTCCACATTATTAAGCAAGTCACAGTTCTCATGCAATATGGGGAGGAAGAAAGATCTTTCTGAAGATGAAAAGCATGAAATGGTGCAATGTTGTGCAAAAGGCATGAAAACAGCTAATATTGTGTGAAACTGAATGGAGATTATCAAATTATCATAAGATTTGTGAGTGATTTAGAGCACAGCAGAACTCGGTCAGATAAAGGCTTATTAATGAAAATTCCTGTCAAAAAAATGTATTGTATTAAAAGGGCAGCTATAAAAAAAGCCAGTGTTGAGCAGCAAACAGATATTTGAAGCTGCTGGTGTTTCTGGAGTCTCAAGAAGCTCTCCATGCAGGCTGGCAGTTGTGCGTAAAGATGCATTTCAGCCACTCCAAACCAAACCTCACAAAGAGAAACATTTACAGTGTGTGTAGAAATACATGAAGACTCATTTTTAAATAGTTTTATTCACTGACTAATGCCGTACTACATTGGATGGTATAAATGGATGGATTTCTGGATGGTTGGTGAATGGCCACCACGTTCCAACAAGACTGCGACGTCAGCAAGGAGCTAGCGGGTGATGATTTGGGCTGGAATATTGGGAAGTGAGATGGAAGGTCCCTTTAGGGTCTCTGGGGGTATTTAAATGACTTTTGCAAGATATGTGGAGTTCATAACTGGCCATTTTCAGCTATGGTATAAAAAGGAGGATAGTGCCTTCTGAAATACAATGCACTATCCCATGCTGCAAAAAACACCACAGCAATAAAACTGTTTGAAAATGTATTTCTACACCCACTGTAAATGTTTATCTTTGTGAGGTTTGGTTAGTGGTGGCTAAAATGCATATTTACGCACAACTGCCAGCCTGCATGGAGAGCTTCTTGAGACTCCAGACACTAGAAGCTTCAAATACCTGTTTGCTGCTCAACACTGGCTTTTTTTTATAGCTGCCCATTTAATACAATACATTTTTTTGACAGGAACTTTCCTTAATAAGTCTTTATCTGACCGAGTTCTGCTGTGCTCTAAATCACTCACAAATCTTATGATAATTTGATAATCTCCATTCAGTTTCACACAATATTAGTTGTTTTCATGCCTTTTGCACAACATTGCACCATTTCATGCTTTTCATCTTCAGAAAGATCTTTCTTCCTCCCCATATTGCATGAGAACTGTGACTTGCTTAATAATGTGGAACAACCTCTAAGTAGGGTTTCCATAGATCTGGCAAATTATTTTGTCTGAGATTGATACCAGTTATCTAAAAAGACATGGATAAATAAACAAACAAACATTTTCTTAGAAAAACTAAAATCTGAATGTTTATTGTACTGAAATCATACTGATATGTCACTTGCATAATAATTTGGAACGCGGTGTATTAGGACTGTCGCGTTTAACGTGTTAATTTAATTGTCAATGAAAATATTACCTATAAAGTCAGACCAGAACTGTTGTTCTGTTTCGTTTTGAATGAATTCATGTTTTTTTAAAGTGAAAAAAAGAGTTAATAAATTAATAAAATCATTAATAAAAAGAGCCATTTACATAATTCCTGAATTAATCAGCGTTCCTATTCATTGGGTTCACTTGGTACAACACATGACTATGGGGATATTGCGGTCTTTTGGGCGGGGGGAGGGGGGAATCGGTGTATTACCTGCCCATAGCATTTAAATGCAGTCACATGCATTATCACCGTGCTGCTAGAACACTATCACGCCAAGGAAAGGCCACGTGGTGGTTCTTGTCGAAACTAAGGCAGAAAAGAGAAACTTTTTAGCACAAGTTTAGCTTCGCTAACAAAGGGCTAATAAGCTTTTCTCACACAAAATGTCCAAACACAGCAAATCCTTTTAATTGAGCTGTATCAGAGAGCGTCAGGAAAGCTGTCGGTGGAGCGGCCTGCCCCTCCTCCGATTCAGAAAAGCTCATGCTTCGGCCGGTTTCTATTTGTCTCCCGTGCAAACAGTGGTAAGAGCATGCCTAACGCTTTACCGACATTGTGTGGCGGAGCTTACAACTTCATGGCCAAAACCCATGTCTCCCCCTCCTCCAGTGCCAGGGATGAATAAGTCCACCAAATTCGAAGGAGCGGGGGAACAGTTCAGCAGGATTTATAGTGATCAGGCCGGCACGGTTAGAGATTTGAGAACTATGTCCTTGCTGCAGACTTACCAGGCTATTTGCTTGGGGGAAATGAGGCCAAGTCAAGGGGGAGGCCATGTGACAAGCTCATTGGGGAAGTACGATCCACAGTCGACTACATACTGCATGCAACGCGGACGGGCGCATACAGGTGGGGGTGGGAAAGAAAGGTCCACCCCCAGAGAAAGGGAGACATTTCTCTGCAGGAAAGAAGGGGTAGTCAGCTCCCTAGCTTACAGATGGGGGAAGAATGTTGGCCGAGAGGCAGCTGCTTTCTTCTCTCAACGCAAAAAGGACCCTGCAAGAGAGCGGGTTCAGCTTTAAGTTCGTTATCAATAAAAAAACTTTGTGTTTAGCATACAATGCCTTATGTGATGATTTGTCAAAACAATCAAAATGCACTGAAACCATTAACTTCACAATCGGGCCGTGTGCCAGCAGAGAAGGAAAATGCAGTGATATGCAATATCCAGCAACGTTCACAAAAAGATGCGGGGGTTCTCCAGGTAATGACTGTCTTGAGCAGTGCCGCGCATGTGCACTAACACCGTGGGTTCTTTGTACGATTCATTGGGGCTATCAGCTGCAGTTCCTTTCGCGCCCCACCTGTTTCGGCAGAGTAATTACGACTACAGTGTCGGAAGAGGCTTCCCCAGTGTTGACGGAAGAAATTTGTTTTCTCCTCAGCAAAGGGGCAATTCAGGTGGTTCCACAAGGGAAAATGGAGGAAGGGTTTTATAGTCCTTACTTCCTCCTCCCAATGTATGGCAGATGAACAAGCACATCAGACATTACAAGTTCAAAATGCTTACAGTACGTCATTTGCTATTCTCTCTGCATCCCCGGGAATGGCATACATTGGTGGATTTGCATATTTTGCATATCACAATCCACCCAGGGCACAGAAAATTCCTGGGGTTCTCCTTTGAGGGGACTGCATACAAATTTCAGGTCCTGCTGTTCGGTCTGTCCCTAGTGACGCACATATTCACGAATTACACAGAAGCAACATTGGCTCCGCTGCGCCATCAGGGCATGAGAGTGTTTGTCTATTTAGAATACGGGGTGTAAATATATGTCCCATATAGTCATGTGTTGTACAGAGTAAACTGACTGAATGGGAACGTTGAGTTATGTATATAACTACTGTTCCCAAAAGGAGGGAAATGAGGTACAAAAGAACCTGAAGAACAAAGGGAATGACGACTGCATTTATATGCTGTGGGCAGGTAACACCGCCCACGTCATCATGTGGCATTTAGCAAATCGCGCAAGAGCGCAATATTCCATAGTCATGTGTTGTACCTCGTTTCCCTCCTTCTGGGAACAGTAGTTATATACATAACTCAGCGTTTTGAGCAAAACATTTGGATGATTCAATGGCCCATTTATAAAGAGAACCATTAACTTAATTCCTGAATGAATCAGCCGTTTGAATGAATTGAATAAATTAATGACTCAATAACTCGTTTAGACATTTACCACCACCTACTGAAAGTTTTAGTTTATTTTTTTTGTTTGTTTTTTCATTTCATTATAATTTTATGTTTTGGGGATAGTTTGCCAAAAAAAATGAAAACTCTGTTTATTTACATTTACTCTCCCTTGTGTCATTTCAAACCTCAATGAATTTTCTTTTGCGGAACATAAAAGAAGATATTTTGAATAATGTTGGTTTTGGTCTGTAAATATATCTAAATACCAATTCAGATGCAGCTTCTGAAAAAATATTATGACCGTTGTAACATAAAAGTTTATGTGTGAATTTATGTTGAATCAAATAAAATATTTCTTTCTAAAGCTACTTTTTGTAATGTCTATTTGATGCTTTTCTTATTTAACACAATTAATAATGACTTTAAATGTTCTTTTGGGGGTAATTTTTCAGCTAAATTTGATGTGCGGTTAATTAGATTAATTAATCTGTACATGTAATTATGTAATTAATTAGACTAAAAATTTTAATCGCTTGACAGCTCTAATATATATATATTGAACCTATTCTTTTGAGTGAAAAGTTTAATTGAATTTTACACAATTTTCAAAATCTTAGTATTTAGTTTTACTTTTACTTTATGACAATTGGATTGGAGCTGATGTGAACAAAACCTGATGATCATTTTCTCCATGTTCCAATGAGCATTCATTGGAAAAAAATCTGACTGTCTGCACAGAGTCACATTATCCAGGTTTATGTGGAAAAATACCACATTTTAAGTTGGTTTTAGACTTTTGGACCCCACTGTAAAAAGTTATGTGATATATTTTGGTCATATAAGATTACCACCCACCTCTATTGACCCGTAAACATAAATGTTTTAAGGATACACTAGATGTCTGAATAATAATAATATTCAGCATATTTTTTGCTTGTTCAAACAATTTTTTTACACGAACGAGAAATGTTGTTCTTGTGTTCACCTTTCTCGGTTCCTGTGAAATAACAGTCGTCTTTATTTTGTTCATAGTTCTAATGGAAAGTCTGTGTCATGGTCTGAACCAGGTTCAAGACATCCTCCGAAAGGGGAACACATGTGGCACAGACTGTCTGTACATGTGAAGAGGCAGGAAGCCGGATCCAATCAGACGGCTGTCATCAAACCCCTAACTAATACCTACAATAACCCAGGCATGGAGTTTTCCGATTTAAGCACCAAGACTCTGTACAATGTTGCTGAGGAGGATGAGGGCGACCCGATCAGATACAATCCCTCGGGCAGCCCTCCTCTGATGGCTCTCAGGCAGTCGCCTGTCAGCAAGCCTATGAAGGAGGTTGGCGCCGATCTGACCTTTTACACCCCTGAGCAACACGTGCCACAAAAAAACAGTGTTCTCCCCCAACATGTTATCGCAGACCACCTTCAGCATGAGGTGGTCAAGTTCAGTTCAAACATGCCCGATCTGGATGAGATCATTAGTCTGACTGACCCAGGCGACAGGGTGATGCTGCCGCTTCAACCCCAAATATTGCACCCACATCCAATTTTGCCATTACAACTGGGTGCTTACCCAGACGAGCACATCTCCCCTTTGGAGGAGGTTGAAAATGAGCAGTTTGGACTTCTCCATGGCTACATGTATGACAATGCACAGATCCATGATGAGGAGGAGTTGGTGCAGATCAAAATGGCAATTGAGGACTCTCTGGATCTGATGCCACCTTCTCCGTTTCGTGATTCTCTCGGCTCGGGCAGCCCCATTGCCAACTCCCCGGTGTCCGAGTCCATCTTATGCACGCCGCCGAGTTTGACGTACGCGTCCGTCATTCTCAGAGACTATAAGCAAAGCTCCTCGACCCTTTGAAACACATTTATTTTAGAAGGTCATGTCAGCTAGCTTTGTGAAATAATAGCTACTAGTTTGTACAATGATGTGACTTTAAGTCGCCTGCACTGGAGAGCTTTAATATTATATTTGTTTGATAGCAGAGCATTTAAAGAGTCTGTGTGGAAGTGGATGTATGTTGAGCAGGGTCCAAAATTAACAAGTGTTAAATGCCAAATTGCCAGTATGACTTTTAAAGTTTCACATAGACATGGAGAAGCTTGTGTACAATTATATTTATTTTCAATAACCCAGTGTTTATTTTAGTATAATTGGTACACTATTATAGTTTTATTAATATTTTGAATAAGTTTTTATTTTATTTTTGTTAAAGTTTTAGTAATTTTGTTTTTGTCATTTCTATTAGTTCTTTTTATCTCTATATAGTTTTGGTAACACTTTATTTTAGTGCCCTAGTTACACGTTACTACATATACTTACTATAGTAATAACAGTAAATTATGCATAATTACAAGTAACTAACCCTAAACCGAACCCTAACTGTAACTCTATAGTAAGTACATGTAGTTAATTAATAGTAGTCAGTACTTATTTGAGTAATTACAATGTAACTACGGCACTATAAACTAAAGTAACCTTAGTTTTTATTGCTTTTCATTTCTGTTTTAGTTATTTAGTACTTTAGGTTGAACTAAATGAAAATGAGAAATGTTGCCTTGGCAGCCAGCTGAAATAAAGTTTACATTTTTTATATTTTATTTTACATTTTGTTTATTTTATTTCAAGTAGATTTAGTTAACAACAATAACCCAGAAATGAAAGAGAAAAAAAAGAAGCTAAATACTGTTTAATAGCAGGTACATTTTCTGAATTCACCCACAATTGGCAGATGTGGCACAAAAAAAAAAAAAAAAAAAAAAAAGTTAATTTTGGACCTTAATGTCAATGCTGGATTGAGTAAAAGCAGAAACCCAAACATGCAGGAGCCCTTTGATTTCTGTCACTATCACTTGCTTTAGTATGGCAGCAGTAGTTGACATGAAACCAACACCAGTCATTGTAATGCTGTATATTCTGCGCTGATTATGCTTTTAATTATAGATCAAATCATCTAAAGGACTAGAAGAAAATAACCATTATAGCAGAAACTGAAGATTTAGAAATTCATAAAAATGTGCAGCAACTCTTATGAGTGTCAATTTAATGTGTTTAATGTGTTTTGTACAATCAGTCTACATGACTTTTATAAAAATCATTTTAAAACTGAGATTATATTAAATAAACATGATCATCAAACAGGTCTAGTTAAAGCATCATATCATATGCTGTAAACTAAGTGTAGATAACCAATACCTACAAGTACAATGTAGCAATAAATGGATAATGTTTAAGTGCCAATGTCAATACCAACTGTATTTTTCCATGCTGTGTTATTTTTAATGTAATTTTTGTATAGTTGTGTTTGAAGTACAATAGAAAGTGTATATATTAATTTTCTTCCATTTATGTGATTTTTGTAATGTGATGAAGTAATTGTATATATATAGCTTTGGATTTAAATGGTCATAACTTAAAGTCATAGTACATAGACCTTTTCAATAGACATTATTGATTGTTGAGTTCCAATGCCTGTATTTAGTAACTGTTGGTTGAATGTTTTCATATCAGTTCCGAACACTTATATGCTTCTTACAGTCAGTGTTAATGAAGATTCTAGAACCCTTGCTCAACAGGGCCACCGACGGCAGTCTCACCAGAATGTATCATGAGTCCTCATATGTGTGGGGCATACCTGTAGAAAGTTATATCCTCTTATTGTTATGACCATTTAAGTCCTGTATGACATGATGGTTACTAAATTATTAGAGAGTTTTAACTTTTTAAGCGATTATAGAGAAATGTATTGTAACTTTTTTAGAAATTATCTAAAATGATTGTGCTGTAAGTTTTCTTTTTTTCTGTCGCAGTGCAATATGTGTTTGTTTCTGAGCTTGTCAGATTGCATATAGTCTTGAAAGTATACTTTAGCTTTAAGAGAACATTTGTGCTATTATATTTTTGAAAAGAATTATCGCTGTCCTATTGCATACCGTATATAGCATATAGCTATGTTTGTCAGAAATTGCTTATACCTTATCATTTTATTGAGCATGTTTTATTGGGTTTATGATAAATATTGTACATATTGTAAATAAGCTCTCAGGGTTGTTGCTGAAGTAGGTGTTTAGTTAATAATTTCCCAAAATGTGACTAGTTATTGCTTTCATATGACAATGTTAAAGAACTGTCTACAACACTCGTCTGTCTCACTTTCACTTTATGCATGCTTTTTGCATTTAAAAAATACTCAAAATGGCCTTTTATACCTTTTATGTAACTTCTTTGTTTTATGTAAATTCTTTGTTTTATCATTTTGATGCTGGAAACTGTCTGTGTTAGGTAGTTGGAAAACAAAACAGGGATTTCAACGGCAGAATAAATCTGAACTAGGTCATTTGTTGCAGATGAGATATGTTATAACAAGAAAAATGTCAGGAGACTCAGAATTAGGATTCACTGAACATTTATTTAAAGTTTTAGTGATTGGAGACCATAAAGTTGGGAAAACCAGCTTTGTTAAACGATATGTGAGAAATCAATTCTACGAGGAGTTGAAAACGACTATAGGTGTTGATTTTTCTATGAAGGTGATGGATTGGGACAGTCACACACGGGTGAGATTACAGCTTTGGGATATAGCAGGTAAGTCGTATTAACTTGTTTAAACAGTTTAATACAATTATGTTACATTTGTCTACATTTGATTTGTCATAATCATCAATCAGTAACACTTTAATAAGGTCTCATTTGTTAACATTGTATTAGCAATACATTTGTTACAGTATTTATTCATCTTTTGTTAATATTAGTTAATAAAGATAGTCATTTTTTGTTTGTTCATGATAGTTCACAGAGCATTAACTAGTTAACAAATACAACTTTTGATTTTAATAATGTATGAGTAAATGTTGAAATAAACTAAGATTAATAAATGCTGTAGATGTATTGTTAATTCTTAATTCATATTAACTAATGTAGTTAACTAATGAAACCTTAATGTAAAGTGTTACCCATAAAACTAATAATGTTGATGTGCATCATGAGAAAAAATGGCATCAGGAGCAGAATAGGACATGAAACTTTGAAAAAAAAAGAAAAAAAAAAAGTAGTTTTTTTAGTGCCATTGTTCCTAATTAAGGGTAAATCTAAACCATTTCATTTTCATATTCATATTTATTGAATATAAAGCACCAGGCAAGAAATACATGTCATGACATGACATCCGAAATGCATGTAAGAGCTGATTAGTTTCTGTTTTTCTAAGAAACTGGAGAATTTGGAACATAATTAGCTTTTTTTTAAATAAAAACATTTTTTTTGCTGGTGTTCATTAGGTCAAGAGCGTGTGAGGGGACTGAACCGCGTGTACTTCAAGGGGTTCCAGTGGTGCATTTGTTGTGTATGACGTGACAAACGGGTCAACATTGGATGGAGCTCTGAACTAGAAACATGAACATGATTGCCATGTAATGCTGAAAAATGGCCGTCCAATTGCTGCTGTACTACTGGCCAATAAATGTGATGAGACTAAAGTGTGCCAGAGGAATGCCTCTCTTCTGGAGAAAATCTGCCAGGAGAAGGGTTTTATTGGATGGTTTCAGACATCAGCGAAGGTGACTGGATTTTTTTATCATACTAGTTTTTATATTTAGACTACATTTGGGATAAGAAGCTGGGTTTTTCAACCTTCGCCCAACCAGGGTCAGGGTACATAATTTACATTATTATACATAGTTTACATAGTTATAATTTAATTTGTTTTTATTTTATTTTATGGAATGCTTAATCAAACTTAATTTGATATATTTTCATTTTATAACTTTTATAAAATAATAAAGTACCCTATAAAGTATAAAAGTAACCTATTTTTATTTATCTTACTCCAAATTTTTTGATGGTATTACACAAAATTTATCATGGAATTCCACAAAAATATTAAGCATCAAAAACATTTTTTACATTGATAATAAGGAATGTTTCTTGAGCATCAGCATATTAGAGTGATGTTGTCAGGGTTCTGTCACTTCTGTCTAATTTACTTCTTGGTTTTGTGACAGAGTTTTGACACTGCTATTGTCTCGTCTCGTCTTGTCATGTTGAGCTTGCGGTTCCGAGTTCGCTCGGGCCAGGGGCGCCGCTAAAGGGGGGAAAGTTAGGACGATTCTAAGGGCCCACGCACTTTTGGGGCCCCCAGAGATCGGTTTTATTAGTAGGAACAGTTAGTGCTCGAAGTGGGCCGGTACGCAGTATATGCAGTATGCGACTCATTTGGATTCTATTGAGGATATAAAACGCTTCGGAGAAAGTCGAACATGATCTAAAACAGCCACTTAAATGGCTGATGAAAAGAGGGGAAAACATCATCCCGCAAGCTTTTTAAACTTCTCATGATGACCATATTTACTAGAATTTATTCTATTGTATTTATTGTGACAAATTTTTGACTAGTTGTAGAATTTATAATAGATATTAAGGGAATTAAGATTTATATTACAACTGTGGCATGTTGTAGCTATAGTTTCTAACTGTGTTGCTATTTTTCCTAACAAATGCTATAAAAAATGGTCTTGCCTGTAATTATATCCTTATTGTAACATGCTATAGTTAACAATTACAAGAACTATGTTACTTTTAAGGCTGAGTACAAGTTAGAAAGAGCTTTAAAATATGGACCTTCTTGAATGTTTGACTAAACAATTGGTTTTGTTTAAGAATGTATGAATATTTGATTACTGTACTGTATTTTTCTATTACATTTATATTTGCATAATAAATATAGTGCTACACTCTAAAAACTGCTGGGTTAAATATGGACAAAACCAGGGATTGGGTTGTTTTCACCCAGCCATTTTTTTCAACCAATTTTGGATTTATTTTTTTAGCCAGCAATATAGTAATATAGTAAGAGGCGTGTTTTTGCTCAACCCAAAATAGGGGCAAATTTGTGGGGTATTATAAGCTGAAACTTGACCAGACCAGAGACTTATATTACATCATGTGAAAGAGGGCATAATAGGTGCCTTTTAACCCAACCTGCTGGGTTTGTCCATATTTTACCCAGCTTGGGTTTTTTTAACCCAGCATTTTTTAGAGTGTAGCTACAGCCATGGGAGGTCTCTGACTAAATACTGAAATCTAGTGGTCAAAAGCAATAGCAAAAGTGATAGGTCATTATTATTAAATTGCAGACAAAGATTTTGGATAGCTAGGTTGACTTGTTTGTTTGGTGCGGAATGGGTGCGGTAGGGGCCCCAACCTCATATTCTTTCATAGGGCCCAAAATTGTTAGTGCGCCCCTGGCTCGGGCAGTATGCTCTTCTGTCCTTGTGAGTTGTCTTGTGTGCGGGGCGTGGTGTTCGGATCCCGGCACTTCGGTCTAGTTTGGTTTCTTTTCTAGTTTTGCATTCGCTCGTTCTCGTGTGCTTTGTCCTATTGTGTGAGCATTCGGTTTCGAGTTCGCTCGGGCCCCACCTATCTTGACCCCGCCTGATTATTAGTTCATTCGCCCCACCTGCCCTCCCTCATTACCTGCTTTGTTTGCTCTCCTAATTATTCTCCTTGTTTGCAGTCCTGTGCTGGATCGTTGTTGAATGTCACCTCGTGTTTGCTTCCCTGTCAAGTCAAGTCAAGTCAAGTCAAGTCCAGTCCAAGTCTAAAGCCCGGGATACATTGCACGATTTTAGCAATCCTATAAGATCATTACTTTATCACACTGTGCGACATGGATCTATTAAACTTGGGTGACCCGTTGACTCGTAGGCTACGATGCAAGTTTCTATTGAAGAATAAAACGTCATCAGCATGCGCTAGTGGTTAACAAAAAACCATGTTGAATCACACTTTGGCAGTTGTAATTTTTATGTGCGCTGGGAAAAAAAGGAAGCGGCAAAAGAAGGGAAAAGAGCCGTCTTTGAACCTCTCTCACTGTACGACATAGGACCATCGATTAAGAGCCTCGATCACAGAAATCGCCACGATTGTTTCATGATGGCAATCTTTCGTCTGGGACAGCCAAAAATCGTGCAGTGTATCCCGGGCTTAAAGGGTTAGTTCACCCAAAAATGAAAATGATGTCATTAATGACTCACCCTCATGTCGTTCCAAACCCGTAAGACCTCCGTTCATCTTCGGAACACAGTTTAAGATATTTTAGATTTAGTCTGAGAGCTTTCTGTCCCTCCATTGAAAGTGTTTGTACGGTAGACTGTCCATGTCCAGAAAGATAATAAAAACATCATCAAAGTAGTCCATGTGACATCAGTGGGTTAGTTAGAAGCTTTTGAAGCATCGAAAATACATTTTGGTCCAAAAATAACAAAAACTACGACTTTATTCAGCATTGTATTCTCTTCCGGGTCTGTTGTTCATCCGGGTTCACGACTCCGCAGTGACGCTGCTGACGTGTTATCTGGTGCGCCAGAGCTTCGTTTACAGTCTGAGGGAGACGCACGCTGTATTCAAGCTATTCTACATTGTTTGTATTTTGGTATTGCTATATTTTTTTAATGTCGCGGATGTCCTAATCGCCAAAAACAATGACGTAAAAGTGCATTACCACCGCCGACAGATGAAAGGATTCAATGGAATCAATTCAATGGAAAGGATTCCGGAAGAGAATACAATGCTGAATAAAGTCGTAGTTTTTGTTATTTTTGGACCAAAATGTATTTTGGATGCTTCAAAAACTTCTAACTAACCCACTGATGTCACATGGACTACTTTGATGACGTTTTTATTACGTTTCGGGACATGGACAGTCTACCGTACAAACACTTTCAATGGAGGGACAGAAAGCTCTCGGACTAAATCTAAAATATCTTAAACTGTGTTCCGAAGATGAAAGGAGGTCTTACGGGTTTGGAACGACATGAGGGTGAGTCATTAATGACATAATTTTCATTTTTGGGTGAACTAACCCTTTAAGTCAAGTCTTGTTTTCCCCCTCGGGGTAGTTTTTGTTTGTTTTTTGTTTCATTTTTTTATTAACAAAAGCCTATTTCTCCTGCAATTGAGTCCTCGCCCATCCTCCCTTCAACACCAAACCTGACAGATTTCTGAAGGATCATGTGACACTGAAGACTGGAATAATGATGCTTAAAATTTAGCTTTGACATCACAGGAATAAATGACATTGTATAAGAGATTCAAAGAAAAAGTTATTTTAAATTGTAATATTTCACAATATTACTGTTTTTACAAATAAATGCAGTACTGGTGGAAAAAAATTTAATTATTATTTGTATCAATATATTTCATATGTTTTATCTATATTATTTTTATAATATCGCCTATAAAATGAATAAAGAAAAATATAAAATGTGATCAAAAATGTACAGGAATGTCACTACTTGTCCAGCTTTAAAATAAGATTTAAGAGTTTTGTGTTTTATGTCTGCTGTGTTTGTTTTAGGAGAATATCAATGTGGATGAAGCTGCTACTTTCCTTGTGAAGCACATTCTCCAGACCAATGAGGAGTCAGTGAAAGAAGAAGAGCAGCACATGCAGATAAACTTGAAACAGCAGACAAAGATCAATTCTGCCTGCTGCTGATTTTACAATCCAACTCTAGTATATCATCCTGTCTGTACAGTATATCTTTTAGAAATTTGTATGTTTTATGTATTTTATTTCATTGTCAATGATTAATACTTGTCTAAACAATTTTGGGGCCATGACCAAGTATCATGTTGAGTATCTAATAAATACCCCTGTGGCACTGCAATGTGTCTCATTTCCACTGCTAATCCACTACATGCTCACTGGCTATTAAATGCATCAGCATGGAAGGAGACTAACTGAGATCCACTGTACACACTTCAGAATAAAACATTTCATCAAGTGAACAGAAACACTGTCGAGATGCCAGATTCATTTTTTCTCTCTTCAGAAAGGACTGTGCACAGGGACATGGCCTATATTTTTCATAACTGTCAGTTTGTCTTCTTTT
>RJVU01049301.1:2262666-2337760 GCA_003731715.1 Anabarilius grahami
CAGGGTAAAATTCAAATATTTCATCAGGGCTTAGAGCCTCTCTGCTACAAAATGAATTTCCCGTCAAGCGTAAATGCCTCCAAATATAGTCAGATGGCATTCTAATAAATCTCTCTGATCTTAAAGCTCTTTTTACATTATTAGACAAATAAGTCAGAATTTCCATTTCAGTGCATCATTTTTTCATACATTTCTGCAAATCTTAATAGAGAAGTTAAGCCGACTCTAATATAGCCCAATGCCCTGCCCTATTTTATTTACCAGTTTATTAAATGATCAAATATAAAATATAGAAGTGAAATATCCCTCATACAATGATTATCCAGGTCAAGGGAGCGATCAAAAACATCAGCATGATGCACAGCTTCCATACACAATGGCTGACATCACAGAAATAGGAAACGGTTCCGAGCATGACCCATTTTTGCCGTGCATTTTTGAGGGAATGTTAAGAACTCTGCCGTTCTGATACTCCCCCCAGAGATCTGTACTATATTGAGCAAACAATACTGTGTTCAAGCCTCCATACCAGCCTGAACTGCATCAGCTGCCAGCAGATTCTATATTCTGTGGATGGAAAAGCAGGTTTCAGTGCATTTATGTGCTCGTACACAGCAGTGGATCTAGTAGTGCAGGTCTGATGGTGCACTGTGTGTGCATTGTGTTCCCCCAGAGGCACGAGAAGAGTTCCCGTCTAGGCCATAAGCACTTCCCATCTGTTAGCTTTGCCAGACAGGTTGCACAGGTGTAGCGCTTTTTATATTTTCTGGCAGATTTCCATGCGAGTATTGTGAGCAAACGAGAAGGCACTGTTGTATTTCGTGTTTTGATGAAGATGAGCTGTGACTCGTTGAAAAATGTTGTACAAAGTGGATTGTTTATTAATTAGCTTGATAATGAGAGCAGGAAAATTATGAATAACTTGTGTCATTGTATTGTTCCAGAGTTTTAGTTAACAAATATGCTAATTCTGAAAATGAACATACACTTTTAATTAAATGGTTAAATATGGTTAAATCACTGTTAATTTATGGTTAAAAACGAAAAATGCTGTGGTTGCCAGAACTTTATAAATACGTAGCAATGTTTCAGGCATTGTAGGACTGTGTTATTAGACTGTACATTAAAACACAGTGAAATGTGACATTAAAACATTACATGCAAATGCACTCAGATATTCTACAGAAATTCTAAAATGTGTTAAAGAGGGCAATTTGAGATGCTTTAAGATTTTCCATTGCTTTTCCAGATATTTGTGACTGCTGGATAATGAATTATAAAATGATTTTATGGAGATTAAACAATTTCTAGTCAATTAAAATTGACTTTTTAGGATTTCATTCATTTCTATGACTCTTCCATGATTTCCAGACTTGGAAATCAGAGTTTTCAGTGTACTGCACATAGATTTTCTTCTAAAATGACCAATTTCCATCCTCTGTCACTCATTCACACACTGTGCTGATCTCATTCGTGTCTCATTCTTTAAGGCCCGGGGATACTTCACTTTCCGCACCCGGATGCATCTCGGGCGCAGTCGTGTCCACGCACCTTTCAAAGTATACTCAACTGCTGATGCGCATGGATGACCGAGTTCGACACATGCGCAGTACAATTTTTTTCTATACTCTACCAGACATCAGAGGGCAGCACTGAGTTGGGACATTCGCTGGGCAGGATTGAAGCTGTTGTTTTTGAATCCCTCTTTCCACACACTTTTTCGATGACTGCACACTGTGCTCAGTACTGTGCGCATTGCCACCTAGTGGACTCTTCTGTCCTGTTTGCGCATGCGCTGTTGTAAGCGCACCATCAGCGCGGTCTCGAAATTTGGGCTGCGCGCGGACGGGGTGTGCAGACATCATGCGGAAGGTGCACGGACGCAGACGGCCGAAGTATACTTTGGGCTTTACTGTGATGGTCTCATTCTGATCTCACTCATTAATGTGCTGGTCTCATTCTGGTCTCAGTCATTAATGTGCTGGTCTCATTCTGGTCTCAGTCATTACTGTGGTGGTCTCATTTTGGTCTCATTCATTACTGTGGTGGTCTCATTTTGGTCTCATTCATTACTGTGGTGGTCTCATTTTGGTCTCATTCATTACTGTGGTGGTCTCATTCTGGTCTCACTCATTACTGTGGTGGTCTCATTCTGGTCTCACTCATTACTGTGGTGGTCTCATTCTGATCTCACTCATTAATGTGCTGGTCTCATTCTGGTCTCAGTCATTACTGTGGTGGTCTCATTTTGGTCTCATTCATTACTGTGGTGGTCTCATTCTGGTCTCACTCATTACTGTGGTGGTCTCATTCTGGTCTCACTCATTACTGTGGTGGTCTCATTCTGATCTCACTCATTAATGTGCTGGTCTCATTCTGGTCTCAGTCATTACTGTGGTGGTCTCATTTTGGTCTCATTCATTACTGTGGTGGTCTCATTCTGGTCTCACTCATTACTGTGGTGGTCTCATTCTGGTCTCACTCATTACTGTGGTGGTCTCATTCTGATCTCACTCATTAATGTGCTGGTCTCATTCTGGTCTCAGTCATTACTGTGGTGGTCTCATTTTGGTCTCATTCATTACTGTGGTGGTCTCATTCTGGTCTCACTCATTACTGTGGTGGTCTCATTCTGATCTCACTCATTAATGTGCTGGTCTCATTCTGGTCTCAGTCATTACTGTGGTGGTCTCATTTTGGTCTCATTCATTACTGTGGTGGTCTCATTCTGGTCTCACTCATTACTGTGGTGGTCTCATTCTGGTCTCAGTCATTACTGTGGTGGTCTCATTTTGGTCTCATTCATTTCTGTGCTGGTCTCATTTTGGTCTCATTCAATATTGTGGTGGTCTCATTCTGGTCTCATTCATTACTGTGGTGGTCTCATTCTGGTCTCACTCATTACTGTGCTGGTCTCATTCTGGTCTGACTCATTACTGTGCTGGTCTCATTCTGGTCTCAGTCATTACTGTGCTGGTCTCATTCTGGTCTCACTCATTACTGTGATGGTCTCATTTTGGTCTCATTCATTATTGTGGTGGTCTCATTTTGGTCTCATTCATTACTGTGGTGGTCTCATTCTGGTCTCACTCATTACTGTGGTGGTCTCATTCTGGTCTCAGTCATTACTGTGGTGGTCTCATTTTGGTCTCATTCATTACTGTGGTGGTCTCATTCTGGTCTGACTCATTTCTGTGCTGGTCTCATTCTGGTCTGACTCATTACTGTGCTGGTCTCATTCTGGTCTCAGTCATTACTGTGCTGGTCTCACTCTGGTCTCACTCATTACTGTGATGGTCTCATTCTGGTCTGACTCATTAATGTGCTGGTCTCATTCTGGTCTCACTCATTACTGTGGTGGTCTACTTCTGGTCTCACTCATTACTGTGCTGGTCTCATTCTGGTCTGACTCATTACTGTGGTGGTCTCATTCTGGTCTCATTCAATACTGTGGTGGTCTCATTCTGCTCTGACTCATTACTGTGCTGGTCTCAATCTGGACTAAATCATTACTGTGGTGGTCTTATTCTGGTTCATCATGCAAATGATGTGCCTGAAGGCAGGTTTTTGCTGACATGGAGTGTATAGGAGGGCAGATATTTTTATTCTCCCATCTGTTCCACACTGTCCCGTAGTTTTACTTTGTAGCGTCCTTGGTGTGCGTCTAGGGATCTGTTCTACATACCACTTATTTGAGCCCTTCCGCTGCAGTTGTTTACAAATAATGTGGAGTGAATACATCTGTCCTGAAAAAGCAGAGAGTCTTTATAATTGACTTTATCACATAAAAACTTTTAGCATTTCTTTGGTAGTTTGTATCAAATGTGACTGATTCATACTGCTTGAAATGTTCTGTTCTGATGGATGTACATGCATTATAACTGTTTCTGGTTGCATTTGAAGTGGATATTTTGCTTAGAGGAAAAACATCAAAGAAAACAGCCTGTGTCCTACTTCAGACCTAGTTTCAGAGGCAGAGTGAAGGAATATTTGTGGGAAATCCTTGAACAATAAGCACAATAATATTACATGTATAATGTATTTCAAAAACTCTACTCTCTTTAAGGTACTTATTTAATTTGGATTAGCATTAATGTCAGCCAAGGACACATTTTTCTAGATATAGATTTCTCGTCAAGGTGAAAAGCGATATTGCCATGACGGAGTGTGAGGGTGAAGTTAGTATAGAATATGCCACCATTTACATTACGCCTTCACTGTCGTTTTGCTTTTTATAGAAATAAAAACCATTTAACGGTTGCCACCGCTCCCTATTCACAGGCTACATGCGAAAGTAAACACAAGCACATATTCAAACGCCATTTCAATACCCCGCATTTTTAAAGCGGCTCCCTGATGCATGCAAATATCTCCCAATATGAAAGCTATCTTAGGCTGGGCTGTGTAGTTGTAAACATCTCTTAGCTCTGTATCATGCTTGAAGAAAAATTTGGTCTCTATTTGCACTTTGAATATTGAGAGAGCACTTTGATTATGGTTGCACTTGTTTATACCCATGCAACCGTCTACTACAGTATCACATCAGTATCAGCAGAGGAAGAATTGTCTAAACTCATTAAATCATCAAAATCAACAACATGTATGTTAGACCCTATACCGACTAAGCTACTAAAAGAGATGCTTTCAGAAGTCATAGATCCTCTTCTTAATATCATTAATTCATCTTTGTCATTAGGATACATACCGAAAACTTTTAAGCTGGCTATTATTAAACCTCTTATTTAAAAAAAACGCAAAATAATCCTAGAGAATTAGTCAATTACAGGCCAATCTCGAATCTTACTTTTCTGTCAAAAATACTAGAAAAGGCAGTATCATCCCAACTATGTTCCTTTTTTAGAAAGAAATGGTATCTGTGAGGATTTCCAGTCAGGATTTAGATCGTACCATAACACTGAGACTGCTCTCATTACAAATGAGTTACTAATGATTTGCTCTTATCATCAGATTGTGGTTGTATCTCTCTATTGGTGTTACTGGATCTTAGTGATGCATTTGATACTATCGATCACAACATTCTTTTGAATAGACTCGAAAATTACATTGGCATTAGTGGAACTGCATTGGCATGGTTCAAATCATGATAACTGATATCACCGTAATAATTTTGTAGCAGTATATGAATAGGTAACATACCGATCACAAGTTCAGTATGGAGTAGGGATGCTCGATACCACAATTTTGGCTTCGGTACGGTACCACAATCTAATTCCAAAATATTTATATTAAACTGATGTTATACAGGGTCTGAATTTTGGCGTGGGTATTGCACCTAATTTTACTCATTCTCGCAGGTTTTGCATTTATAAAGTAAGAAATTATCGTAAAGGTTTATTAGTAAATTAATCAACGCAGATTATCACATCAAATCAGTAATTTGAAAACTTTCTTGTGAGAAGTTTCTCCCCTCTCTAGCTCTCAAAATTAGCAAATTGCTTCTGACCTCAAAAGACATCACGCCCGCACTATAAAAGCAAGCTGCGCACTGTAATACAACACTCTCATGTGCGTTTTGGGACAGCTGGCGGAAATCACTTGCCCACGTCTTTTTAAACCTTGCCAATTTGAACATCCAAGCGATTTTATATCAGTCAGTAGTACTTGGGAGTGGTGGAAACAGTACACTCTAAAAAATGCTGGGTTAAAAACAACCCAAGTTGGGTTGAAAATGGACAAACCCAGCGATTGGGTTGTTTTAACCCAGCGGCTGGGTTAAATGTTTGCCCAACCTGCTGGGTAGTTTTATTTAACCCAAATATTGTTTAAAAATTACTGTATTTCTTGCTTAAAATGAACCCAAAATATGTTGGAAATTAACATTTATTAATATGTTTAATAAACAAGCATTTATTCATATTTTTTTGAATAATATTTAAACAATAAACATTTAATACATTGCTTATTAATAAATGCTCATCTTTTTGATTATTATTGTTGCCTCTAGTAATTATGAGTCTGATTTTTAATTTCCAACCTATTTTGGGTTCATTTTAAGCCAGACCTATAGTAATTTGTAAACAATTGTTGGGTTAAATAAAACTACCCAGCAGGTTGGGCAAACATTTAACCCAACTGCTGGATCAAAACAACCCAATCGCTGGGTTTGTCCATTTTCAACCCAAATTGGGTTGTTTTTAACCCAGCATTTTTTAGAGTGTACTCAAAAATTGTGCTTAAGTAAAAGTACTGCTACTTAAGAAATAATTGACTTGAGTACAAGTAGAAGTACTGAAAAATAATAAGTAGAGTAATAAGTAAGAATAAATAAGTAGTTTGCTTTAAAACTACTCATGTTACTACGTTACAAAGTACTTTAGTATTATTTTTACCCAAAATGAGGCGATGTTAAAAACAAATATGGAGCTAAACACTCTCATGTAATTTCTGTTTCATTCCCTGGAAGCCGGAGGGCGCCCTTGTGCAGAAAGTCCACAAGTGAGACTCATAGAAGTATTAAACTTAAAGGTGCTCTAAGTAGAATTTGAACAGTGGTGTATAAAGTACTCGAAAACCGTACTTGAGTAAAAGTATAGATATCTTACCAGAAAATAACTTTGGTAGAAGGTAAAGTTACTGATTAGAATTTTACACGAGTAAAAGTTTTCAAGTATGTGATATTTTTTGTACTTAAGTACGAAAAGTATTTTTTTATATTAAACGTACTTAAGTACTGAAAGTAAAAGTACAAGTAAATGTGAAATACAAAAGGAGCAAAAAAATATTATTAAAAATTGTTCTATACACAGTTTGAGCAGAAAGATTGTGTTCAGTTTTAACTCTCTCTTACATTTTGTTTCTTTAAATTAAAAAAATGTCTAAAAGTTGAATTTTTAAATATACAAAAATACTAATATATTAATTATACATTGATCGTTCATGTTAATTCATAGTGCATTATAACTAATGTAAGAGACAACTTTAAAATGTTAAAATGTAAATGTTGAAATTAAAGATGAACAATACGTTTATTAACCTTATTTAATGTTACAAATGGACTCTTATTGTAAAGTGTTACTATTTCATATAAATCCAAACAGTCATGCTTAAAAATGACCATCTTTACACATAGGTCTTTTATACTTTCACATATTATTTGGCTCTATTTTAGAAAAATTTATGATTATCTAATCAAAATATGTGTTACAGTGCCGATAAAAGAACTGAAATCGAATAGGCTACATTTCTGATTTGTAATGTTTCTGTCGCTGGATAATGCAATGCATAACAGCAAACAAATGGATATAAACTGATGCAAATGAATGGTAACAATCGTGACATTAAACAGTTGGTGTTTTTGTCACATTGTTTTAACCGCTTGAGGTACTACTAATGTTAGCATCCTTTCAGCCTTGACGGCAAACATAATACTGTTCTCCACTAATGCAGCATCTAGTCAACAAACTAATTACTTTATAATGATATGAAAACATGTACTGTAGTGTACACTGTATAACATACTGTTTTGTTGTCTGTTTTAAATCCGTTTTTGAAGTTTCCCGCTCTGTGCAGAGCGCAGCCTCACGTCACGGGTCAAAACAAACTCTACGAGGCATCAGTGATAGTTTTTATTTCGCCTCTAGAGGTCACTCTCGTACTATATAATGACAGCGCACTCTTCTCAGCCGCTCCAGCAACGGACGCAACCCGGAAAATGAAACCAACAGCGGTTGTGCAAGCACTTGTTGGCACATGCTTGCTTGCAGTCTGTATTCTTCGGACTTTATTTTGTAGTAAGTAACGAAAATGCTTTGGGAAAATGTATCGGAGTAAAAGTATACAATTTATTTAGGAAATGTAGTGGAGTAAAAGTAAAAGTAGACAGAAATATAAAAACTCAAGTAAAGTACAGATTCTCCCAAAAAATACATAAGTACTGTAACGAAGTATTATTACTTCGTTTCATTACACCACTGAATTTGAACTACGCTGTTGGGTATTGTTGATATTTGAAATCAACCCAAACAAACCCACCCCTCTCTTCATTGCTCCGCCTCCAAAACTCACACTCCAATCCCAACCACCCTGCTCTGAGTCGGTCTCGAACCCCGGCCCGATCACCACTGGCATGCGAGGCGAGTACATTAACAATGACGCTAAACACCGCATTCTTTAGCAGTCATCAGTGTGCAGTGGTTTACTTGCACAAATCTCACTATCTGGCCACTGTTACACACGCAATGCGAGTGGATGTCTGTTTATCCCAGCTGACGCGCAACAAAATGCTTCACGAAAAATAAAGCACAGTTGATGAACGGATGACAAGGAAGCACAAAAAATGAACGCACAGTACACAAGAGTAAATACAAAGTGTTCGTTGTTAGTCGCAAACAGCACACCATCCCCCGACAATCAAAACCCAGTGTTACTCACATGAGTAGCGGGATCAAAGCAGCCTCCGCGTCTGTTTTCAGGCCTTCCCACTTAGCTCTCTCCAGCACTGGAAAGCTTTTCTAATATAAACGCGGGTCCTAAAGCGATTGCCCAGTCATAAACTCATAAACCTTCATTCCAGTGATATTCTTTCGAGTTTTTTTTATTTTCAAATCTCCCTCTAGTTCATTCTCTCTCCTCGACCGTCATACACTGATTGGTTATTCGTTTGTTGTTGGTATCAGCCAGACTAACTTCTAAACAGTGTATTTGAAATACTGCTGAGTCCCTTTTTAAGACGTTCCAGCAAATCCCTTATATGGACATCAGACCTGCAGATAGAGACATTTTGACTGATGAAACATGAATAGGAAAGTGCCAGTAAAACAAAAAAATAAGTGGGGTACGGGTTAACATGTTAAATAAAATGCATGTGTAATAGGCTAGTAGGGTCATTCCATGTCAACTCAACCAGAGGTCCCGTCTCAAATTTTTTTATTTTGTTAAAAAAAAAAATCTGTGGAAAGACACATAAATATTGATGAAAGCCAAAATATTAAATGTCACAGATGTATATTTACTGAGTAATCCACTATTTTCAAAATGAATATTTTTACCTGAGATTTGGAGCCAAATTAGAAGGGTGTAAAAATGACTTTAGAAAGATGGCAGCATCATTATTCTATTTTTACACAGAGATTGGTAGGTCTATTAGTAAAATCTGTTGACTTTAGCAATCTTTGTTGTATTATATGCCAACAGTGACAGTTCAAAAAAGGCAAAAAGCACTTCTTGTGTTTTTTGCCTCAAGTTTGCATGCTTGTAACTCAAGAATTATATCTTAATATCCTTTTATATTTTGGTTTTTAACAAAAATTTATTTTGGTATCTTCATTTTAAAGGCCCTCAATGATTCGATCCCAGAGATATGGACATGTTAATGTGAGTACATGGTAAATTGTACACATTTTCAGTGGTAAAAAAACTGGGTTACTTTGCATACAGCTGATACTTTTTTCTTTTTTCTTTTAAAGACAAATATCTGAAGAACAAATAATGTTGAAACTAGAAATGTATAATTTTTTTTTTCTGTCAGCTCAGTTTCTGTCAGTTTGTGTAGCACACTGCCACCTAGCGGTGAACGTCGGAACACCAGCATAGACAGAAATTAGCAAAATCATAATATCGTACCAATTGAAATAAAATATATACTGGTATTTACCCAGTACCGGTACATTGCGCATTCCTAGTATGGAGTACCGCAAGGCTAAGTACTAGGACCGTTGCTGTTCACCCTGTACATGATATCGTTGGGAGATATATCATTAGAAAGCATGGCGTCTGTTTTCACTGTTACACTGTTACACAAAATTAACAGAATGCATAGCTAGTAATTTTCAACTACTTAATTCTGAAAAATACATTTTTATTATTGTTGTAATTATTGGACCAAAAACCTCCGCACGTAATAACCCAGAATACTGTCTAACGCTTGATGGCTGCTCTGTCAAATCTTTGTCATAAGCTAGAAACCTAGGTGTGCTCTTTGATGCCAATTTTTCATTTGAAAGCCACATTTCTAGCATCTGTAAAACCACATTCTTCCATCTTAAAAATATATCTAAAATATGACATACAGTATGCTCTCAATGACAAATGCGGGACAGTTAGTTCATGCGTTTATGATCTCAAGGTTAGATTATTGTAATGCTCTACTGGGTGGTTGCCCCACACGCTTAATAAAAAAAACTCCAGCTGGTCCAAAATGCAGCAGCAGTGGTGTAATGTAACGAAGTAATAATACTTTGTTACAGTACTTAAGTATTTTTTGGGGAGAATCTGTACTTTACTTGAGTTTTTATATTTCTGTCAACTTTTACTTTCACTCCACTACATTTCCTAAATAAAATGTATACTTTTACTCCGATACATTTTCCCAAAGCAGTTTCGTTACTTACAACAAAATAAAGTCGGAAGAACAGACTGCAAGCAAGCATGTGCAAACAAGTGCTTGCACAACCACAGTTCATTTCATTTTCCGGGTTGCGTCCATTGCTGGAGCGGCTGAGAAGAGTGCACTGTCATTATACAGTACGAGAGCAGCCTCTAGAGGCGAAATAAAAACTATCACTGATGCCTCGAAGAGTTTGTTTTGACACGTTACGAGTGGGACACTTCAAAAACGGACAACAAAATGGTATGTTATACAGTGTACACTGCAGTACATGTTTTCATATCCTTATAAAGTAATTAGTTTGTTGAGTAGATGCTGCATTAGTGGAGAACAGTAGTATGTTTGCCGTCGAGGCTGAGAGGATGCTAACATTAGTGGTATCTCAAGCGGTTAAAACAATGTGACAAAAACACCAACTGTTTAATGTCACGATTGTTACCATTCATTTGCAATAGTTTATATCCATTTGTTTGCTGTTATGCATTCATTACCCAGCAAAGTTGCATATTTAAACTGTATTCTCATCATGCAGCGTCAGAAACATAACAAATCAGAAATGTATTCGATTTCAGTTCTTTTTTTATCGGCACTGTAACACATATTTTGATTAGATAATCATCAAGTTTTCTAAAATAGAGCCAAATAGTGTGTGAAAGTATAATAGACCTATGCTATGCCTTTGTGTGTAAAGATGGTCATTTTTAAGCATAACTGTTTGGATTTATATGAAATGGTAACACTTTACAATAAGAGTCCATTTGTAACATTAAATAAGGTTAATAAAAATATTGTTCATTTTTAATTTCAACATTTACATTTTAAAGTCTCTTACATTAGTTATAATGCACTATGAATTAACATAAACGATCAGTGTATAATTAATATATTAGTATTTTTTATATTTAAAAAGTACAATAAACGTTTAACCATTTTAATTCAAAGAAACAAAATGTAAGAAAGAGTTCAAACTGAACACAATCTTGCTGCTCAAACTGAGTATAGAACAATTTTTAAGAATATTTTTTGCTCCTTTTGTATTTTACATTTACTTGTACTTTTACTTTCAATACTTAAGTACATTTAAGCACAAATAATATCATATACTTTAAAACTTTTACTCAAGTAACTTTCTAAACAGTGACTTTAACTTCTACTAAAGTCATTTTCTGGTAAGATATCTATACTTTTACTCAAGTATGGTTTTCAAGTACTTTATACACCACTGTGCAGCAGCTAGAGTTCTTACTAGAACCAGGAAGTATGACCATATTAGCCCGGTTCTGTCAACACTGCATTTGCTCCCTATTAAACATCGTATACATTTTAAAATTTTGCTAATTACTTACAAAACACTAAATGGTTTAGCTCCCCAGTCCTTGAGCAAGATCTAAACGCATTATAGTCTTTCGAGTCTATTGCGATCTCAAAAACCATTTCAGGTCTTGCAGTCTCTACTAATGAGCTCATGAGTTGAATCAGGTGTGATAGATGAGGGAGACATACAAAATGTGCAGGGCTGGTGGTACTCCAGAACAGGTGTGTAGAGAACCACTGACCTAGAATATCAAAATCAAGTAGATCCTTTTCCTATTTAGCACCCAAACTCTGGAATAGTCTTCCTGTCTTGTTCGGAAAGCAGACACACTTTGTCAGTTTTAATCTAGACTAAAAACACATCTCTTCAACCTGGCATACACACAACACATTATTAATTTCTATTAGTCAAATCAGTTAAATGATAGTTAGGCTGCATAAACTCGGTCAACCAGAACTGGGAACACTTCCCATAACACTCAATGTACTTGTTACATCGTAAGAAGAATGGCATCTACGCTAATATTAGTCTGTCTGTCTCATTCTGATCCCGATGTGGCCACAGTCAGACAGATCTGGTCCATATCCAGATGGTGGACCTGCACCTATAGACATAACCTCATCACAGCCCTGAATGTCAGCAGGGATCGTGTCAACTAGACAATCCCCCGTGAAGGCCTCATCGACACTACAGCCATCGGCACAGATCCTCAGCAAAACCCGTCTCCATTCTGGAGTGATGAAACTTCAACCAGATGGAACTGGATTCAATATTTTGAATGCTCCGAGATTGGCTCCAATCCCAATCTGACTTCTGAATTGTGATACCACATGAATCATAATCTTACAGCGTTCGTTTGTTGACCAGAGGAGAACTGGAACTTTGCCACCTGATGGAGTTTGGGTTCCTTGCCAATGTTGCCTCTGGCTTGCTTAGTTGGGGACACCTACTATTCAACAATATTATATAAATGAATATATATAGATGAAATGCACTAAATTAATAACTGATGTTTTTTACAGTGGAACTAAATCAACACTGAACTGACTCAAACTGATACTATTTTCTTCTAGAATTGTGGTTTCGCTGAAAAATGTTGAAGAGAAATCACAGGTAAAGTCACTAAAGTTATGAAGACTGCTTTCTGGAGCTCATTTCTCAAGTTGTACACTATCTGTTAAGCCTTTGCTCAAGTTACGCAATTGGTCAGAACAGAATACTTTAAACAACACCTTATAAGACACAATTTACAAATGCATTGACTAAGCGCTGTCATGTTAAACTGTCAATTTGAGATTTGAATCCATGACGGAAGGAAGTAGTTCAGAACAAAAGAGGGTTTTTAAAGACATTGTTGTTGTTTCTTATTTATTTACTTTTGTATAAATGCAACATCACACTCATAGCCATGCAATATGGCTCTATGTGATTCGGCTGTGGCCAAGTGCCGTAGGCAATCACAGCCATGCTGATACAGAGCCATATCATTAGTTATAGTACAGGATTTCAGTTAAATAAAAAATGTTATGAACTTTGCCCTTAGCCAGATTGATTTGCTCTGGGGGCAGTCGTGGCCTAATCTGGGGGCAGTCGTGGCCTAACCTGGGGGCAGTCGTGGCCTAACCTGGGGGCAGTCGTGGCCTAATGGATAGAGAGTCGGACTTGTAACCCAAAGGTCATGGGTTCGAGTCTCAGGTCCGGCAGGGATTGTCGGTGAGGGGAGTGAATGTCCAGCGCTCTCTCCACCCTCAATACCACGACTGAGGTGAGACCCTTGAGCAAGGCACCGTACCCCCAACTGCTCCCCGGGCGCCGCAGCAATGGCTGCCCACTGCTCCGGGTGTGTGTTCACGGTGTGTGTGTGCACTTGGATGGGTTAAATGCAGAGCACAAATTCCGAGTATGGGTACTTGGCCACATGTCACTTCACTTTCACTTTTTAATAAGTAGGTCACCATGATTTTGCCAAGTAAGACATGTTCCTGGATCAACATATTTTGTTGATCCTGGAACAACATTCCTATCTGAAAATGTAGTCCTAACCTTTTCCCAACCCCTAAACCTAACCCTACCCATAACTTATCCCTAAAATCAGAGGGAAATGATAGTTGAATAACACAGATGTTGAAGCACCTAACCCTGGTTGTAAACTTGACATAAATGGTAAACTTGTCCCTCAAATCTGATTGGTTGATTGGAATGTTGTTCCAGGATCAACAAAGATGTTGATCCAGGAACATGTTGTACTTGGTGAAATCACGTTCACATAAATGGTAAACTTGTCCCTCAAATCTGATTGGTTGATTGGAATGTTGTTCCAGGATCAACAAAGATGTTGATCCAGGAACATGTTGTACTTGGTGAAATCACGTTCACNGTGTGTGTGCACTTGGATGGGTTAAATGCAGAGCACAAATTCCGAGTATGGGTCACCATACTTGGCCACATGTCACTTCACTTTCACTTTTTAATAAGTAGGTCACCATGATTTTGCCAAGTAAGACATGTTCCTGGATCAACATATTTTGTTGATCCTGGAACAACATTCCTATCTGAAAATTTAGTCCTAACCTTTTCCCAACCCCTACCCATAACTTATCCCTAAAATCAGAGGGAAATGATAGTTGAATAACACAGATGTAAGCACCTAACCCTGGTTGTAAACTTGACATAAATGGTAAACTTGTCCCTCAAATCTGATTGGTTGATTGGAATGTTGTTCCAGGATCAACAAAGATGTTGATCCAGGAACATGTTGTACTTGGTGAGATAATGTTCACTGTAATGAGTAATAGATTAATAAGATAAAAAATTGCCCATTTGATATACCCAAAATGAATTATGTCTCATTTTTAAACATTATCTATATAAGATCCAGCGGCAAATTCCCGAAGGACTGGCTGAAATAGCTGTTCTCGGCGGGTACATGAGCGCTAAATGGCCACTAATGGCCTAGAGCTATGTTTATATGTACACTACCATTCAAAAGTTTGGAAACATTATTATTTTTAATGTTTTCGAAAGAAGTCTCTTCTACTCATCAAGCCTGGATTTATTTGATCAAAAATACAGAAAAAAACTGTAATATTGTAAAATATTATTACAATTTAAAATAATGGTTTTCTATTATAATATACTTTAAAATATAATTCATGTCTGTGAATTTTCAGCATCATTAAATCCAGTCTTCAGTGTCACATGATCCTTCAGAAATCATTCTAATATGCTGATTTATTACAAATGTTGTGCTGCTTAATATTATTTTATAAAGTGATACTTTTTTTTCAGGATTCTTTGATGAATAAAAAGTTAAAAAAGAGCAACATTTATTTAAATTAAATCTTTTGTAACAATATACACTACTGTTCAAAAGTTTGGGGTCAGTATTTTTTTTTTCTTTCTTTCTTTTTTTGGAAGAAATTAATACTTTTTTCAGCAAGGATGTGTTAAATTGATAAAAAGTGATAGTAAAGATTTATATTTTTAGAAAATATTTATATTTTGAATAAATGGTGTTCTTTTAGACTATTTATTCATCAATGAATCCTGAAAAAAGTATCACAGTTTCCAAAAAATATTAAGCAACACAACCGTTTCCAACTTTGATAATAACTGAGTATCAAATCAGCATATTAGAATGATTTCAGAAGGATTATGACACAAAAGACTGAAGTAATAATGCTGAAAATTCAGCTTTGCATTACAGAAAGAATTTATATTTTAAAGTATATTAAAATAGAAAACCATTATTTTAAATTGTAATAATATTTTACAATATTACCGTTTTTTTCTGTATTTTTGATCAAATAAATGCAGGCTTGATGAGCATAAGAGACTTTTTTCAAAAACATTAAACATAGTAATGTTTCCAAACTTTTGAATGGTAGTGTAAGTCACATATGTGAGGTCTAAATAATATAGTCTCACCAATAAACTACATGTAAAACTACATTCTGTGACACAACAACAGCAATACTTCTGCACTCTGCTCCAGTCCTTACTATTATATCTGCACCTGCTTGAGTTTACCCCGCTGTGTGACCAAATAAAGTGTTGGATTTAAACTTTCCCTCTTGTCCAGTGTGTATATATCCTGACAGTAAGTCATTTAATAATATTAATCATTTACATGGCTTATATACATGATACATATTTTATACATGTTAGAGACATTCTAATGTATAAACCATGAAAAATGTCTTGCTAAAAATCCATGAATTATTAAATGAAGCCCAAACTGGTATCTGTGGGGTAAAGTGTGTCAGTGGCTCATAAAACAACATAAAATACCTTTATATTAGTCTCATTGTCAGTACTCTGTCTGAAATTAAGGGGAAATTGTGTTCTGAATTTTAAATATTTTCCTGTCTGTTTTGTGAGTCATTGAATAATTTGCAGAAAAATAAGGGATCATAAATCATTTACATATTCCCATCAACTTTCCCCTTTACACATGACAGCTTACCCCCTAACAAACTGTGTCATGGGACACAAAAGGCACTGCATTTGTGTCTGATGGGTAAAGCGGCAGCTCCATGTGTGTGAGCAGATGGCTCTCATGGAGAAGCGGATGATGACTTTGCTGACGTACAGATACTGAGAATCGCACAAGTAGGAGGGATGCTGGACAGAAGAGAATCCACAGGACGTACTTGAAGAGCTCCGGTGCGAATGATTCTACTGCAAACCAAACATGACCTTTTTGCACTTCAGTTGTATTTTTGTGTTTAGCAAGCCATTAAATGTATATATAGAGGGGTTCACATTAAAATATGGGATTTTCATAAGCAGAAAGAAGTTTTAGGATTAAAAAAATAAGAAAGGTTTCACAAAAAAATATTACAATATATTGCTGATGATGCTATAAATAAGCCATAGTCTTTTGTAATATAGTGATTGTTTTCTTTTCATTTAATATCCAACATATGAGGGAGTGGAAATACAATGTACATGGTCTGAACCACATCTTTGGCAATGCTAATTTGGGGATCTAAGTATGATTATGGCACCATCTAGTGGGTAAAACACATACTGGCCTCTAATTCAGTGTTTTCAAGAAGACCAGTATTTGTGCTGTAGTAGTTTCTCTGACTTTGCTGCAAAATTCTACAGGTTTGTCTTTTGGCCACAATATAGCAGAAATGTTAAGTGGACAGAAATGTCTAAGTGGTGTCTACAAAGTAATATTGGTTTCATAGACAATATTTTAGCATTTACATATTTCCACTTGGATTGCTTTTAAGATCACTCGGGCTTAATTACCACTTTTATGCTGACGATACTCAGATTTACATTCACTCTAAGCCTAGTCAAAATTTGGACCTTACTTTTTTAACACATTGTATTTCTGAGATAAAAACATGGATGTCCCAAAACTTTTTGTGTCTCAATAGTGATAAGACAGAGGTCTTGCTTATTGGCACCTCGCATCAGCTTCGTAAAGCTGGTTCACTATTTTTAAATGTAGATGGCTCTGTTTTGGAATCACAAACCAAATTAAAAAATCTAGGAGTAATATTTGATTCAAGTTTGTCTTTTGACTCTCATGTTCAGTACACTGTAAAGAACTCCTTTTTTCATCTCAGAAAATCTTTTTTCATCTTTTTTTCATCTTATCGCTCTCGGTGACTGAAAGGCTTATTAATACTTTTGTGTTTTCCCGCATTGACTATTGCAACGCACTGCTGGCTGGGGTTCCTAAATACACACTTAACAAACTACAATGTGTGCAAAACTCAGCTGCTATAGGATCCTGACCGGAGTCAGGAGAAATGAGCATATTACACCAATTCTCAAGGTTCCGAGTTGATTTTAAAGTCCTCATGCTCACATATAAGGCACTGCATGGTCTGGCCCCCCAGTATCTGTCTGCACTTTTAACCTTTTACACACCCAAGCATCACTTACGCTCCTCACAAGCTGGTCTTTTGGCAGTCCCACAGACACGGTTGCGTTCCGTAGGGGATAGGGCCTTCTCATCCTACATTCCTAGGCTTTGGAATGCACTCCCTCCTCACATCAGAGATGCACAGAATTTAAGTATTTTTAAATCATATTTAAAAACTCATTTTTTTTAGGGTAGCTTTTTCTTGATTGTCTTGTTTTTTATCTTTCATATGTATATGCATAACTTGTTTTACTTTGTGTGTGTTGTATTCTCATTTGCTTGTTTTATGTAAAGCGCCTTGAGAAGCTACTTTAAAGGCGCTATATAAAAATAAAGTTAATATTATTATTATTATTATAAAAGCCAGTATCCTCACAACTATTTTCTTTTTTAGAAAGAAATGGTATCTGCGAGGATTTCCAGTAAGGATTTATACCTGGCATCGGCTCCTTATTAAACATTGTATACATTTTAAGATCTTGCTAATTACTTACAAAGCACTAAATGGTTTAGCTCCCCAGTACTCGAGTGAGCTCTTAAAGGGTTAGTTTACCCCAAAATGAAATTTCTGTCATTACGTACTCACCCTCATGTCCTCCCAAACCTGTAAGACCTACGTTCATCTTCAGAACACAAATTAAGATATTTTTGATGAAATCTGAGGGTTTTTGAACCACACATAGGCAGCAACGTCATTGCTTTTTGAGGTCCAGAAAGGTAGTAAAGACATCGATAAAATAGTCCATGTGACTGCAGTGGTTCAAACTCAATGTTATGAAGCAACGAGAATACTTTTTGTAGGCAAAAACAAAACAAAGATTTTTAACTGTTGTCATACGCAGTTGACGTAGTGAACTTCCGTGTTCCATGTCCAAACGCCGACTCATTATTGGCCGGCTCCTGCTTCAGCATCACATCCATGCGTCATGCTGCCANCACATTTGGAGAAATATTGATGATTCTTATATGTTTATGTCAAATTTCTATACAGAGGAGTAATATTTATTCTATATTTATTCTCATCACTATGAGTTCTGGATACTGTGTTTTCAATTCATACTTGCAGCCGGAGGGTGCTCTGTACACCTTTAGTCCACAAATTATTCTAAAGAAGAAGAGGACATTTCAGGAATGGTGTTTTCAATTCATACTTGCAGCCGGAGGGCGCTCTGTACACCTTTAGTCCACAAATCCATATAAAGAAGAAGAAGAACCAGGAACTAACTGCATGTCTTCTAGAGCTCGCTAACCATGGCTTTAACATCCAGATAAACACTTTTCAAGATAATAAATACACGATTGAAACTATGTCTGCATGTATTGACTGAATTTGCGTCTGAATAGCGGATAATGAGCTGAATCACGGACTTCTGCCATGACTCTCTTTTCATACAGATTACATAAACACAGAATGTTTGTTTTCGATTTGACTTACACGATTTAAAAGCTGACATCTCAACGTTTCTTTTGACATAAGTGTAATGTTTTTGTCATTAGAATTCACTAAGTTACAGTTCATTTTCTGAGAACTATCAGATTGGATGTTAGTTTTCTTTATTTTACAAAAAGCACAACATTTTGTTTTTACTCTGAGTGTACACAAATGAAAGAAGATATTCCACAGATTAAAATGGTGTATAACTCTTAATTGTATGTGCAACATTGACGGAGTATTTTGAGTCTCTTTCACACTGGTAAGAAAAAAACCGCGGTGGTATCGCCGGCGATACCCTCAGACCTCAGAGTGTTAAACATTGTATAAATTTTAAAATCTTGCTAATTACTTACAAAGCACTAAATGGTTTAGCTCCCCAGTACTCGAGTGAGCTCTTAAAAGGTTAGTTTACCCCAAAATGAAATTTCTGTCATTACGTACTCACCCTCATGTCCTCCCAAACCTGTAAGACCTACGTTCATCTTCAGAACACAAATTAAGATATTTTTGATGAAATCTGAGGGTTTTTGAACCACACATAGGTAGCAACGTCATTGCTTTTTGAGGTCCAGAAAGGTAGTAAAGACATCGATAAAATAGTCCATGTGACTGCAGTGGTTCAAACTCAATGTTATGAAGCAACGAGAATACTTTTTGTAGGCAAAAACAAAACAAAGATTTTTAACTGTTGTCATACGCAGTTGACGTAGTGAACTTCCGTGTTCCATGTCCAAACGCCGACTCATTATTGGCCGGCTCCTGCTTCAGCATCACATCCATGCGTCATGCTGCCAATACTGAGCCTGCGTTCGGACGTAAACACGGAAGCCTGCACTGCGTTCACTGAATCATAATCACAACGTGTTCGTTCGTTGGCCAGAGGAGAACTGGCCCTCTGACTAAGCCTGGTTTCTCCAAAGGTTTTTTTCTCCATTCTGTCACCTGATGGAGTTTGGGTTCCTTGCCACTGTTGTCTCTGGCTTGCTTAGTTGGGGACACTTAATATTCAACAATACTATTTATCTGACTGTTCTGACGGTGTTATATGAGAACTGAACTGAGCTGGACGATGACTTTTTTTTTTTTTTTTGCTTAACTGCTTTATAGATGAAATCAACTAATTTAATAATTGATGATCTTTGCAACAGAACTGAATCAACACTGAACTGACTTCAGCTGAACAACAGCCGAAATGCATCATTTTCCTGTTATCACTGTAAAGCTGCTTTGAAACAATCTGTTTTGTTTAAAGCGCTATAAATAAAGTGCAGTTGAGATTAGTTTGAAGCTATTGTGATGAAGCAACTAATATACAAAATTATATTTGGATCCAATATAACTGCATCATACACTGCAGTAATTGCATATGTACAATTTTATTTAGCATTTTATAATATTTTATGCAACACAATAGTGTTGTATTGAAAATTACATCATTAAACTCTTGAGACACTGAGAGGAAACCCTGGAGACTGTTGTGTTACCAAGCATCCGGAAACACCAGTCATTACAGGAGGGAAGTGCCAAATGTGTCTGCCACCAGCTTCAGTGAGAATATTTTGTACCCAGACTGAGGGTTCCCAGATGATCTGATAAACTCAGTACTGTGATCACTCATGTCTCAGAGGAAAAAAAAAACTGTTGCCAGAGATGATAATATCCAGAAATTGAGTTAGTTAGTTTTACTTAGTGTTGGGTATAATGCATTACTAGGTAATTAATTACTTTTCCCTCAAAAAAGTAAAGTAAGGGTTGTCTCTTAATTTTTCTGTATATTTACAGTTACTTTTGATGTAATCACATTAAATAGCCTAGAACAATTCTATATAAACAATAGTTAGTAAAAGGGTTAGGTCACCAAAAATGAAAATTCTGTCATTTATTACTCACCCTCATGTCGTTTCAAACCTGGAAGACTTTCATTCATCTTCAGAACACAAATTAAAGGGGACCTATTATGCAAAATTCACTTGGCAGTGTGTGTACACAACCACCCTATAATGTTAAAAATCCAACCACTCCTTTTTTTTTAATCCCCATAAATCATAAGCAGTGTCTCAGAACAAGCCGTTTCCAGATCCCTGGCAGTGTGACGTCACAAAAGCCACAGGCATGACGGACACTGCTGTTTTAACATAGAACCGCCCTGAGTTTACACAGTCCCCCATTGCTGCACTGACGAGAATGTCTCCCGTTCTTGTTTGAATTGTTCAGTAGCTGGATGGATTAATCCACATACTCTCCATTTACTCCCTAAATCTGAGCCGCTGAAGACGAGGTGGATTAAATTTGTTTTTGAAGAAAATGCTCCCTCAACTCTACCGAAATTCGTTTATGTCTGCGCGAATCATTTCACACCGGACTGCTTTGTGAACGAATGTCAATACAAAGGGACAATACAAAACATACAGTCTTCAGAGTGATACTGGATACGGCAGTAATGAAGGTGAAAGCACTTATTATTATTGTTACAGTTCATCAGAGTTGATTTACGGATATAAAGTGTACCAGTTTATTAAGCACCACCCGAAAAGGCATAAGGTCTTTATATATTTGTTTACTGTTAGTTGTAACAAGTGTTTCTGTGAACTTCGCTGTGTATCTTGATGATAATGCAAGGGAGAGAGAGAGAGTTTAATGATAATATTGTAATGCACACTTGCACTGTTTTATTAAGCTCTTAAAGTGATTTTCTAGAGTGAAAACAGACGCTTCATATTATCATTATAAATCTCATTGGTAAACAGGCTTGTAATACAGTGGATAAAAACAAGAAGACAATATAAGTTATAACCGTAATTGAACTAAACTATACCTGTTCTATCTCCATGCAGCATGTATTCACAGTTTCTGACATTATAGTGCGTCCTGACTGAATCCTGACAGGGGAGAACGCATAGACTGTGAAGTGAAGTGACATGTGGCCAAGTATGGTGACCCATACTTGGAATTTGTGCTCTGCATTTAACCCATCCAAGTGCACACACACAGTGAACACACACCCGGAGCAGTGGGCAGCCATTGCTGCGGCGCCCGGGGAGCAGTTGGGGGTACGGTGCCTTGCTCAAGGGTCTCACCTCAGTCGTGGTATTGAGGGTGGGGAGAGCGCTGGACATTCACTCCCCTCACCGACAATCCCTGCCGGACCTGAGACTCGAACCCATGACCTTTGGGTTACAAGTCCGACTCTCTATCCATTAGGCCACGACTGCCCTTCACGACTGTGAAGCTCCGCCCTCTTAGGCCGAGCGCAGCAGCTCATTCGATTTAAAGGGCACACACTGAGACGGCGCATTTTTGCTCAACTCCAAAAAGTGGCAAATTTAACATGCTATAAAAAATGATCTGTGGGGTATTTTGAGCCAAAACTCCACATACACACTCTGGGGACACCAGAGACTTATTTTACATCTTGTAAATGGGGGAATAATAGGTCCCCTTTGAGATCTTTTTAATGAAATCTGAGAGCTTTCTGTCCCTACATTGACATCTAAGCAACTACCACTTTCAAGCCCCCAAAGTATTCCATGTGGTTTAACCTCAATTTTATTAAGCAACGCGGGTGATTTGTTTGCGCCGAAGCTCACAAGCGCCATCTTGTGTAACTCAACTAGGCGAAGATGATAAGGGATTTAAAAAGTAGGCTAATTAGTAATAATTAATGCAATACTTTTTAGAAAGAGAAATTAGTGCAGCAATCTAATTACACTGTTGAAGATGTAACTAGTAGCTAATTAATTAGTGTAACCAAAACTGGTTATAGTCTTATTTTCCACTCTTTTCTAAAGCACTTTAAGCTGGAATCTTTTTTTTTATTTTTTACTCAAAATACAAATTAAACATTGACAAAAAAACAACTCACAAACTACAAGATCCCATTTTGTGAGCTGGAACCTTGAATGAAATTTGTTGTAAATGTATGTAATTATAACTAATTTAATAAAATAATTAATTTCGCTAAGGTTATATTAAACAACAGGGAGTTGCACTCAAATTTTCTCTGTTAGTTGCCATTAAAACTGTATAACATTTTTGAGAATTGGGTCAGTCAAACTAAAACCAAACCACATTAAAAAAATATAAGTCTGTTATAATGTGTTTTATGTAGGCCTATAGGTAAAGTGTTTTTCATTCATTTTAGCTGGGGGGCAAATTGCCCCATTAATATCAGGGAAGGCTGTCGTGTATTTTATATGTTATATCGGCTACAATTTAAAACAATGAATGGATATTTCTATATGTTGCTGTTTCATGACTTGTTCTTTGCTTCTAGTTTAATAGGCTATAATTTACTATAATATATTATACGGTATAATGGCAGGTTCCCATTGTGGGAACTACTGCAAATAGTGTTGCCTTCAGGGAATGTTGTCAGAAAGGGTCAAATAACAACATCTTTTTCCTGAACATTAAAAGTGGAAAAGCATGTTTTTCTAGTCTTAGTCTCCTAATTAAGTAGTATATTACTTTATTATTAGGCTAAATATTGTTGGATAATATTAGTAATAATAATAAATATATAATTAAAATATATTAGTTTTATTAAATATTGTTTGATGATGACGATGAGGATAAAAATTATAAATAATAGGCCTAATAATAAATAAAATGGTATTTGTTTATTAGCTAATATTGTTTGATAATAATAATAATTTTAAATAGTTTCATTATTATTACTTCATTACCATTCATTTATATTGATTCAGTATAACTGTATTGTTATTGAGTGTCACGGTGGGTGATTGCTCTCATCTTCATCATAATCACCATCTAATGCTGCCTGTTGACTTTGCTGAAGGTTATTTTAGATAACTGTCATAGACCAATCGCACTGATCCCGAGTCAGTGCGCCGCAGCGGCGTCTCTCCTGCACATCCGGGTGTCGGCTCGACAGCGCAGGCTCGTCGCGGTGATTGCAGCGCTCTGCGTTTCCGCGTTAGCAGTGGGGGAACCAGCCGAGGGGAGGGAACGGAACACAGCGAGATTGGCCAAATCTAACTGGATTACGCTGTCTGTGTCGCGATTAAAATGAAAAAGAAGTGACATTTTGATCCTCCGGCCTTGTTTAGGAAATGAGCATGGGATTATGACATTCGCTCGGGCACGAGACGGGATGACAACACTGCCTGACATGTGAGACATCAGGACGAATACAACAACAGTGCGCTTGTGTGGCTGTCTCCGCCACCTTCTGTTTATGCACATTTTGCATTCGTTTTGCATTCGCTGGAGGTAATATGAAGAAGTTTAATATCAGGAAGGTGTTGGACGGCTTGACTGCGGCGTCCTCTTCCTCCTCCGCCGCTGCTGCCGCGTCCCCTCAGTCGGGAAACAGGGAGAATGACATGATTCAGGAGACCCTGCAGTCAGAGCATTTCCAGCTCTGCAAGGTGGGATTAGTTACTGTGATCTCATTCAGGGGGGGTGAGTGTGAATGTGAGTGGCGCCAACTCGCCTCAATATTCTAATGATATTTTAATGCGCGCGAGAACGCAGATAAGAGCAGCTCGCCAACGGTCGATGGTTTTCAACTCAGTCGGTTAAATCACCACATACTCGTTTTTAACAGTCACCGACTGGAATAATCATCCACAGGTCGGTTCATCGAGATAAATCACGTCCGAATTGACAGTTGAATCGGTGGGGGTTATTTTAAGACGAATTCATTTACTCTTTAATCACTTTTGGAACAGAGAAACTGATTTGTTAGTATGAGGTAAAATGAGTCATTTTAAATGACAGACTAATTTCTGTTATACCGGAAGGCGTGTCAGTCTTGTCTGTCAAGAAATACTTGTACTTAATATCTTGTCTAGCAATTTAATTCGGATTTTAGAACAGAACGGCCGCTTTACAAGTGTGAATGGATGGTTTATGCTCTAGTTCGCTGCCTGTTGAAAACTGTAGTAGCCAAACTAATAATAAAAATAAAGTAGTATTAAATAATATTATTAATTAAATTAAATATTGTTCGATAATAATAACATAATAATAATAAATGAAATTGTATTGTTTATTAAAGGTGCAATGTGTAAGAATTTTGAAGTAAAATATCCAAAAACCACTAGGACAGTGTTATATATTTTGTTCATTTGAGTACTAACAATATCCCAAATGTTTCCAACTATTTGTAAATCTTGAGAAAATTTTAACCAAGGCTCCGGGAGTCGCCTGTCAATTGCGTCATACCATTTTATTTTGTAGAAACCATTGAAACACCAAAGATGCTTTAATATTTGCATGTTTTAATAGACAAGGGAACAACTGTTTTGATATATTTATAGACAGAAAACTAATTGTTAAATACACTACCGTTCAAAAGTTTGGGATCGGTACGATTTTTAATGTTTTTAAAAGAAGTTTCGTCTGCTAACCAAGACTGCATTTATTTAATTAAAAATACAGTAAAAACAGTAATAGTGTGAAATATTATTACTATTTAAAATAACTTTTCTATTTGAAAATATTTTAATGCTTCCCTGTTGAATTAAAGTATTCATTTCTTTCATTTCTTTTCAAAAAAATAAAAATAAAAATTCTTACTGTCCCCAAACTTTTGAACGGTAGTGTATAATGTTACAAAAGCTTTGTATTTCAGATAAATGCTGTTCTTTTGAACTTTTTATTAATCAAGGAATCCTGAAAAAAAAAGTACACAACTGTTTTCAACATTGATAATAATCAGAAATGTTTCTTGAGCAGCAAATCAGCATATTAGAATGATTTCTGAAGAATCGTGTGACATTGAAGACTGGAGTAATGATGCTGAAAATTCAACTTTACCATCACAGGAATAAATTACTTTGTAAAATATATTCAAATAGAAAACAGTTATTTTAAATTGTAATAATATTTCAAAATATTCCTGTTTTTACTGTATTTTTAATTAAATAAATGCAGTCTTGGTTAGCAGACGAAACTTCTTTTAAAAACATTAAAAATCGTACCGATCCCAAACTTTTGAACGGTAGTGTCGCACAACACGTTTAATCTTATTGTTTAAATCTAATGTTCTTGATTTTTTTGCGAGTACCATGCTTTACCATGCCTCAGAGAAAAACACTTTTTTGTCAAGTAGCTAACATTGCATACTCAGATGCAGCTTTATTTTTAGTAACAGTAATACAGCATTTTCTCCATCATACAGTACGTTTTAAAATTAATTCCATGCCATTTATCAACACAAGACATCCAGCATTTAATATGATATTCTAAAATCGATCTTACTGCAGTGTGTAACAGTGTCTCACAGCAGCCGCCGAGGGAACGCTCAGAGTAACGTTATAACATCATTTTCAACACACTCAAATATAAACAGAGCTGTGTTACCTCATACTCATGACCGGAAAAGCGGAAGTGGCGCCGGCGCCGGCAGCATAATAAAAATTCCGCTGCTTGCAACGTGTTGTGCAATCGCTCCAGCGGCCTCGTTCAGCTCCCACAACACTCAGTCCTGCTCTGCTTCATACTACAGTAACATTAATAATCACATCCGTGAACACGATTTCTTCCCGAGTCCTATCCCGATTCTTTTCCACCGGCCGTTGAGGTGAAGATCACATGTCCCAAGATTCCGTGCTCAAACTTGGCATCCACAAGCTATGCCTTTGTTTTGAATATGCCTTTAGCGACCTCTAGCGCAGGGGTTCCCAAACTTTTCAGCCCACGACCCCCAAAATTACGATGCCAGTGACTCGCGACCCCCACTATCCTCGGAGGTGGTTAAAATGTACAAATGTTGTGTGCAATGGCGCACACGCACAAACGCCCGTTTCATGCATACTCTGTTTGCAGTGCATATGCAGTGCGTATTTTTTTCCGTGCCCATATTAATGGATTAGGGCGTTCACACTGCACGCGGATGCAGCCCGGCAGTGCGTTCCAGGATCGGAGCGTCTGCAGCAGAGCAGCGATCATTTACGTCTGTTTTTGCTGTGCTGCACCGCGCTGAATTAAAACGACAGCGCACTGTTCGCATTAAAATAAACATATCGATGCGAAAAACTAGTAATTTCCCCATAGATGCATATCATTTAAAGTCTCTGTTACACAGTCAACACATGGCTTTTTTGCCTTAGGTAAAGCAAGGAAAATGGCACCTTACTTGGCATTTAGGGCTATTGTGCTTTCACATACGCCGTGTTTGCAGTGCGCAACTGATCCGTGGCTGTTTATCACAAACACAACATTGTAGCGTCTGGATCAATCAGCCACACAATTATTCATTGTATTTAATGAATTACCCATAAACTCACTCCCACTATCAAAGTTCTGTGAACCCATCCCCCTAAAACTGCAACCAACATCCCAAATGTAGCTAACACGCTGACAGAACTAGGTGTCCTGTTACAGATACAGGGTACTTATATGATCAGAAAGAATGTTAATGACTCCTTCTTCCTGAGAAGGACAAATAAACTCTCTTAATCCTATGTATTCTCTATATAACTACTTAGGAAATGTATAAACATGTATCCAAGTTTCCCATCTCATGACTTTCCTTTTATAGGCTTTATTCTATTTGTTAATTTTCTCTTTTGAACTATTTTGGGTATTAATANTTTTCTTTTAAATATTTTTACAAGAAATCCCTCAGGTCATAAAGAACTTTGTTTTTCCACCTTCACGAAGAGACGAGTGCTATCCATTATGTCTCCTGACGGTGGTGCTTCTCTGCTCTCCTCCGCTGGCCTCCCTGCGTTTTCTTTGGTCGATATTAACCAACGTTTCATTTTGACAAAAATAATATCCAAAGCTTAAAGGCTAAAGAATTACCTACGTGCACATGTCTGAATGTTTAACATGGTGCTCTTAATCTGTCGTAATCACCTCAGGAGTCACAGTCGAGGGGAAGGAAAATCGAAAGGTTGATGGCTTTTTTTATTTGTATGTTTTTTGTTTTTAATTTAAGTAATATTTTTAGTATTTTGTTACAATTATTCATAAAATATGCTATTTCTAAAATATGCTATTTCTAATCATTAAAAATTTTTTTTTTGATTTCTGGAAATCATCTCGCGACCCCTCCCTCGATGTCTCGCGACCCCCCCTTTGGGAACCACTGCTCTAGCGGACAGAAAATTTTACATATTGCACCTTTAAATATTGTTTGATACTATTATTATTATTACAATGAATAATAGTAACAATAATAATAAAAATACTAAATTTTAAATAATACTTGATACCATTTATTTATTGATATTGATTCAATATTCAAGATTCAATATTTATTTATTGATATTGATGATATTATTGAGTGTCACTGTGAAAAGCCATCACGATGATTGATCGTGGATCTTCATCATAATCATCCTCTAATGATGGTACTGTTGATTTTCTGAAGGTTATTATGAAACAAGGGAAGCTGATACAAGGAGATTCAAGGTAGAATGACGGACTAATTTCTGTCATACTCGTCTGTCAAGAAATAGCCTACCTCTCTTGTCTGTTTTAGAACAAAATGCCTTCTTTACTAGTGTGAATGGATGCTGGTTGTTAAAAAACTTAGCTAAACGATTCATCCCTGAGATAAGTCCATTTAAACCACAGTTTAGGCTGACCATATTTTGGAAAAACTGGGGACATTTCCTAGTTCAGTAGTCAAAATATTGAAATGTTTTTGTTTTTTAATTTTTGTGGGTTCCATTTACTATTATTTTTATAATTAAAATTATTATGATGTTTGTGGGTCAAACTGACCCTAACTGGCTTTATTACAATTCACTAAAAATCACACTATGAAAAATAATCAGTGGTAGCTATTGCAAATAGGAAACAGGTTAAAACAGTATTGGGTCATTCTGTATCAACTCAACCAGGGACCTCTGGGTCAAAATGACCTAAAATTAAAAAAAGGGCACTTAAGATACCAATTAAGATACCCCCTCTTTACAAAATAGTGGATTACTCAGTAAATATACATCCATGACATTTAATATTTTGGCTTTCATCACTATTTATGTATGTCTTTCTTCAGAAAAAATATTAACAAAATCAAAAATTTGAGCCGGAGAAGTTTCTGAAATGAGTTTCTGAAATGAGTTTCTGAATTGATTTGACACATAATAACCCTATTATAATAGAATTATGATTTTACAAAAACACATAATAATGTAATAAATATGAGAACATATGATAACTAAAACTATTTAACAAAAATATATATTTTTTACATTTTCTAATTATATTATAGTATTTTCATTTTCATAAACTGTAAATATACTTTATATAGCAACTTTTTAACTCTTCAAATGTTATTTTTTGTTTGTGCATTTGGGAATTGCTGCGTTGACAGTTTAAAATTGTGTGCAAAACTATCCCGCAACCTGTTCAAACCCTGTTATATAGTACACACAAACAGTATTACTTTAACATTAGTTATCACGTGATATCACGCTAATATAAAGAAAAGGCCTTGCTGACTTTCAATGATTTGTGTTTTGAATTGGAATGAATTGTTATTCCTTGTTTGTATTCCTCAACATGGCTTATTGATATATTGTTCCTTTTTGTTTTTCTTTGATCAATCTACCTCATGTGTATTGACATACTCAAAGTATCTCATGATGATTATGCACCGACCTAAGGATGTTTCCACAAATGCAATGTTTAATTAACATCGTGTTTTCTTTGCTCAAGTCTTTCATTCTTTGCTTTGAATGATTGACATCGAATGATGTTATCTGTCCTGCATATTTTCCAAAGGAAAAATTAAAATATGAAAATTATTATTGTTATTTACTGACCTTCATGTAGTATTCCCAATGGAACACAACAGGATAATTTTTGTACATCTTTACGCAGATCTTTTCCATATAATAACGTCTGTAAATCTCATTAAAAGCATGGTAAAAGCGCTTCATATTCTAGTCATCTGAGGCTGTATGAGGGACAGATTGGAATATAGGATATTTCCTGAAAATATCAGCTTTCAAATTTTGTATCCTTTGAATTTGTGCATTGTGTTTGGTCATAGGGAAGATTATATGCAAATAACAACTTACATTTCTGTCAGTTTCTCTTTAAAGTAGCTTCAGAAGAACTTGAATATAGTGCACTTGATAGACGTTGACAGGTTTAGATGTAAGAACTTTCATTTTTGTGTGCACTATTCCTTTATGAACTCCATTGTCATGTTTGTAGTTTAATGCAAATCCTGTTCTGCTTCACAGACACTGCGACATGGCTTTCCCTATCAACCCTCTTCCATGGCATTTGACCCTGTACAGAAAATTCTGGCTATTGGCACACAGAGCGGAGCCCTAAGACTGTATCCTTTTTTTATGAAGAGCTGGCAACCTAGCTAGCCTAACTTTACTTAGGAAAAATAAGTGTCAAATGCGGATGTGTTGTTTGTCCTCCCACCCTTCTTTGTTGGAAGTATTGTTGCACATAGTAATTGACTTGTTCAAAGCATGTGCAGCTCTTTTTTTCCTAACCTCCACACAAATATTTGATTATGCAAGTTGCAAAATACAAGTAACAACATTCTCTGGCAAATCAGCTTCTAAGAGCCTTTCTGTTCCTCCAGGAGATATGAATATTTACCCTAGAGAACCATCATTGGAGCTACAGGCTCAACGCAACTAAAGGAAAACTAAAATTAGCATGAACATGATTAAAACATGCCTAGAAATCAACATGCTTAGTATTATTGATTGATTGACTGATGTGATGTGAAGGCAGGGTGGCTGATATAATGCAGAAATATGACATTAAGGCAATATGATATTTATAATATGATGATATTTTATTTTGGTAAAACGCCCTTAACTGTAGTAAAACCATGTGGCTCATTGCTTTTATAATATAAACAGCAGTGTTTATGCATTTATTCTCAGTAAATGTTTACACTTTAATATTCAGACAAGTAGGCAGAGTTATTGGCCACCAATGGTGAAATTCTCAGATATGCAATGGCCTGGCCGATACATCGTGCATGTCTAGAGTACCTCCATTGCTTGACTAAAATGCAAAATAAATATATAAACATTGAGCATTTCAAAAGTGGTGCTTCATATGCTCAGTCATCAGTGAGAAGGTCAGTTGATTCCAGGCGGTAAAAATCAAAGGAGCCCGTTTCTCACAGAGTCATGTATACGAGCAGCCTCATTTCAGAGGCACATTTCCTAGAAGCAGGGTCTTTATTCCTAGAGGAGCTGCGCTCATTAATGATATCCACTGTGGCATGAGCAGCTCTGTTGCCATATGTTGCAGAGCTCGTCTCATCATTGGTGCTGCCGACTATCTGCCAGAATGCCACCTCGCACGTGCTGGAAACATCGCCGGTCCTGCTGGGCACGTCTGTTAGAGCCACACACACTCAGCCAAGCTGCTCCAGCTTATTTAGTCCAACTTAGTGTTTTCACCTTCAGATATATACCACACCATTATTTCTGTCAAAGGAAACATGGCTATTAGCTGGGGGGTGTATACTGTGCAACGGAAGACGTTTGTTAACTGGTTGAGATTCTGTACCACTTTTGTGGCTTAAAGGGATAGTTCACCCAAAAATGAAAATTTTATGTTTATCTGCTTACCCCCAGGGCATCCAAGATGTAGGTGACTTTGTTTCTTCAGTAGAACACAAATGATGAGTAAAAACATGCACAGACAAATCTAAATTAAACCCCGCAGCTCGTGATGACACATTGATGTCCTAAGACACGCAACGATCGGTTTGTGCGAGAAACCGAACAGTATTTATATAATTTTTGACCTCTAATACACCAATATGTCCAACTGCCTTGAGCATCCGGTGTGTGAGGTGTGTACGCGCTCTGACAACAGAAGTGATCTCTCGTACTCATTGAAGTATAAGCGCGAGAGATCACTTCCGTCATCAGAGCGCGTTTTCAGACCACACACACCGGATGCCGTGTGCAAGGCGGTTGGACAAAGTGGTGTATTAGAAGTAAAAAAAATGATATAAATACTGTTCAGTTTCTCACACAAACCGATTGTTTCGTGTCTTAGGACATCGATGTGTCGTCGGGAGCCACAGGGTTTAATTTAGATTTGTCTGTGCATGTTTTTTTTTACTCTTATAGATCGTTTTCCCATTGCCATGCATTATACGACTGACAGACTGCAACGGTTGGTGTTAAAAATCATCATTTGTGTTCTACTGAAAAAAAACAAAGTCACCTACATCTTGGATGCCCTGGGGGTAAGCAGATAAACATCAAATTTTCATTTTTGGGTTAACTATCCCTTTAATATCTATTTTAGTGTACATCTTATGTTCTGTAATTGGTCACACAAAATTTTGACTTTTTTTCCCACTTCACTTAATTTTTAAATTGCTGTGCAGTGTGATAAATAAATTTAAAAGTTTCTTGAGTTCATCATTAAAATAGTTCTGGAGTATAGCATGTCTACTTCCCAAACATATTTGTGTGTTCTTCATACCTCGTACAAGTTAACATTTTGTGCTTTTATTTTTGTTCATCATTTTTATTTTAATTTCTGCTTTAAAATAGTAAGCAATCAGTTGTTTTACGTTTAGAATGTAATGTTTGAATTTTAACCATTTTTTGCTTATAAGGAACTGCTCGATTTTAAATCTTCCCGGTCTACTGACATTTGTTATAATATCTGTTTCAAACATTACAATGCTCATGATAACTTTTGTTAACTCTACAATAAGTAAATCCACTTCATCAGCTAATTACTCTTCTACAGCAATGCCATAGAAATGTACATAGCTGCCGCAAAAACTGAAGTTTTTTAAGCCTGAAGTGTACCGCCGGCGGTACACCACCCCCCGTGAAAAAATTCATAATCAAATTACTAAGCAACCACTGACAGGAATAACACAAAATAGTATTATTTTAAAGCTCTGAAACTCTGAAAGCTTTTTAATGCATCCAACTAATGGCCATTTTGTCAGCTATTTTTTTATTTAGTCTTAGTCCTGTGTCAGATGTAACTTTTAGTTTTTATCATATTTAGTCAACCTTGTCCTGCTTTTGTTTAGTCAAGTTTTAGTCAACTAAATGAGCATTTTAGTCTTGTTTTAGTCAATGGAAACTTACACATTTTCATCATATTTTCGTCATAATGTACAATGGTTAAAATCATAAAAGATTATAAAAATATTATTTTGCTCAATTTTAATTGCAATGATTTTTGTCGTTTGGGAAATATTTTATTTTTTGACATTTCATCAGAAGTTGCTCTTTCACCAATAAGCACAAATCAACAGAATATCGATTCTTGCATGGTTTATTTTACCTCATCTAGTGTACAGATTTATTAAAGCCTATCAATTATAGCCTAAGCTAAATAAACACCAAAGACTTTAGATATACACTCGCCCTGTCTACATCATGAAAACTGGTAAAACAAAAACCTACTCTCAAATATTATAACAGAGAAATCCCCTGAGCTCTTGATATCTGGCAACCGCAAACATGAACGCTCGCCTAATAGTCTTGTACAGCAGTCTGAAATGTTTTGGCTCCTCTTTTATTCAACAAATATAAAAAAAGTTTTTGGTAAAGTTTTTGTTCTTTTAACTACATTTTAGTCTCGTCTTTTTTCGTCAACAGAATTGCATGTTGATATAGTCACACTTATCTTTTAATGGCCTTATTATCGTCTCGTCATCGTCTCATCTTAGAGGAAAAAACTTTGTTGACAAACATTTTTCATCATAGATATCGTTAACGAAATTAACACTACTTCCATCCATTTTGTTCAACTCTTAATGAGTGCTGAGTCATCCCACTAAACCAAAGTGTACCGCCCGCGGGCGCCACCTAGCTACAAAAAAATTAATAATCAGATTTTTCAAAACTACTGCCTTAGTCAACACACAATAGGTCATTTAAAAGTTTACAGTCTGAACTTTACAATGAATGTAGCCAATTAGATTAACTCCTAAGTAGTGCTGAGTTATTTGCTGAAAAAATAAATAAAAAATTTTATAATTTATAAAATATTTTTTGTACTATGTACTTCAGTGTCAAAAACATCATACAGCTCAGATAGTCATGTGTCATTTCAAAGGTCTCGCAGAGTAGAATACAACAAGCATAATTGCTTTGACTAAATTTGAGCAAGTTTTTGTACGTGAAGCCTCGCAAGACCCATATGTAAATAATATACCAATGCTGCATTTATGTCACGGTTTCGCTCGTAACTTCAAGAAACATGCTCCGATTGTGGAAATATGCACATCATTATTTACAGCACATACTCTTGATTAAAATTAGTCCAAACATAATACAATGAGTCGATCACAAGATATTCCTGACGGAGTTACGACACATGAAACCCCACAGGCACACAGACGCTAACTAAAATCAGATGTAGCTTTCACGTGGCATTTTCGATTATATCTTCAAGTAACATGCATAGATCGTAGAAAAATTGTACGTCATTACTTACAGTGGATGCTCCTGATTGAAATGAGTCCAAAATAAACATAATCCCCTTATTCCTCATGGAGGAACAATTTTAAAATTCCCATTAGGGGTGTCAAGGACTAAACAAAAAGGCAAACTTGGTTCCAAATGCTTTTGATTACTTTATGCTATCACCACAAAATTTGGTCCAGATGCAGCTCACATGTAGGGAACTTCAAAAAAGAATTGTCCTCCTACCTTATTTCTTTCCTGAGTTATTGCATGTCAAATAAGAAATATATGTAAAATTACAATTAAAAAATATATATTTTTTGTATTTTATCAGCAGTTTCTCAGCATGAGAATGTCCAAATATAGTAAAATAATTTAATATTTTCCTCTAAAATTTTAAAAAGTTTTCTATCAATCGATACCTAGTTATGAGTCTTTACTTTTGTGTATGTCACTCAGAAAAAAACAACTCTAAAAATGCCTTCAGGGCTTACACAAAATTCTAAAGACAGCTACATCCTGGTTTCTCTGGTGCATCCAGTCTGTATAATATAAGTTATACCACCCACCCCTACTAAAAAGGTTGCATGGTTGCAAGGCCAGACGTGGTGTTGTCAGATTTTAGTTTTGAGAGTGGGAGTGCACTGGTATTGTGCTTTTGTAATGGTGTGCAGTAGATGGTCCATGACTTGACTGTATCAATGGCATTTTGCCAATGTAGAAAGTCACAAGCCACCCACCAGGTCAGTCTTCACTGCTGTGTAGAGTTGAGTTGATTGGCTCAGTCCTCATGCTGCTCAGCTGTTGCTTGGATGTGTTAATGTGCAGCAAGAGCTGATGGGCTTACTGTCATTCAGTCGATTGGGCTATTTATCAAAAGACAGGTTGCATCGATTTGCCTCATTGGCCCCAGCATTGGGGAACACCGGCACAGCTCAGCAGACACAAACTCAATGTGGTGTTTACTAACAGTAAATATCTAATTTTACATGATTGGTCCCTTGTGTCTCAATCTGTGTGTTCATATAGAAGCCTTGCAAAACATCCAGGAGGTTTGCTGGAGTTTCAGCTGTCTTGGCTTTCTTATAAATACCAGCAGTTTAAGATGTTTGGCAGCATAAAAACAGTGAAGCGCTCTTTAATATGCAGTCTCGTCTCTGCTTGGTAGTGTTTTTACAAACTGCAGCACTTAGGAGCAAACATTTTTTAGGTTTTATGCATGAATAATTTACAAATTGATTCTTGTTGAATGCTTTTTGTTCTGATTATACTATGTGATCTGATAAAGTTTTGTGCATGCTAAAACAAAGACTTTAGTGTTTCTTAAACATGCTCATTGGCAGTATATAACTTAAATAATTTTAAGTTTAATTGATATTTTTTCTTTATGAAATCTAAATCTTTTGTGTTTAACAAAAAGATTTGTGCAAAACTTGAGTCTGATTCAGGCTTCACATTTTGAGAAACCCTCTTTTGCATTTGTGGATAGAAACACCACAAACCACTGTGGTTTACCAAATGAGGAAGTTTGTTTTAGAATGCAATTTCTTTCATCTTTTTTTTGTATTTTGCAGCCGTGTCACTAAAGACGAGTACTGCATAATGTTGTAAGGACTTTAACCAGTCAGGTGATGCTTTCATAGGGTTAAAAAGCTTGTGACTAGCTTACTGAGCCAGGTCATTCCTCATACATGGGTTCTTGATTAATTTTGGAAGACCTAAAGAGTACATTAGTGTATTAGTGTACAAGTGTATGAATGGTGCAGTTTGTCTCTGCTGCTGTGGGTTATAAGTATAAGTGTTTGTAAGGCCAAATGTTACAATTTATAGTCCATACTTGGATAAAAATATTCAATACACTAAAATGCAAAATATTAAACTTTGGTGTGTAACTTAGTCCGCAGACTAGTCCTGCAGACATAAATGATATCTCAAATCAGGTGACTTGTGAAAAGGAATCTTTACAAATTTGCTCAGGATGTGAACTTCCATCATTCATGTTTGTTTATTCAGTATTACTCGTTTAATAATGCTTTCATCTCCCAACAAGAATGTAGTACTCTCAGCTCTGCTTAACATAATCAAGTCTATTTCACAGAATTTCACCGTATATAAACTATATACCACATACAATGCAACACGCTAAAAAACACTCAGAACACATTTTCAATAACTCACATTTAAAGCGGTCCTTGATTAGGATTACACTTTTTTACACGTTAGTGTGTAATGTTGCTTTTTGAGCATAAGCAACATCTGCAAAGTTACAACACTCAAAGTTCAATGTAAAGGGAGATATTTTCTTTTAAAGAAATCGCTTTTTAAAGGGTTAGTTCACCCAAAAATGAAAATTCTGTCATTTATTACTCACCCTCATGTTGTTCCACACCCGTAAGACCTTCGTTAATCTTCGGAACACAAATTAAGATATTTTTGTTGAAATCCGATGGCTCCGTGAGGAGAAGCATCGGAGCATAATGAATCAGCGTATCGAATCATGATTCGGATTGCCAAAACTGCTGAAATCACGTGACTTTGGCGCTCCAAACCGCTGATTCGACACAATGATTCATAATGCTCCGATGCTTCCTGAAGCAGTGTTTTGAAATCGGCCATCACTATATAAGTTGTTATTCTGTTTTTTTTGGGCACCAAAAATATTCTCGTCGCTTTATAATATTAATATTGAACCACTGTACTCACATGAACTGATTTAAATATGTTTTTAGTACATTAATGGATCTTGAGAGAGGAAATGTCTTTGCTCCCTATGCAGGCCTCACGGAGCCATCGGATTTCAACTAAAATATCTTAATTTGTGTTCCGAAAATTAACGAAGGTCTTATGGGTGTGGAACGACATGAGGTTAAGTAATAAGTAACAGAATTTTAATTTTTCGGTGAACTAACCCTTTAAGGACTACAACAAACGGCTGGTAGGGGCTACAACAAGCTTCCAGGAGGGTTAGTGACATCACAAACCCCAAAATTTACATAAACCCTGCTCCTGCAAACACGCAACAAAGGGGGTGAGGCCATGTTGGGCTGCTTTAGAGAAGAGGAAGAGTTGTTGTAGTAGTAGAGTGTTGTTATCATGCCGTCATTTTATGCCGGACTGCTTCACAAACGAAGGACAGTTCAACTCTGGATTTGCACAAAAGATTAATATGACGGCACATGCTAGCGGATGAGTTGAATCAACTCCACAGCAACTACATAAATGTATCCGCTAACCATACAGAAACGTCCAGATGCATCCTAAAAGTTGTAACTTCTTTCTGAGTCTCTCCATCAGTGTCCGAGTCCGGTTTGAATGTTGTTAAATGAAGCGTGAGCTGTTAAAGCTCCACCCTCTTCTGGAAAGGGGGCCGGGAGCAGCTGCTCATTTGCATTTAAAGGGACAAACACACAAACGGCGTGTTTTTGCTCACACACCAATAGGGGCAGATTTGACAAGCTATAATAAATTATCTGTTGGGTATTTTCTGCTGAAACTTCACGGACACATTCTGTGGACACCATCGACTTATATTACATCTTGTGAAAAGGTGCATAATAGGTCCCCTTTAATATACAACAGTAAATTAAACCACTTAAGTGGAGTAAGAAATGTTGAGAAACGTATCTGAATGAGGAAGTGCCACCCAGGAACTGTGTGCTGAAACCTGATATCATCTTCAGTTCTCTTCATGCTTATTTACAATTCATGCTTGAAGAATTTTTTATTAGGCTTCAGCATGGTATAAATTGAATTGATTAGTGCTATTTTTAGTATCATCAGTGCTGTTTCAGTGTTGATTGCCCAGTGATCTATGACCATCTCCTCTCTGCCTCTTGTAGGCTGCTGTTGGCAGCATCCGACTCCAAGTGCTTTAAATAACGGCCATTTGAGACTCCTCCAGTTTGTTTAAGGCACCCAGGGCCTGTTTGATTACTGTTCTTAATCTTGTTTGGACAGATCCTATCTCTACTTTATCACTCTGAAACCTACTAATGGCTCAAGTTGGACTTGAACAGGGAGGCAGAGTGCAAGCCGTGGAGTCAAATAGCTCTATAATTGTATGTTTTTTTTTCATTGCGCAAAGAGCTTGGTGTGCTAAGAGTCTGCTATGTGTATATCTGTTTTCAGCAGCATGTTGAAGGATGCAAGATTCTGCTGTAGATTGGAGGATATTAGATATTAATATTTTTAATATCTATCTAGCTGTGTCCTAGCAACCATTCAGAGCACCATAACAGCTACCTTAAAATGCCATTATGTATCTGTCTGTCTTTATAATATTAGCAATGGCCTAGCAACTGCCTATCAACACCTTAGCAACCAGAACACCTTAACACCTACCTAGCAACACACTAGCAACCACCTAGCAGCACTGTGGGAAAAAATTTGCAACCACAACTTTTTACAATGCGAGTAAATCAGTCGCATATGCGATCAAATTTCACGAGAGGCGACTACAAAATGCATTTTTTTAGCCAAAGTTCTTGTTGACAGAACTGTCACTGTCCTGATCGGAACAGTGCTTCGTTGTCATGAAAGTTTATCATTTTGCACGTTATTTAGCCAATTTTTTTGCACATTCAAGCGCAAGAAGACTCAAAAGATAACTTGCTGTGTGAGAAGTTTTGTGTGCATCCACATACGAGGGCTTGTCCAGAAAACCATGTCTGACAGCACACAAAAACTAAATTGAGCTCTTTTTCACGTCTTTTTCGCATCTTTTCTATTGTTCATTTGTGCTATTGTTTGTAGTTTGATTATTAATAGACCTTATTTTATTGTAGACTGTTTACTTAACTTTAATAGTGTTTGAAATGTATATATTATATTATATTTATGTAGATTTATTTTCATTTGCATTGTTCTTGCGTTTCATTTGCATTGTTCTTGCATTTCAGTCTGGCGAGTAAAATAAAAAAAATTACTTGCCAATGGTGAGTTTCATTGTGTCCATAGAGCGTTAAACCACCTATCAGCATCCTTGCAACACTTAGCAATGCTATTATCTTTCTTACTGAGCTGTATATAACCTCCAAACTTCAGTTTTCAGGCAAGACTTTGTTAAACCATCAATCAAAATTTGTCTTAATGAACTTGCTTTCACGTTCTAGTTAATAGATTGTGTTTTTCATTAGATATATTCAAGTCTTCTTTAATGAACTAATCAAGCGTTCTTGGCCAGAGAGGCAGAATTTTAATTATGCTCTGATGAGTTTTATTATAGATGTACAACTTCATGCTGTGCAAAACCTACGTGTGTGTGGATAGTTCTCTGACTAGTCACCTTGACTCGTCAGTATTCACATCTACTCTCTGTTTTGCTCTTCTCTAGCCTGACGTGGTCATACTCAATTCTAGTTCGAATATGAGTCTGATACTGCTCCATTGGGCTTTGATTATGGGGGCGTATTTCAACCGATCCAGGAAAGACCTCAATTGGATAGACCTACAACCAATCAGAGCTACAGAGAAAGTGACGTGTGTTGAGCGACGCATAGTTGTCAACAGAACTCAACTGCACACAAATTGAGTATGACCACGTCAGGCTAGCAGAGACATCTTTCCCACCGACAAATGCCTTGATGGCGGTCCTCTGTTCCTCTTTTAAAATGAATGCGCTGTCGATATCTTCTATAACGGACGCGATGGCGGAATCTACACATCTCAGTTCTTCAGGTTCTTCAACACCAGCCATCATTGTTGTAAACTAATTCAACCCAAGCGCTCTTTGATGACGTGGCTGATTACGTTTCTGGTGATAATCTGTCAATCATCGCCCTGACAATGTGATTGGTCCGAACAGTTTCTGTTCGGGCATAATTACTCCTCTACGGATCGAGTCCAGACCGAACTTCCCGACCTCAAAATGTTGTGGGCGGGGCTAAGTTCGGCTGGCATCCAGGCTAGCTCTTCTCCTCCTTGTTCTCTCTTTTTTAGAGCTGGTTTACTGCCTTGTTGGCACTGTTCAGTTTCCAGTAACAAATGTCAGCGGCTGCAGGGACCGTTGACAAGTTTGTCTGCTTCAGCTGCATTGTAATCTTTTGCACTTGAGGCCTGTATTATTAGGGCATATAGTATGACAGCACCTTATCAGATTGCACGTCTGTTTGCTCTCAGCGGAAGCCCCTGTTGTTTGAAGTGAGTCATCCATTGTGGTCGGCAATATGACGCTTTAGAAAGTAAAACTTTTGTGTGGATTTCTCATCTGAAACGTTAGCACAGAGCTTTGTTAATTTGTACTTTATGGCACTTAAACCGTGTTGCATGTAAATATCAAACATTAATGAATCTCATGAAACCTGTCAAGAACACATCCAAGTCATATTCTACCCTCAAATCAAGAAAAAAAGAAGTCTGCTGATCATTGTCAGGGTGAATATTGTTGTACTGCCTTAGATTCTTTTGATATAAATCAGCATTGATTCTTTTACAGTGATGTTTTACATTTTATCAATTACTTTTGAGAAATTGTCATGAAAACAAATGTCACAATGCAAATAAGATTGAGACAGCAATGGAAAAATTATAGAATGTGTACAGAAGATTACCTAGGCTGTTTTATACAGATGATACACCATAGATCAGCAAAGTTGTGCACTACAGGACAGCGATTTTTGTGTTTACTCATTTTAAAGTGTCGCTAGTCTTGAACCCAGATGGAATTTTTGTTTTTAGTGAATCCAGGTCCTGACATTTGCACACATAATCATCTTTTCCAGCATTCATCTCAAGCCTGTGTTTAGTGGAAGGTCCGTTTTAGGTTAGTCTCACAAGCCAGCCTATGGTGTATTCTGGCCAAGGACTGCCCACTTAGACAGAAAGGGACCATTTGACTGACATTTAACACAACCAGTCAGTTAGCTTTTCCCTGCACATATATTAAATGTATATTTATAGGTGAATTTATATGTGAAGTGAAGTGACATGTGGCCAAGTATGGTGACCCATACTCGGAATTTGTGCTCTGCATTTAACCCATCCAAGTGCACACACACACCGTGAACACACACCCGGAGCAGTGGGCAGCCATTGCTGCGGCGCCCGGGGAGCAGTTGGGGGTACGGTGCCTTGCTCAAGGGTCTCACCTCAGTCATGGTATTGAGGGTGGGGAGAGCGCTGGACATTCACTCCCCTCACCAACAATCCCTGGGACTCGAACCCATGACCTTTGGGTTACAAGTCCGACTCTCTATTCATTAGGCCACGACTGCCCCCAACAGTGTGCAACAATGTGGTAGCCATTCATTGAAAAAATAGGGAAAATACATTTTGCTCAGTTTTTTGTTCATAATGAACTGCACATTTCAACTGCAGTTTAGTTTTGCATACTTTTTAAATTAGTTCTTTTGCATGCATTTTTTGTATTTTATTTTCAGTTGGCCAAAATAATTTTGTTCAGTTACATTTTGTTTTCGTAGTAATATGCATTACAGTGATGTGCTGCTTGAAAAACTCTCTCTCTTTCTCTATGTGCGAGTGTGTATCTATTAAGGACTGACGATTTAATTTAATTTATGGAAAAAAATAAAATTAATTATTAATTATTGTTAAAATTATTAATGCATTTAATGCACCCACCCTAGACCCACGTAGGTCATCTGACATTTCTGTTGATGGCGACAAACATAATGCAGTGCAACAACTTACTGTGTGATGTAGCCAATAAATTGCAGTTATATGTCCTTAAAATTCAAGATATTGAGGCAAAAATGCCCCTGTATGAGTTTTTTTGCCTCATCATGTGATATAGTTAAGCAGTATCACATGAGCAATATCACATGAGTGCTGTTTTTGTTCCGACTATCACAAGTGCAAATGTGAAATAGATTTTATGCAACAGTTCAATAAATAATACATTCATATTTTGTTATATTTTAGACACAATATTTTACGTCTCCAAGCAACACAGCAGTGTTTCTGAATGAATTTGCATTTTGAACGAATCAATCGTGTGAACCAATGATTCAAATGGCCTATTCATAAAGGGAGCAAATTTACTTAATTCCTGAATGATGCTGCCGTTTGAACGAATCGAATGAATGACTCAATGCGCCCTATTTTAACAATCTAAGCACATGGTCTAAAGTGCACGGCACAAGTGCGCTCAGGGCGTGTCCGAATCCACTTTTGCTAGTTTAAGGACAGCAATAATGGTCGCGTGCCTGGCGCATGGTCTAAAAGGTTTGTCCCTGTGTGTTTTGGGCTTAACGTGCAATAAACCAATCAGAGTCTCATCTCCCATTCCCTTTAAAAGCCAGTTGCGCTCGCACCATGGCGGATTCGCTATTTACATGGAGGAATTTGCAAGCCTCACTTCTCAAGTGTGGAAACGTATCTGCTCGTGTGCGAGGTTAAAACGCGTGAGCAGACCATCTACGGGAAGAGCCGGATTCCACCAAATAATTTTTATCTTTATGGACACAATAATAATCTTTTACATTGTAGTCCTTTTATTTTTAATATTTGACATGTTTGTGTGCTGCTGCGCATCCCTGTGTGTGTAATAAGCAGAGTGTACACGCTTTGTGTACCCACCTATAGGTGCATATTACTAACGCGCTCTTTAAATAACAAAACAAATATTGCGGCATTGACTTTAGACCAGGTTTCAGTTGGGCAATGGCACAGTCTATTTCAGTTGCCTCAAAATAGTAACGCTCAACAATGCGCCTGAACACACCTCGTTTTCAGACCAGCACGCCCATGGGTGCATAAATGGGCGCAAATGTATTTGCTATTTAAACATCGTGGTGCAGGATGTGAAAATGATAACTGCGTCAGGCTGAAACTAGCAAAAAACACTTGAGTTGCGCCTGGCGTTGCATTGCGCCAGGTGTATGATAGGGCCCAACGACTTACTCATTTAGACATTTACCACCACCTAATGGCAGTTTTAGTTTCTTATGTAGAGTGTTATTTCATAAAAAAAAAAATAAAAAATCATATTCCATATCAATAATAAGAATTAAAAAATTAAAGGTATAGTTCACCCAAAAATGAAAATTTTGTCATCATTTACTCACCCTCATGGCTGTTGTAGCCTAAAAGTTTACGTGTAATAATTCTATGTTATCGTTTTTTTAATGTCTATTTGATGCTTTTCTCATTTAACACCATAATGACTTTAAATTTCTCAGCCAAATTTGATGTGCGATTAATTTGCGAATAATTAGATTAATTAAGCGCAACCTCTTGTAATGAATTAGATTACAAATTTTAATCGTTGCATTTATATTGAGTTTTGTGCCTTCTATGTCTCTTCTGAGTGTAGACAAGATATTCAGTAATAGAATCGAACAGCAATCTGTTTGTTCGGTTGGTCTCCGGCTCCCATGGAACGTGGAGAGCTGCTGGCTGAGACTGACCCTGGGCTCTGATCCAGCATCACAGAGAGCTTAAACTGAGGAGAAACTGGCTGGTCAAGGGCCTGATGCTTACACTTATGAATAAATAATGAGTCAGTGGTCCACTGCAACTTATTTATAACAGCCCTCTATTATTTATTCAGTCCGTTTGCCAAATATGGTAGAGGCAAGCCTCCTGTGTAAACATCCCTGTTTGGTTTCCCATCAAGGCATCTAAAGACATAGGACGTGAGAGACAGAAAAATGCTATGCTTTTTTTATACAGAAACCAAAATTCAAGTTTTTCTTAACCCAAAAACCAAAAATAAATGTATGAATTTTAGAAATGAATTTAATCCGAGTTATGTTCTTGGTTTTTCAACTGAACAACTCATTGCATCGTTATTGGTCCACATTGCTGACATGTTTACCTATTATTATCCAGATTGTGTGCGTGAATTAAAAGCTGAAACAAACAAAACACATCATCAGAGAAGTACTAATTAAATGTCACTGTTTCGATCAATGATTTCGACATTCCAAATAGTTTGAGAACCACTGGTGTAGGTAATATATCACTGAACTGGTTGATATTGGAAGCAGAAAATAATACCTATTTTTTTTCTTCTTTGAAGGCATTATAGGCCTACTCTTTTTTTTTTTTATGGTACTTACAGAAAAACCACATGAATTTTTCATATTTTCCACATGTGATCACACGGATTTCACATGGAAACTGTTCCAAAACCACGTTTCCTATGTGCAAAGTATGTATTTCACATGTTTGTGAAATTCAGTTTGTTTCAGTTGGTTTTTCTGTAAGGAAAAAGCACTGAATGTTCCTCTCTGTCATTAAAAAATGTCTGTGTCCAGTTTTACTATAAATTACCATTTAGTAAATTTTAGAGGTTGTGAACACTGTTCTATACAACAGACTAAACCAATTTTGATATATAATATTTGCCATAGTATTGGTTATCTCTCACATTAAATATGGTGCTGCTTGCCTGTGCAAAAATAAATAAATAAATAAAAAATTGCCACCAAAATGTTTAAAATGTCCATAATATATATCTAAGTTATTCTCATATTTTTTCTATGATATTGGGCTGGGGCTCCAGCGAAGTCAAAAAAGCTCACCTCTTTATGATTTGCTGGTGCCTTGTTACTCCCTGAATTTGTAATACATAAGGTTATAAATTTAAACAAATAGGTACGGTAGGTTAGGGATTTGAATCCAATATAATAGTGGCTGACTAATTGCAAGTTTCTTGTCTGCGGCTCTCTAGTGCATTTCATAAGAGTTACAGTGAAATATTAACATGACTAAAGGCATAGAACAAGCATTAGGTTTGTCTTGTTTTTAGTTTATTGCCCTCTTGTACTCTCTGGTGCTGTCTTGTTCACAAACTATTGTGTCAGCAAGGTGAGTTCATCTTCAGTGTAATGGCTCTCTTCCTGAGCACAGCCCTACCAATGTTGTTTACCATAATTGATCTGTTTAACAGAGATACATTAGCTGGAAGAGATAGGATGTATGTGACCGAACAGCACAGTGTTAACATATCAGACACCAACTAAGCTTCACATACTGTTAGCTGCTGGTGTGTGCTTGTAGGGCTCTCTGGTTTATAAATATGTTTTCGCAATTGCAAGTTACTTGAGAGGAAATTAGTACATTGCTGCAGGAAACCGCTGATTCAATACGGACGAGAAACCCATTTCCTGTTTATAGTGTCAACTATTTTAGAATTCCTTCTCTGGCATGAAGAAGTGTGTTAGATGTCCTGAGGTAACAACATACAGTGTCCATATGTTGTTTTGCAGTGTTTTCATTTGGCAGATAAGTAGCTTTCTAATCTGAGGTTGTTGCTATAGCGAGAGCCTCTTTTTACTAACCAGTATTGTATTTTACATAATACAGGCTGTAAAGTATCTGCTAGTTTTATTTGGGATTGTTTGAAAGATATTGTGATCTAACAGAGAATATAAAGAGCTCTTGTTAGTGTAAACGCACAACAACACAACTGTTTCTTCACCCATTATGAAACCCTGGAATCAGCAACCTGAAATGGAATAGTATTCGCATTTGTTCCTAAATGGACATAGAAAGCATGAAATGCAACATGTAGCTGGTGAATATGAATGACTGTTTGACTGTAGACAGTTGCTGTTGTCATACTGGAGAAGGGGTTTATGGGAGCATTTAGAGTGCAGTACTCCAGAGGGCTGAAACAGCATTCACAGACAAGACTTAAGATTCCGATTAGGGACTTTGTATAATCCTTTTAGTTAAGTCAATGGACAAGACCCTCGGTAATATGACGCACAGACCTCTGGAAACACAGATTCCTGTTAGTGCTGCACCTCGTTCGTTTACTTGCCTTGTTTTTTGGTGTCTATGGGTTGTTAAGAAGTAACATGGATATTAACCTTTTTTTTTTCAATTTATATGATTGTGTAAGATGCATATATTTAGGTGCTGTGACTTTTTGCAGTTTGTTTAAATAGTCCTACAGTACATTATGTAGTAGGGCTGCGATGCTTCTCGATTCGTGGATCGAGAAGATTTTCCAAATGCATCGCAATTAGATTCTGAGCTTTGTTTTTAACAGCAGATGGCGCTCTAGGCTAGTTTTTAACTGCACGCTCAAATGCTCATGAAGAAGAGCGCTCGTGCATCGAGTCTTAGGCCCTGTCCCCACAAACACGAGTATTTTTCAGCTTTTTCTATGTGGTTTGGCCATTCGTCCACACGCAAACGCAGTATCCGGTCACCAGTGATGGGAATAACAGCGTTATAAAAAAGTGCGTTACTAACGGTGTTACTTTCTTCAGTAACGAGTAATCAAACAAATTACTTTTTCCCCCGTTACAACGCCGTTACCGTTACTGACAATAAAAATTGAGCACACTAAAGCGGTTTTCATCCGAGTAGTCTCTCTCTGTCATAGGACCTGCAAAGTTTTTTCTCTGGTGTTTGTGTTGGGGCAGGACACATGCTAACTGACGATTGGTGTATGAGTACAGATGATAGACCTGCAAATAAAGCTTGCTATAAAAAACGGCAAAAGTAATGATTATGAATGTGACAACAGCAAGGAGACATTTTAATTGTTTATTAATAAACTAATGTTTTCTGAATCTGTGTCGGCTGCAAAGATGAAGTTGACATTGCTGACTATCATCCTCTCCGTGGACGCACTTAGAGAGAAAATACACATTTCATTCAGAGTACATAATCAGAGAGTAGCCTATTTCTTTTCATTTTGGATTATTTAGTTTAAAAGTAGACATTTCAAGCTTTCTATAGATATATTTCTCATGTCTGTGAGGCAAGCAGCCGCTGAGTTTCGGTTCATTTAGCCTATAAGACACGCTTCAGTTCACGTGCAAGTGATCGCGCCGGCGCCTCCATGTCATGATTATATTGTCTGCTATATTTGCTTCTTATTTATTAAATCCAGACAATTGGTTGATGAAACATTGATTAAAATTAAGATACAATTTTTACAAAACGAAATTCACTTTAAAGAAAGGCTTTCTACAAAACAAAACTTAATGAAGTGATCAAAATCATGTCTGACCCACTCCATGTCTCCCGATATATTGCGCATCTTATGATGTATCCTATCTTACTCATGTTGTTCACTTTTCATAATCAAATAGATGAATTTAAAACATAACATAGGCCTACTTAAACAAATAATAATTTATTTTTAGACTTATATTTAATATTGGGGGCATCCAAGTTAATTGACATATTTGATTTTTTTTTTAAAGTAACGCAATAGTTACTTTCCCTGGTAATTAGTTACTTTTATAATGATGTAACTCAGTTACTAACTCAGTTACTATTTGTGAGAAGTAACTAGTAACTATAACTAATTACTTTTTTAAAGTAACGTGCCCAACACTGCCGGTCACTGAAACTGAACTTTTTTGAAAACTCCTGCCAGGGTGAAGATTTTCAGAAACTCCGGTTGCAGTGTTGTCATGTAGACGGAGATTTTGGCTAGTGATGTCGGAACCAGAACTGGTAATAAAAAATTTTCCAGGCTTCTGATTGGCCAACATGGCTAAACGGTTAGGGTTATATCACCACCTGTAGGTTTGGCATGCTCTTGACAGCGCTTCATAGCGTGTTTTTGCGTTTTCATGTGGACACAATTTTTTTTTTTAAATGGAGGAGGAAAAACTCAGTTTATAAAAATACTCGTGTACGTATGGATTAGGCCTGAGAATGTACTTGCACCTCAGAATGCCTTTATGTCGTGACGACAGCCCACTGCAAACACCCTTGTAATTTGTTTCAACCTTTTCAAACTTTACGAATGATTATTTAAAGAAGGTTCAAGTGGTGTGTGTAAGGAATTGGATGCAAGCAGAGTACGGCTGTTTCTAAAGCACATAGTGCCATCTGCTGTTAAAAACTAAGCTCAGAATCTATGCTTTCGGAAAAATATCAGAATCGATCCAGAATAATTTCTCGATTCGCCAATGCATCGATTTCCCCAGCCCTAGTATGTAGTCTCTCAATTGTAATCCAACTCTGTATTTTTTTCTTTTCTGAAACACAAAAGGGGAATCATGGTCAGAAAGTTGGAGCTATTGAAATATAATATAATATAAAATAATATAATTTGAGTCTGTTCCTCACACAGACGGGACGGGATATGACTTATGAAGACTTGAAAGCATATGGATTGCTTTTATGGTGATTTTTTTTTTTTTCCCCTCCCACNNCCTCCCACCAGTGAGTTTCATCATATTGAATTCTGCCTAAATAAAATCTCATCTCAAAAGAAAAACATACTGTTGTTGGAATTACATGAGGGTGAGTGAATGATGACAGAATGTTCTATTTGAGTGAAATATCCCTTTAATTATGCGAAGCATTTTTATAGAATAATTATATTCTGGATTTAGCACATTTGACAAGTACTCTGAGGTGTTTAGAGATGTATGTACCTTAACTGAGCCTGCAGATTCGGCCGAGCAGGAGTGGAGTGTTACTGCCAGCATGAGAGCGGATCGGCTGTCATCCAGCTGGAGTTTCTTGTCAATGAAGTGAGTTCTGCCCTGTCCATCTGTATGGTCATTTCCTCTCTGTTACTTTCTCTCTTGGTTTCCCTGACATTGCCTGTAGCTAGAACATATTATTTTTAAAATAAATAAAATGTTCAGTATGTAGTGAATTACAAATTTAGAGCTGTCTTTTTTTTGTGTGTGTGTGTGTTTGGTCCGTAGGGGGCGCTGGTTAGTGCTTTGGCAGATGACAGTATTCATTTGTGGAATCTGAGGCAAAAACTTCCAGCCATTCTCCATTCTCTTAAATTTAGTCGGGAGAGGTAAGCATTCTGCATACAATTAAACCATGCACCACTACAATAAATAAATATGCTGCATATTTCAGAGTGAAGTTTGGCAATGTGTTCATTTACATGTGAGCAGTTCATTATCCACCGGTGTTTGCAGCGGCTCGGTTCTCAACAAATGCTGCTTTTCACAAACTTCATCTCTGCATCTGCTCTGCATTTGGTCGCTTTATTGTGCATTTGGGAATGCAACATATGCCAGTTATCTTCCCAAACTTGTATTGAGAATCAAAAAGAAAAGCTGCTGTGGTTTTCCATCAAAATGAATATTTGATGGTTTAACGTTTGAAAATGAAGGACTTAATATTAGTATAAACACTATGGCTATTATTATTTTATAGCCATATTCATATATAATCACAGCTTGTGACCAAAATTTGAAGCCCTACCAACAAGCACAACAAACCTGGATTTTTTTTTTAAATCACTCTCAATTTTTATCTGAAAAATTGCAATTTTTTTATTTTTTATTTCTCCAAATCGTGCAGTCCTATCTGTTACTATTGCTCATTTTTAGGAATTGGATTATGGGTTTATTCAAAACATCCTTGCAACATGCTTTAAAAAAAAAAAAATATAATTATTAGGGGTGTAACGGTACACGTATTCGTACCGAACGGTTCACGGGGCAAGTACCAAATGGAAGGGATCATCCCTATGTGAGCAGGGCACGCACCGTTTGGAATGCACTTGGCAAAGGGAGCGGAATAATTTCTTCATTATCTTCAGCTGGGATGTTCTCGTGACAACGCAGCGCTGGCATAAATAAATATACAATTTATATTTTTTAAAGTTTTATTTATATAAATTTTTATATAGCATATTTAAAAAAAAAAACATATATATATAAAATGTATGTTTTTTATTTGCAACAGTTAGGCTAAAAAAAAATAAAAAGAATTATGCCGTTAAAACGGCGACATCTGCTGACGGACACGGTGTTGCGTTTTCACGGGGAACATCCCAGCTGAAGATAATGATGAAATTACCCCGCTCCCTTTGCCAAGTGCATTCCAAACGGCTACATACGGTACGCGCGTGCCCCGCTCACTTAGGGATGATCACATAGGGCATAGGGATGATCACTTCCATTTGGAATTTGCCTCGTGAACCGTTCGGTACGAACACGCGTACCGTTACACCCCTAATAATTATACAAACACAAATTGTGACACTATATATGTGCTAAATACAAAATAGCCAAGACAAACAAACATACTAACAGCCAACATAAGTCCATTCTGAGAACTCCTGTATGCGTATTTGTGAGTGAGTGAGTGAGTGTATCTTTATTATTATAACCTTTATTTTACCAGGAAAAGAAGCACATTGAGATTAAAAATCGAGAATCTGTGTGTATGTGTGTGTGTGTGTGTGTGTGTGAGTGTATCTAGGTGTGGGAGTGGAAGCATATAAACCAGAGAGTAGCTATAAGTATAACAATAGTAAAACCAACAAATAATAATGACAATAATAAAAATAATAATAATAATTAAAGCTGCAAGCAGCGATGAAAGGGACTTACAACAGCTTCCTCTTTCATGGCGAAACATCAGAATTTGTCAGCCCGCCACGGACACGCCTTTCAACAAAAACTCAAGATCTTTGCAATCTAACATCGCTAAGGCCTTAAGACTAGACTGACCAAATATGATGTTGATCTGGTTAAATCTCTATGAGGAGTTTTGAGCATGTTTAGGCCCTCAAAAATGTGATTCATTTCAGAGAAGAAGAAAAATTGACTGAGCAATTACACCATCCTCACACCATCGGTGCTCGGGCCCTAATAATAAACTAATTTCAACAAGATTGGGGGAGGGTTGGTTATGGAGGACGAGGAAAAGGGCAAATAAAAATAATAGTAGTAGTGGAAATAGTTTTAAGACTAAATGAATACTAAAAATAATAATAATATTATTATTAAAGTATTATAACGTTGCCTCTGATCCCCCCGTGGCCACAGCATAAGTTAGTACCCAGCTCATGTCATATAGCAACATGTTATCTCTAAACACCTAATCAACTGCATAGCAATGCCCCAGCAACCACCCAAAATACTCTAGCGTTGTGGCAGCAAGATGTGCACAGGCAAACACCACTCACATTTTATTCAGAAAATGCAAAAGTTGGCCTTTACCTGGACAAAGTGCCCATTTGGGTTTCTCCATTTTCTCTTAATCAGCAGACCAACTCAGAATAAAGGGTTGAAATGAATGTTTGTTCAGAGACAAGAGGGCAGGACAGTGTTCTCAAGTGTCCTTAAATGCATATAGATTTGATTGCTGTCCCTTTGATAAGACAAACAGTGGCAGTAATGCACAGTCGTCCACAGTAATGCCAGTTGATTTATCAACCGTGACTCATTCATTTTGCCAGATTTCACTCTGCTGTTATTGTCATTTCATCCTTAATGCGTCACGACGCACAAATCAGTCAAATGTTCACCATCGTGTGAGATAATCACAATGAATATTTCACTTTGATTAAGGTCAGTTCTCTCTTTGTCTTTTGGCAGGATCACGTTTTGCCATTTGCCGTTTCAGAGTAAATGGCTGTACGTGGGCACGGAAAGAGGGAACATTCACATTGTCAATGTGGAGTCCTTCACCCTCTCAGGCTATGTCATCATGTGGAACAAAGCCATTGAACTGTAAGGGCTCCATGTATGGGCTCCATGTATACACACCATGAACTCCAGTGATTCTCGTTTTTTTTCTTTAGATTTGAGAATTCTAATTAAAGGTCTTATGCCCAGATATTTACACAAGGTCATCACGCATGATCTCTGCATACCGCCTTTCTATTTGTCAAAACATTTTCCTCTCTTCAACAGTTCCTCAAAGACTCACCCTGGACCTGTAGTTCATATCAGTGATAACCCCATGGACGAAGGGAAAGTACGAAGAATAAATATATTTTCTGATTGTTCAGCTTTTAGTTTGTACCATTTCAGAAAAGTTGTGTTTCTTTTTTGCAGCTTTTAATTGGTTTTGAGTGTGGCATAGTTGTGCTGTGGGACTTGAAATCGAAGAAGGCTGACTACCGTTACAACTATGATGAGGTGAGACATTGTTATTGTTAATAATAGTTGCCTCTCTCTATTCTGACTGAATCTCAGATTTTGAGGTCTAGGTTTCAGAAGAGAAACTTCAGTAGGAAGGTCTTCAGCATGGATAGGACATACTTCAAACTCTCAACAGAGCTCCAGACTGTGACCTTTTTTCTTGCCGGTGTGACAATTTTGTTAGAGGTCGCATTGGTGCTACCACCACGTTGACCAACTGATAAGAGCTGCCATTTCTGTTGCATATGAAAAACATCAAACAGCAAATGAAACAAAACCATGCTTCTCATTTGTGCTTTGCAGCACAATATAAGATACGAAGCGTGAGCTCAGAACAGGTTTACTCGCTGGCCGATCTCGATCACGTGACACCGTTACTACAATGTTAAAATTATTACTTTTTTCTTTTATCAAATCATCATAATTAATGTGGTTCAGATAACATAATATTTTGAGTGTCTGTTGATTAAACAAATCTCAAATTTTTTATTTTACTGAACTCAAAATTTTAAGGCAACCATGTAACTTACTTTAAGTTAAACCAACAATACGTTTTTACAGTGGACACAGAGCTGGGAGAGCAGTGAGAAAGCATTTGAATTCGCAGGTGCTGGTGCCTCCATCTGTAGAACTTATTGGCACTGGTGCTACGGCTCTCAAATGTTAGTCTGGAGCCCTGGTACTCAAATGTGACAGCAGTGATTGATCATGAAAACAATAATAATTGCATATTATTCACTTTAACACAAAAACCTTTACTTCAATGACCGCTATACACATTTTTAATTTTAGGAATGGCTGTGACGTTATTTTTGGCGGTAATTTGTCATTCATATCATAAAATTACATAAATGCTGTATATAGTGAAATATATGTGCAGTTCAGAGTACTCAAATGAACAGTTCTAGTCTGCAAGAAGTAAATTATTCCAAAAGAACAGAACTAAGATTTGTTTTTTGTTATGGTATTTATTGTCGACTCATATTTGCTGTCACAACACATGAACCGTAGTTTGCCTGACCTGGTTTCTCTTGTGGTTGATTACTCATCCTTTGTTTGGCCTGTAGGCGATCCACTCTGTGGCTTGGCATCACGAGGGGAAACAGTTTGTGTGCAGTCACTCAGATGGCACACTTACCACATGGAATGTACGTGCTCCAGCCAAGCCTGGCCAGATCATTACACCGCATGGTAAGCTTCTGCCCAAACAAACTCTGTTCCAAGTTCCTCAGGTTGAACGCTTTAGGAAGCACAGAATAAATATCAAAGTACCGTAGAGGTGAAGTATGCCATTTGTGTGCCTCTAGCAGCACAAATTAACTGGAAATGTTTGTGTCCGAACAGGTTTCTCAAACACATTGATGTCACTCTGTTTATACTCTTCAGGAAATAAGCCTACATACTGTATGGTTTACGTTAAGCTTTTACTGCAAATTAGATAGGAAGGAGAATGTATTTTAACATCCCCAAAAAATGACAAACTTCAGTTTTAATAATATAGTCGTTTCACTTAATAAATCCATATCATTAATAGAGGTGAAGCAAAACAGTCTATTTACAAATGCATCATGATTGTTTGTCAAAAACTCAGAATCTGTCCACAGAAATTAATCATCAGAAATTTTTATTATTGTTATTTTTTGAAAAGAATAATAATTCTGTTCAAATAAGGGACATGTGGGACAAGCCACCTTAGAGGGATAGTTCACCCAAAAATGAAAATTTGATGTTTATCTGCTTACCCCCAGGGCATCCAAGATGTAGGTGACTTTGTTTCTTCAGTAGAACACACATGATTATTTTTAACTCCAACCGTTGTGGTCTGTCAGCCGTATAATGCATGTCAATGGGAACACCATCTATAAGAGTCAAAAAAACATGCACAGACAAATCCAAATTTAAACCCTGCGGCTCGTGACGACACATTGATGTCCTAAGACACGAAACAATCGGTTTGTGCGAGAAACCGAACAGTATTTATATAATTTTTTACCTCTAAAACACCACTATGTCCAACTGCCCTCCACATCCGGTTAGTAAGGTAAAAAACACGTTCTGATGAAGGAAGTCTCTCGCGCTTTGCTTCAATGAGTGCGAGACATCACTTCCGTTGTCAGAGCGCATTCAGACCTCACTAACCGGATGTGGAGGGCAGTTGGACATAGTGGTGTATTAGAGGTAAAAATGATATAAATACTGTTTGGTTTCTTGCACAAACCAATCGTTTCGTGTCTTAGGACATCAGTGTGTCGTCACGAGCCGCAGGGTTTAATTTGGATTTGTCTGTGCATGTTTATTTTTACTCTTATAGACGAAGTTCCCATTGACATGCATTATACGACTGACAGACTGCAACGGATGGAGTTAAAAATCATCATTTGTGTTTTACTGAAGAAACAAAGTCACCTACATCTTGGATGCCGTGGATGTAAGCAGATAAACATCAAATTTTCATTTTTGGGTGAACCATCCCTTTAATGTGTCAAAGATTTGTGTCCCTACACTGTTGCTGAAAGATATAACAAGGATAATTTTTTTGGAATCATATTGTGACTCCTGAATCAAAACAAACCATGAGATGCTTAAAGGTTCCAGACCTTAATTTATCTTGGTTCCCATGAAAAAAAACAAAAAAAAACATAGATAAAGTGGAACAATAAAAGGAAATAAAAATACGTGAAAGCATATTTTTGTTTAACATGCAACATTCTCTCTCAGGAAAACAGCCCAAGGATGGAAAGAAGCCGGAGCCATGCAAACCCATCTTGAAAGTGGAGTACAAAACTACCAGGGCAGGGTAAGGCTTTGGGTGGAAGCTGAAGTCAGGGTTGCATTCAGGAAGCAAACAGAGCATGATGCGTTGGTTTGAGACTTGTGCAACGTTGCATTGCGAGAGACTGGCTTCTGTTTTTATTTACGGAGATGACAAGATGTTTTACAGAGGATTGACATAAAATATAAAGCTAATATGACAATGGATTTTGTAAATGAAAGCCTAGTAATCATTTTCTTCATTCCACTCCTTCTGAATGAAGCACTAATTTGTTTCACTTCCGGCTTGGCTTCACTTTGCATCGTGGAAAATTGAGATTTTTTCATTTGTTTTGTTAAGGGACCCATTCATGATACTGTGTGGAGGTTTGTCATATGATACAGTGGGTAGGCGAGCCTGTCTGACTGTGATGCATGGGAAAAGCACTGCAGTGCTGGAGATGGACTACCCCATAGTGGATTTCCTTACGCTGTGTGAAACCCCATATCCAAACGGCAAGTCACTGCCCCACCTATCGCTAGATTTTCCCATAGCTTTTACTGTATTTGTAACAGTGTCTATAAAAACAACAGGGGCAAAAACATGTTATAAAAATAAAAAAAAGCAAAGAATTGATTTAAAGTTTCTTTGTTTGTTTTCATATATACATACATATGTATTATATATGTATTATATATATATATATATATATATATAGTAGTTANAAGTTTGTTAAATCTGTCAAACTAATGAGAACTAGAAACAAAGTGCTGTATGTTTGGCTGGGTGATCTATATGAAAATATATACATCGAATGAACTATAATTTGGTCTAAACAGTCATTGCAAAGTAGATTAAACATTTATGCAAGCACTAAAATGCAATGAAAATCTAGTTTTTTTACTAACAGTTTTTCACTAAATAAATAAGGAAAAATAAATGGTATTTTGTAATGATGTCTCATCTAAGTTTTAAAAGAAATATTCCTTCTGTATCTCCACAGATTTCCAGGAGCCTTATGCTGTTGTTGTCCTGCTGGAGAAGGATTTGGTTGTTATTGACCTTGCACAAATTGGGTGAATAAATGCCAAATGCGATAGACACACTAATCGTTTGTGCACAATTGATTTCTAAACAGCTCTTTGTGCAGGTATCCGATCTTCGAGAATCCATATCCTCTTTCCATCCACGAGTCTCCGGTGACCTGCTGCGAATATTTTGCTGACTGTCCTGCTGAAGTCATTCCTGCACTTTACTCTGTGGGCTCCAGACAAAAAAGACAGGGCTTCAGTAAGAAGGTAACATTCTGCCCTCCGCTGAGGACCTATTATGTCCTTTCACAAAGTTTATTTTTTTGGGGGTGTGCTACTAGAATAGGTTTTAATGCCTGAATGTTAAAAAAAAAAATATATATAATTTTTCACATATTTTACATTGTTGCAGCTCCTCTCTTCCCAGTTTGTTAGTAGCACTCAGTTTAGTTCCGGTCACTATGAGGCCCATCCTTCTGAAAAGTGCAATGTGTTCTGTTTGGGAAATGTCACACACCTTATCATAACATGAGTTCCAACACACTACTAACTCAACTAGGACTCGCCTCTTTATATTTTGTGTTTGTTGTGGGCAGGAATTATTTAAATGAGGAATATTGTGACATGTTTGTTCCCGGAAGAAAACTCAAGAATACAATCGAGGCGTTTCAGGGAGTTCAAAAACATTGTTTACTGATATAGAGAATAACTCCCTTTGGAGTGACTTTGTGCTTTGTAACATTACAGACCTTTTCAGAATCAGAAAGAGCTTTATTGCCAGGTATGTTTGCACATACGAGGAATTTGTTTTGGTGACAGAAGCTTCCACAGCACAAACAGAATGACAGTGACAAGAAACAGGCAAGTTGAACTTCCTCATCTGGCGAAGGAAGTACAGTCTCAGCTGGGCTTTTTGACAATGGAGTCTATGTGAAACTCCCACTTCAGGTCCCGAGTGATGGTGGTGCTCAGGAACATGAATGACTCCACTGTTGCCACAATGCTGTCCATGATGTCAAGTGGGATTAATGCTGGGGTGTTTCTCCTGAAGTCCACACTCATCTCCACTGTTATGAGCTTGTTAAGTTCCAGGTTGTTATAACTGCACAAGAAAGCCAGCTCTATAACTTCCTGTCTGTAAGCAGACTCGTCACGTCCTGGAAGAGGCAAATGAGAGTGGTGTTGTCTGCAAACTTCAGAAGTTTGACAGTGGGGTCTTTTGTGGTGCAGTTGTTGATGTCGAGGGAGAAGAGAAGTGGGGAGAGAATGCACCCCTGGGGGCACCAGTGCTGATCTGATCGTGCAGGTGCTGGATGAGAATTTTCCCAGCCTCACTAGCTTTTGCCAGTCTGTCATTAAGCTGGTGATCCACCGACAGATTGAAGTGGGCACAGAGAGCTGGGTTAATTTGGACAGGAGGAGGTTTGGGATGAAGGCCGAGCTGAAGTTCTCAAACAGGTTCCTCACATAAGTCCCTGGTTTGTCCAGATTTTGTAGGATATAATGCAGTCCCATGTTGACTGCATCATCCACAGACCTGTTTGCACAATAAGCAAACTTCAGGGGGTCCAGCTTCATGACCACAGATGTTAAGGCAACAAGTCTGTAGTATTCAGTACTGTGATTTTGGGTTTCTTTGAGATGGGAATAATGGTGGAGCGCTTGAAGCAGGAAAAAACTTTGCACAGCTCCAGTGATCTGTGAAGATAAGGTCCAGCAGGTCAGCACAGGATTTCAGACAGGCTGGTGTAACACCATCTGGGCCTGGTGCTTTCCTTGTCTTCTGTTTCCAGTAGACCCGACACACATCTTCTATATAGATGATATTACGCAGCGCCTCTCACAAATGTCTCCATGTTTGCAAGGCACGCTCCCTGTGCAAACAGGGGTCACAGGCGGTGCGTAATATCATTGCACCTGCTGCACCCATGGTACGGCAGCAAAGTTCCTTGATTATTACGCCGTAATGAGAGTATAATTCCTAGCCATATCGGCCTGGAAAATCACAATTTTTCATTTTCCGTCGGTTTTAGTGCATGATATAACTACAGAAGAGTCAAGATTTAAATGGGAAAAATATCAAAACTCTTTGCTCATTTTTGAGCGAGATGGTATTGGTCTCATCAGATTCAATGAACTATGTTAAGCTAAGCTAAAAGTGGTACCGCCAGACCCAGAGATCAGCTGAATGGATTCGAAAACGGTAAAACTCAACTGTTTAACTCTAGGGGAGTTGGAAAATTAGCCTATTTTCAAAAAAAGTGGAGTGTTCCTTTAAGGTTTCATGAATAGCTTCGGGTTCGGGTCAGGTTCGGGTCTGTAACTGAGAAAAACTATATAGGCTGTTATATAAGCCTTGTGTGCCGTCTTCTGTGTTGTGCTCGAAAGAGCACGCTTGTTATTCACATTTAGATATTAAATGTTTTGGGCATGAATGAAACTCTATGAACTCGGCACATGACACTCAAACCTATGAGTGTGATAAGGCAAACAATTACTGAGGGAAAACTTTTTACAGTGCCAAATGATGCAGGGAAAGCAGCACAACAAATTCAAATGACAGGTGAGCCAGGGGATAAACCACTAAAATTACTACGCAATAATGTGTGTTCATATAACCACGATGCCGTCTCTGTCTCAGAAATCAGAGCTTTATCAAGAGTAGGTCTACTGTAAAATACTATATCATTTATATTTAAATGTTTTAAACATTGTATGATATCATAGATGAATAAGTGTAAACTCTATGAATGAAATGAGCCAAGCACGTTCATAAATCAAATAGCCGCGTTTCTCTTGCGTCTCTCAGAAATCAGCTTTGTCAAGAGTAGGCTACTACCTTCTAAAACACTATATCATACACATTATTATATTTTTTTTTCATGTGTATTTAAATGTTTAAAACATTGTACGATATGATACATGACTGAGTGCAGAATGAAATGAGGCGCGATAGCATGTCAAATGGCCTCTGTGCGTCTTTTCTACTACTTAGTCTGATGTTTCTGTCTATTTAAAAGTTGTATCATATGATCTTGTCATTCAACCAATAAGTAGCTCAGCGGTTATGTTCAGTGTAGGTCTTACAAAGCTGTCTTGGCTTGTGATAGCAAGAATGGTACACCTCTATAGCGACGGATTTCGGGTTCGGGTTAAACTATAACAGTACCGTTCGGGTTCGGGTCGGGTCGAGTCAAACGATCTCGGGTACGGTATGGGCTGGGTACGGGCCTCAGTTTAAAGCCCGTGCAGACCTCTATGTCTTAATAATGTCTTTCAGGCCTTTCCACACTGATGAAGGGTCGTTGGCTGAAAACTGGTGTTTCAGCTTTTCGGAATTGTTCCTCTTAGCCACTCTGATCTCCTTTGTCAGTATGTATTTGGCCCATTTAAACAAGACTCTGTCCCTGTTCTTGTAGGCATCTTCTTTGGCCTGACGAAGTCCTGGAAGTCTGGGATGCACATATCCTCACAGAAACTGATGTATGATGTTACAGAATCTGTGCACTCGTCCAGATCAGTGGCAGCAGCCTTAAAAAACATTCCAGTCAGTGCATTTAAAGTAGGCTTGTAAATCCCGCTCTGCTTCATTAGTCCATCTTTTTGCAGTCTTTATTACAGGTTTAGCTCATTTCAGTTTCTGCCTGCAGCTCCAAAGAGAAACAGAGCAGCAGAGTTTGAAGTCTTTATTTGTTTGGGAGAGAAGAAGAAGTGCATTCGTTTTGTTAGGTAAGGAGTGGAGATTTGCCAGATGGGTACTGGCTTTAGAACCGCGCTGTCTGAGCTTGAGTAGCGCGTCGACTCGCTTCCCACCTTTGCGTGTCCTGGAGTGCTTGAAAAGCGCAGCTGCCCCTCAAACTAAAATGTCCAGCAAACGTACGAATAGGCGAAAACCGGTGAAATATTGGGTGTTGTGTACTTCTGAATTTATCCCTGGTGAAACTGATTGTACAAAAAAACCCCCCAAAAAACAGGGCAAACAAAAAAAAACAGTAAAACAACTGAAGAGCTCTACACAGAGGCGGCCGTTCGTGGTGCCATCTTGCTTTGAATTCATGCTCAAACAGCAACATTACACACTAAAGAAAGTTGAAATGCAAAAAAAAAAACATTGTAGGTCCTCTTTTCTTTTTTTTTTCCTTTTTTAAAAAAGGATAGATCTAAATGACTGATACAAACCTGTGTTTATGCAGGAATGGCCAGTAAGTGGAGGTAACTGGGGCCAGGGAACGCTAAGTTTTTCAGAGGTCATCATCACTGGGTAAGCGATCTCTCAAGCAAATACATAAACTCTTTGCTGTACTGAAGCCTATTCACGTTTAATAATTGGATTAGAGAAGGAATCCTTTTATACTTGTTGGAAGGAAAATACTTTTCAGTTTGAAGCCAGTATTTCAGAGCTGTTATTGTTTTCTTTTTTTCTTCCTGAAACAACAGGCATGCTGATGGATCGATCAAGTTTTGGGATGCCTCAGCATGTGAGTTTGTCTCAGAAAACAAACACTTATGTTTTATGTCACATGTAGATTATATGGAAATGTTTTGAGTTGGAAAAATAGAAATAATCAGATGCACACAGAATCTGCACCAGGAAAGTTCTACAGATTTCCAAAGAATTGGAACGACCATCATTCACAATGTTTGTGTGTGTGTGTGTGTGTGTGTGTTTGTTAAATAAATATTTTGGCTAATTTGATTTTGCTTTCAACTACTAATAAGAGTAAAGCGCACTCAGCCACATTTTAAGATATTTTTACTTGTCTACATCCATTTTGCAGAATTCTGCAGATGCTCCCTAAATTAAAGGTCAGCGCGGAACTGTTTTTTCATCCCGCTCCCGCAAGGTTCTATTCCGCACACACCCGCTCCCGCCTAAAATTCACTCTGTGTTCACCCGCATATAGTGATTTTCTTCCCGACCCGACAGGTCCCGCTAAATTTAGATCGTTTCCAGAATCTCGCATTTATTATCATGAATGATAATCAAACAACAAAAGCAAAACAGAAAAATCACTTTTGTAGTGTTAAAACAGATTAATTATATTTAATTTATACAGTGAAGACTATTGTTATTTTACATTTGATTATTCAATTTCCGTAACTGAATACTGTTAGACTTACCTAAAAAATATAAAGCACTATTTATTTCATTTGTATCTTTGTTCTTTTATATTTATTTTCTATGCTAGTAATGTGTTCGTTATTTTCTATGCGTATTCACTCAACTACAAAATCAACCCAATCATCCTAGAGTGATTAATTCTTTCCAAACAGAGCTATTAAATTCATCTGGTGATTTATTTATTTATTTATTTTTTTCATATCGCAATATACAGTATATCGCAGAAAAACTAAATATTGCAATGTCACTTTTTTCCAATATCGTGCAGCCCTACTTTCCAACAAACTATGATGTGAATTAGATTTATTTTGCTCAAATGTCTACATCCATTTTGCAGAATTCTGCAGATGCTCCCTAAATTAGAGGTCTGCGCAGAACTGTTTTTTCATCCCGCTCCCGCAAGGTTCTATTCTGCACACACCCGCTCCCGCCTAAAATTCACTCTGTGTTCACCCGCATTTAGTGATTTTCTTCCTGACCCGACGGGTCCCGCTAAATTTAGATCGTTTCCAGAATCTCGCATTTAAACTTCCCCTAAAGAAAGAGAGTGATTGGGGATAACAAATATAAAATGTTGCATAGCATATACAAGATTCGTATTTGTTATTTGTCTTATGATGCTGTCAACACCCTAAAAAATGTCACAAAGAATAATAGGCTTAATTAAATAGCCTACAACATGTCCCTCCAAACTATAGGCTAAGCCAAAAATACATAAACGAAAACTGTTGGTTTACTAGCTATACTGCAAAATGAAATCTTTTTTAACATCCACGCAAGAACAGAATGACGCTCACTGACGACCATTTCAGAACGTCTCTCCTCCAAAATCCGATCACAAATGTTGAATGTTCTCTGAAGGTGCACTCGCGCAGACCTCTAATGCAAAGAACATATCTTGCCAGGTTTCTCAGGACAGGGAACTGGGCACTGTGTGAACACCACCACTGCAGAAAGTTTTGTTCACTTCAAGTTCAAGGACCGATGCGCTGATGTCAAAGCATCTTGGGAGCGACCGGGTTATTGTCAGACCACCCGCTCCCGCCTAAAGTACACTATAGTTACCAACCGCAATCCGCCTTTCATTCAGAATTTAATCCCGCACAGCAAGAAATCTTATCGGGTCCCGCGGTTCCCGTGGGAGAGCCGAGGGAATGCAGAACCCTACCCCAAATTCAGAAAATGCAAAAAAAGTTTGCAGATTTGTATCTGCTAATAATTCATTTAAAACTAAAATGATTAGCAACAACTAATAAAGATAATTGTTTATGAATTTTTCTCTGTTGTGTCTGTCAGTAATGCTGCAGGTTTTGTATAAGCTGAAAACAGCAAAGGTTTTTGAGAAGCCCCGTGGTAAAGAGGAGAAATCCAGCACTGAAATTGTGGATGAAGATCCGTTTGCCATCCAGATCCTGTCTTTGTGTCCAGAGAGCCGTGTGCTCTGTGTGGCTGGAGTATCGGCTCATGTCATAGTCTACAGGTTCAGCAAACAGGAAGTCACCACTGAAGTGGTCCAGGTCTGACCCATTTTAATGCAGGACGTATATATGTGTAGTTGACAAATTAACAAGATATTAGTTTAAAATGCATACATTTGTTTAAGGTAAATTTTAGATGATGTGGCTGCTCACCATTTGATTTACATTCTTTACCTCTTTTAATCGTTTTTTAATTTCTTGAGTTCTTTTTAAATGGTCCTGCTATGTGACAAATGGTTAATATTAATATGAGGTCCTAAAAAACTGCATGGTGATTATAATGCAATTAGAAAAATGCTATTTAAAGCCGTTTTAGTGGAGTTTAGTTTGCGCACTGCAGGATATTTCATTAAGAATTAAGTTGTTTTGACACATGATTTCCAGCAGTTAGTCTACCATATGCTGCATCCACACAAATGAGTAAAGTGCTCACTTATTTATGCTTATTAATCCTAAAAACCTTGTTTTTAATGAGTAGGTTTCACACTGCAGGACTGAATAAATTAACATGGAAGTAGCTTCACATAAATATTACAAATGTAATTAATTTCAGGTAAAACTCTTATTCAGCCTCATGCCTCGAAAATATCTTCCTGTCGGGGTCCTGATTAGCAATGTTATATAATATTAAGGCTCCCCAAGAGATTGCTCAATTATAAATTAATTTTATGAGCCACTTTACAGAAGAATTTGCAGAATAGATTTGTATATATCATTTATTTTTATTAATTTATCAAAATACTTTAATAATATATATTTTTGCTTAAAAATGTATTATATAAAGTCATTTGTAGAGTCAACCTCTAAAGTCGACAATCATTTCTAAAAAAAAATACCCCAATGAGATAATGCTTATATATTTACTCTTTCTATCCATATCATTTCTATCTATATCATTAATTTCTGTATCTCACAGTTCATGATGAGGACAGGCAGATTTGTTAAAAAATGCTAAAATATTACACAATTTGCATAGATAATTTTGTTTTAATTAACAAAATCTGTGTTCTTTTCTGTCCAAATAATTTATGAAAATAAAATAAAAGAGAAAGATTAATTAAATGCATGGAAATCTGAATCTCTATTTATAGACATGCGGATCTATGCATATGTTTATATAAATCTGTGTGCAGATGTAATGAGTTTTTCTGGTGTGTAGTTGCTGGAGGTGCGTATGCAGTGTGAACTGAATGAAGTGGAGTCTCCAGAGGGCGGAGGCGAGCAGGCATCGGCCGTTTCCACCCCAGGAACCTCATCTAGCCCTCAGACCAGTCTGCCTCAGTCCCAACCCTCCACCAGCAGCAACAACTCCTCTGACGGCCTGCGAGATAACGTGCCCTGTCTCAAGTACAAACTATTTCAGATTTACTCGCCCCTAAACTGCATGTAAACAAAAACTTAACATGTTGATTAAGTGGCCTTACCAATAGGGCTGCACGATATATCGTTTTAGCATTGAAATCGTGATGTGCGCATCCGAAATGTGCGATGTCAAGTATAGGGATAGTTGATCCATACGGACCAGGCACCACAGTTCAAAGCGCACGTGATTCTCGGATTAAATGCAGAGTTTGACCCTCATACAGTGAAAGTTTATCATTTCTTTTAAGTTTAAACGTTCAAGCTATTTTAAACAATTTGAGCGCACAAAGATGTGAAAGAGAACGCAATTCTGAACGTGCAGATGTTTTCTGTGCACACCGAACACCCAATGCCAATCTGTTCCGTGTCTATTTGTGCCTGACCAGACACATACATGCAAAAAAAAATTGTCAAAATGCACGTAATACGTAATACACAGAAAGAAAACCGGATGTGTAAGTGTTTTGGATCCGCGCATTTGGTCTTAAAGTGACAGCAGCCTAATATTCTTGCTGCTTTCTGCATCATGAATGATAATCAAACAACAAAAGCAAAACAGAAAAGTAGTGTTAAAACAGATTAATTATATTTAATTTATACACTGAAGACTATTGTTATTTTACATTTGATTATTCAATTTCCGTAACTGAATACTGTTAGACTTACCTGAAAAATATAAAGCACTATTTATTTCATTTGTATCTTTGTTCTGTTATATTTATTTTCTATGCTTGCAATGTGTTCGTTATTTTCTATGTGTATTCACTCACCTACAAAATCACCCCAATCATCCTAGAATGATTCATTATTTCCAAACAGAGCTATTCAGTTCATCTGGTGATTTTTTTTTTTTTTTTTAATTTTTTTTTTTTCATATCGCAATATACAGTATATCGCAGAAAAACAAAATATTGCAATGTCAGTTTTTTCCAATATTGTGCAGCCCTACTTTCCAACAACATAAACTATGATGTGAAGCAGATTTATTTTGCTCAAATGTCTGGCTGTAAGAGAAAGCCTTAAGAATGACATGGTCTGTGTTTGTGTTAGCATATAGTTAATTGTGTCCTGTGTCCTATTTGGCCAGGGTCAGGAGTTCTCCTCTCAAACAGTCTCCGGGTTACCAGGTGGAGCTGCTCATTCAGCTGGTGTGGGTCAGCGGGGAGCCGCCACAACAGATCACCAGCCTGGCCGTCAACTCTGCATATGGCCTGTAAGTCCACGAAACGACACCACAAACTCATTTACTGCACTTATGATGTGTTTACTGAGCAATTTAAAAATGCTTCCCTTCCACAACAGCTGTTCATTATCTTTCAGACAAGTTTTATGTGTCATGATCCATAAAAATAAAGCCTTGCAGGCATGTAAAGTACTTAAATAATTGTACTTCATTACAATAATCAAGTATTATTTAGGGGAATTTGAACTGTACCTGAACACTATTGAAACAATAATGGCTGTTCATGACAAACTATATGCTCTTATACCTAATTACCTTTACGGAAGATGGTAGACTTTGAGTTTGATATTCAGTCTAGCAGTCTATAAACAACTAAAAACTATATATAAACAAATGTCAAATAACCATAAAACTATCTGTAGCAGAATTTAAAGTTGAACTGGTTTCAGAATGGAGATTTTTAGTATAACATATGATGTGTCCTGGAGCCTTAAGTGGAAAAATTTGATTAAATGAATGTTGTGCAAAGATTGTAAAGCAAGCTGTCAATTTTAAAGCTAAAAATCAAATCAAAATCTGCTAAGGGATTATTAAATGTAACTAATCATGTAAAAAAAATTCTTCTTTTATTGTAAAATTAAACAACATTTTATCAAACTTTGTTAATTATCTTTTAAACAACAGAGAAGATAGTGATCAAACTACATTTTATAAAAATCATCTGTCAAGTTTATAATATATATTACATCAGCACATGAGAGTCAAATTGGACGACTACAGGGACTCATGTCAAGATAACTCATTAAACAGGTCTTCTATTGCCAAAATTATGACAAAAAGATCAGTCAAGAATAGAAAATTATTAAAAATTTTAAAATCAAGAATGTCAGAATCAAAATGCGTAGTTCATGAATAGAAAAAATGTCTGTCAAAACCAACACGCTGAACCATGTTCACTAACCCGGCAAAGTTTTTTAATTGGATTGGCGTTTATGCTGTTTTGCATGCAGTGTGAAGTATTTCACTCATCATTCCGATTCGATTTCAGTGAGTGAAGAACACATTTTTTACTCACTTGCGTTATGTATTATGTACGTTATCGTCTCTGACAGACAGCGTGTTGAAGCCGCTCAGGCCACCCCTTTCTCAGAAAGCAATGAAGTAGTCAAAATATCCGGTAGGGTGGGTTTTCCAGGAAATGTGTGTACTCCCTGGACCTCTGCTTCTCGTAAATACTGCTGTGTATTGTGGACGTTATTTTTTGACAGAAATGATGTGGATTTGAAAACGGATGAATCTTAAGGTAATAATTATTTATTTCTTAGCCAGCAAGTTTTCAGTGAAGTGATTGATGCCCATGAGTGTGTTATGTCCATGTTTTTAGTTATTCCAAAATATATAAATAACAGCCAGCCTAAGTTTTTGACAGACATGATAATGTTTGATTTTTGGCTAATTATAAATCGTGCTGGAGATATTCAAAACAATTTTTTTCCGCAGTTTGTTATACTTATTTTACGAAATGAAGTTTATTTTGTGCCTTAAATAAATTACATGTTACTCAGAGACTGACATGTTTGGCTTGTCAAAAATGTTACATTCAGCTCTAGCAAATTCATTGAATTTTGAAAATCAAGTTCATTTTTTTCACCAGCAAAGGAGTGGTTTTGATGCACAAAGTTGTTTTTATTGTCTTTTTTATTGTGTTTAAACCCAATAGAACTTTACTTTTTAGTTACAGATGCTTAAGTGCACTTAAAGGGTTAGATAAGGGTTAGAAATTAAATTTCTGTCATTAATTACTCATTAATTACTCATTCCAAACTTGTAAGACCTTCATTCATCTTCGGAACACAAATGAAGATATTTTTGATGAAATCTGAGAGCAACAAAATTACCACATTCAAGGTCCAGAAAAGTAGAAAAGACATCGTTAAAATAGTCAACATGACTACAGTGGTTCAACCTTAATGTTATGAAGCGACGAGAAAACTTTTGCTGAGAACACATTGCAGAGCTTCCAGGTTCTACGTCAGAATGCCAACTCTGTATTGGTCGGCTCCTGCGTCAGCATCACACGCATGCGTCGTGCTGCTCACGTAAACAGCATCGGCCAATACTGAGCGGCGTTCTGACGTAGAACACGGAAGCTCTGCATGTCTTCAACGTAAACTGCATATTAGAATGACAGTGTAGAGAGGAAATTATTGAATAAAGTCATTATTTTTGTTTTGTTTTTGTGCACAAAAAGTTTTCTCGTCGCTTCATTACATTAAGGTTGAACCACTGTAGTCATTTTGTCTTTACTATTTCTCTGGACCTTGAATGTGGTAATTTCATTGCTTACTATGGGATTTCATCAAAAATATCTTAATTTGTGTTCTGAAGATGAACAAAGGTCTTAATGGTTTGGAACAACATGAGGGTGAGTAATTAATGACAGACATTTCTTTTTTGGGTGAGCTAAACCTTTAAGGAAGTTTCTTTCTTACTTTTTTTTTTAAATATGTAATTTTACTTTTAATTAAATGTTGACAATACCCATGGCAATTTGGCAATTTTACTGTTTTTACTGCATTTTCGATTCAATAAATGCAGCCTCGGTGAGCAGACAAGACTTTCAAAAACATAAAAAGATCTTAATGATTCCAAACTTTTGACTCATAGTGTATATCTGTCATGTTTTTTACAGAGTTGCTTTTGGCAATGGTAACGGACTTGCAGTGGTTGATTATCTTCAGAAAACTCTCCTTCTGAACATGAGCATAGCCGAGCTGTACGGCTCAACAGATCCTCACCACAGACAACCACGCTCACCCCGCAAAGCCAGACAGCCTTCAGCAGGTGAACAAAAATCTAAGAAAGCTTCATCTTCTTACTAATAATCATAACCTCTGCATGTTGTCAGTCTGTGTGTATCACTTTCTGTCTGATAAAGTAAAGCACATGCTCATTATGAGCAGTGTCGGTCTACGAACCGTGGTGCTCCTGCGGGTGGTCATCTCTGGCAGAGGAACCATCTGCCCCTGATCTTAGAAAATCATCCGATCCATATGCTCAAAAACAGGGGTGCTGGTGTTTGTTCTTTTCTCTCCTCTGTCTTTGCTTGTTCTTTTTGTTGTTCACTCATCTGAGTTTCAGTCTTTGAAATACACAGATGCCAACAGACTGAATTTACGGACATTTACATTATTGTTAGCGATGATTTAATACAGAAAACCTGTTATAAGTGGTGTTTGATAAAGACATTTATTGATTATGTAATGGTAATTCCTATTACTATTACTAATGCTTGGGGTTAGCGTCACAATTTTTCAGAAAATCTTGCTGACAATTACAATATACGGTATACAATATTTTTTGACCTCCCTCATTTATTGAAAATAAGCAGAATAAATGTGTCCGAACTGTCCTGAATCTAGTCTCTGGAATCTGGGAGTTCAAAGGCCTTTCAGCTGTTCATTTGATTTTGTGTCATTGTTTTGTCTCACCCTTTCAATATTCGTCTTTCTCTGTGGTTTCGTAAAGACACTCTACATAAGAAGTCTTGCATGTCCGGCCTCTCTAACTTTTATTCTGAATCTGTGAAAAAGCTTCGTTCTTCTTACCCCAGTAAGTCACATGGCACTTATCAAAGGTCTTGTCTTTCTCTTTATATCTGTCTGCATTCTTCTTTTTCTCTTTGTTTAACACTATAGTATATATTTTTTCATGTTTATTTATCAGTTTTAATTATGATGTTTCCTGTATGAAGTCCGCCTGGCTGTTTGGTTTAGATGTGTTTGTTTTCAACAGGTCTTTGTGATGCTAATGATGCTTCAGCCGCTCCAGAGGAGAAATGTAAATCACCAACTTCAGGTAAACATGCCCTGATTGCCCTGATTATATGACAGGATTTACTGGTAAAACATGAAGATAATTGGTGAAAGTTTCATGAGTTGATTGACCGATCTTTAAGAAACTGTTCACTCAAAAATGAAGCTTTTGTCATGGTTTACTCACCCTTGTGTTGTTCCAAACATGTGTTTCTTTCTTTTGTGAAAAATAAAAGGAGATCTTAGGCAGAAAGTGTTTGTTTTTGATAAATCACCACCCACTTTCATTTTATACTGCCAAGCTTTGTCAAAATCCTTTATCCTTGAAGCATGTTTTATTAGATTGTGCTGAGAAACCTTTTTTATCCAGTTAACACTCTGGAAGAAATTTTTAACAAAGTTAAACCAAATATGGTTTGAGTTTTTAGCAAAAATAGATTTTAAAAACCTGATATAAGATATACTTATAGAAGCTTGTTTCCGCCAAAGGTAATTGCGACTTTTTATCTCACAATTCTGACTTTTTTTTCTTGCAATTACGAGTTTATATCTGACAATTCTGACTTTTTTTCTCAGAATTGCGAGATATAAACCAAATTGAGAGGTATAAAGTCAGAGTTGTGGGATTATAAAGTCAGTTGCGAGAAAAAAGGTCTGAATTGCGAAATGTCTGTTTATATCTTGCAATTCTGACTTTATATCACGCAATTCTGACTTTTTTATAACTCACAATTGCAAGTTTTTTTCTCAGAATTGTGAGATATAAACATGCAATTGCATGTTATAATGTTCAATTGTGAGGGGAAAAATCTCACAATATATATCTCACAATTCTGACTTTATAACTCACAATTGCATGTTATAAAGTCAGAATTGGGAGATATAAACTCACAATTCTGAGAATTTTTTTTTATATAAGACAATTGTGAGTTCATATCTCGCAATTCTGACTTTATAATATGCAATTCTAACTTTGTAACTCGCAGTTGTGAGTTTAAATATCGCAATTTTGAGAAAAAAGTCTGAATTGTGAGATAAAAAGTCGGTTACCTTTTTTATTTTTTTATTTAGTGGCAGAAACAAGCTTATATATATACTATAGCCACAGAAGCTGGCATGACATTAAAAAATAAACAAACAAATCAAGCTTCAAAAATGGAAAAATACTAATGTGTCTAAATTTCAAGTCTTTTGAAACTATACAATATCTGAGATTAATAGACTAAAATTGTATTCATTATTCTTTTTCTTTTTTATTAAACATGCATGAATTAGATTTATAAACTGCAGTTTAACCTTACAGAAAACATATGACTTCAGAAGACATGAAATATTTGCCCATGCCATATGGACTACTTTTATGGTGCTTTTTCTTGCAAAAAATAAATCACTAGCTACTTTCATTGAATTGAAAAGTGCAGCTTGTAAATTTTGCCTAACATCTATAGGTTTAGAACAACATGAGGGTGAGTTCATGATGACAAAATGTTTTATGGACTGTGCCTTTTAAAGTGAAATGTATAATTTTGCACCTTTTTTGCAAAATGGGTTTCCCAAAAAGGCCCCTGTCAGCATGGCTTGGACAATCTGGTAGTCCCCCAAGCTCATGCTAATCCTCTGGCATTTCTGTTTGGTGATGCAGAAATTGCACACTTCAACTTAAAGACAGATATATTGACAAACACTGCTATACCAGAGCATTGGACATGAAGCTATTATAGTTGAAAAGTCTTTTGCACAGCAAAAAATTTAAACGATTCTGCAAGCGTCGTCAGAATTGGAGTCAGGTGTGCTGACCAAGGAAATTTCATTTACAAGGAATTTGACTTTGATATGCAGATAGTTGCCAAAAGTTACATAAGACCCCATTGGCTGTATCACATTATTATGCAGACTGTGTTGTTGCTACTGTATAGGATCCGGTTCACCATGCAATTCTGATGAAGACAGCAAACAAAAGTTCATTGACAAGGGTACAGTACAATATACACACCCATTTTCTGTCTTAGGAAAGCCTTTATTTTCATTGATTTGGTTCTTTTCAACACATTTTCCAGTGATGTCCAAAAGCAAGCAGATATCCAAGAATGTTGCCAATGACTTTGGTACTGTATAATGTTCATATTATGGCCATCTGGGTCTTTCAGTTTCTGTGCTAATGGGCTCTTGTACACTAACCAAATGAACTAACCAAATAAATTAAAAATGGGTTTACTTAAGTGCATAGTAGAGCTGAACTTGAGTTTTGTGTGTCTGTTGCTTGGTGGATGAGTGTGCCAATAAATGGTGGACCAGTGAGAACCTTTCTCTGTTTAATTTGTTTGAAACCAGAGTCAACTTTCTTAATATACATATCCTTGTAGTCTTGTGAATGATTCATGAGTGCATGTTACTCTATGGAGAAATATGTTTTTGTGTGTTTTTTTTTCCTGAAAGGGATAGTAAATGCTGCCCATGTAGAATGTAAACTGTTTTAAAGGGGTCATGAACTGCATTGTTTTATTGTTTTATAATGTTTACTGGGTTGCACTTATAATGTTAGTATGCTTTTTACATCAAAAATGGTCATAATTTAGAATTAAAAGACATTTTTCCTACCCTGATTTTAGCCCTCTTATTTGAACGCTCTGTTTTAAGGGGCGTGTCTGCTGTGAGACACCCGCTGCTGTGATTGGCTAATATCTTTGCAATATGAAATAGCTAAATATTTCTCTCTCGAAAACGTTTTGCACATTTTTACTATTACAGCTCTTAAGGGTTAACTAATCGTGAAAAATGTTGATTATAGCATTACATTTAGATCTATGGCATTATATTTAGATCGTGGCATGAAAGGCTGCAGTGATGAACATTGTAGCCAATCACAGACATGTTGTTGAGCGCATGAAAGCATTGATCTTGTCATTGCAACTCAATTTCTGCACACTAACAAATGCTTTCATCATAACTAAAAGTGCAAAAAGAGATTTGTTGAATAAAATGGGAGTTTTGACGCAAGTCCAGAACTCAGTCACTGATAAACTGTCGCTGTTTGATTGACAGCTCCAGCTTTGATCACTTTCTATTTATCATTTTCTATGTATAATTTAATCACCGTTTAAATAAGTTGACCGTTTAGTCACTAGTTTGATTTACTGACACACAAACAAAGAACATTTGACTGTACATGAAACATTACATATCAGATCAGGCATTAGAATTAACACAGTTACTTACATGTTGCGTTACTGTCGAGTCCATTTCGTAAAAGTCTGTTTGCAAAGCCTGCGCCAAATTGCCTTTGTTTCACCAAAGAATCCACAGTGAAATGTACCGAATACAAATAAATAATGCTCAATGGAGACATTAACATTGTTGAAAATAAATAACCATTTTCCTAGCATTAGGATCCTTTGAAAGGTTATGTTATTTTAAGTCCTGTATCGCTCTCGTCTCCTCGTCATCTCAGTAACACGCCAGTGGGCGGGGCTAAAGTTGCAATGATGAAGTCAGTGTTGATTTCTTCTGCAGAAGTGGCGTTTCACTGATTCGTTTGCTGGGCCTGGTGTCAATAAAAGCTTTTATTGGACTAACAAAGTAGTTTTCAGTTCTGGAACTTCTAGAATATTGGAATAGTACGATGACCTCTTATATATCTAAAGCTCAAGAAAAAGTTAATTTCTCAATTCATGACCCCTTTAAGATCTAAAACTTTTATTCTCACAATTTCAAAATTGTATCTCATGCTGGAATGCTTTTTTCTAACCTTGTTTAACATTACAGGCTTTTACTCTGCTCTGGTGCGTGTCAAGGGTAAAAATACACAGGGCAATGAAAATGATGCTAGACATTCCACATATCTCTGATTTCGAATCATTTGTTTACTCACAGATTTCTACTGAACATCAGAAATCATAGATAGATCTTCATATGGGCGATTACACACACACAATGCCAGATTTTGTTAGAAAGAAATGAGGTTTCCTGGTGTTCTGACTCTTGATCTGTGCTGGTTTCATTGCCACTAATCTCAATATCATTTTCTCGGCATGATCGAGTTGCTTCTGAATGTAACATACTAGATTATCAAATGTCTCTTTTTAAGGCTGCTGATGGGCTCATGGCTGCTCTATGGCTTCGTTCTACATCATGATCCTCCAACTTATTGTCAATCTGCTTTTTTCTGTCTTCTTAGGGGCCATTCACACAGAACACGTCTTTGCGTCTAAAAACGCGAGTCGCAGCGCTCAGGAAGGGTTTTAAAAAAAGCCCAGCGTAGAACGCGAGGGTCTCGAGACGCGCTTTTGAGGCGTCATGCAATAACGACAATAACGGAAATAATAGAAATAGGCAAACAGCAGAATTGATAGATACAAGTTTTGACATGGGAAAAAAAAGAAAATAAGACAATAATGAGCGCCTCCTCCGCCATGTTGCTGTCAAATAAAACAGTTGTCGTGCCAACTGCCACTGTAAACAGAAGCTCGCAACGCTTGCCCCGCCTCCCCGCCAGAGTTCTTCTGATTGATCCACTGTTTTGGAACTGACATTGATGAGTGGTGCTGCAGTTGAAATTTTTGTAACTTGACACGGCGACTTAAAAACGCGGCGCTTCAAAAGACACGAGACGCGAGCGTAACGGTCATGCATGTCCATCAAGCGCATTTACACATAGAAAAACAATAGGAAAGTAGCGCATTGGAATAGAAAAATGCATTCTGTGTGAACGGCCCATTAAACCTGTTGATTCATCCTTATTTAACATTTTTAGTAACAATGATTTCCCAGATATGAATGGCTTTGATTATATGTTCAGAACAATGTTTTCTTTTTTCCAGCTAAGATATCCCGGAAAATTAACACGATTGCTGATCAGAAAGATGGTAAGCTTTTGTTCTCTCACTTTAGTTTCTAGGGGTAGCTGTGCATCTTTTGCAGGTGATCATTTTCTTCCAACATAAACTGGGCGTTTGTCATCAAATAGAAAGGGCAGCTCTTGATGTAGCAGTATGTACAGTACTAATACTGTATTCCCAACCCTAATGAGCTGCATCACTGTCTACTATCTATATTATCTGCAATATTAATAGTAGTGTTGTCAAAAGTACTGACTGCGATACCAAGTCGGTACTGAAATTTAAAAAATGTGACGCTTTGAGCGCTGATGATTGGATTTGTAAACACCTGATTGACCTTTGTGTTCACGTGCTCATCAGATATGTCTGTGATTTGATCAACGCACGGGAGCATTTGAAAGCACATGGAAGTGTTTGAATTTGAAAGCATTTTGAATGCTGTTGGACGCCTGCTTTCAAACGCTCCCGTGTGTATCTGTGTAAGCGCTCGGTGAAGAGCGTCATTGATGTCTATCATAGACTAAAAAATATGGACGTAGTGTCCGTGATGTCACCCGTAGATTTCTCAAGAGCATTTTTGAAGCGAAAATTAGGCCGCTGCCATCTTAGCAGCACGCCATCGCACGTCGCTCCTGGATAACTGAAAATGGGCAAAGAGGGGGGACGTGGTTGGAACTGAGGTGCCTGGCAGGTGCCTGGTTGCTGAAACCACGCCCGCCTGGCTTGGATACTATCTTAGATACTATCTAAAATATTAATAAAGATAACAAGTTATATCATTAGAAAGTTCTTAAGTTTTTCTGTCAATCTACAGTGTTTTTTTACTATATAGATGCTCCAGCACCAGTAATTGTAATTTGTGTCGGGTGTGCAAATGACAACACGCAAAATCAAGATGGGACTTCATACCTTTTATAATGAAATGGTGAATACAATCCATGGCATTTGTCAAAATGTCCATGAGTGACCACTGAAAAACAAAAAACAGTACTTTTTGTCCACATAAGCATTAAATCCATGAAATATTGATATATCAGAATCAGAAAGAGCTTTATTGCCAGGTATGTTGTTTACACATACTAGGAATTTGTTTTAGTGACAGAAGCTCCACAGTGCAACAGAGTGACAGCGACAAGACAAGACACATAATAAAAAGAATAAAATAATAATATACAAATTTACAAGATAGACAAAGTGCAAAAAAAAAAATAGACAATTGTATGTACTGTTATATGTTCAAATTTGAAATATAAGTAAGTGTTTTAAGTAAATAATGTGTAATAGTGTTGTGTGTTCCGTGTTTGTCAAGTGTTCATGAGATGGATTGCCTGAGGGAAGAAACTGTTCCTGTGTCTGGTCGTTCTGGTGCTCAGGGCTCTGTAG